>VXAU01002755.1:1067592-1526980 GCA_013399695.1 Formicarius rufipectus
AGCAATTGTGCCAGCACTCCAGTGGCATAGCTGGGATCCACCTGAGCCCCAGCCAAACAGGTCTGTGGGGCTGCAGTCCCAGCAGGAGGAGGTGTGCTTGTGAACATCATGGTAGTGAGGGCTGTAGTGACTGCAGTGGAGTGATGACGGTGGTGGCTGCAGCCTGCCCAGCTGGCAGAACCTCAGCAGAAGTGCCTCTGTTCAGCTCCTACAGCTGCCCCATGCTGCAGTGGGGTAGCTGGGAGCAGATTTTGGCCTTGCAAATGCACTCAGGCCTCAAGAGAGAGAAGCCCTGTGCAGTAATATTTTGCAAATCATAACTGCTGTGCTCTGCACTGCTATAGAGGATGTAGTGAACTTTGTGGGCTCTTCACTGGGAATTTGCCTAGCTCCTGTGAAGACCTAAGTGCTATGGCCATGTGTGGTAGTAACATGATGTAAAAATGCACTGATTATTTATAGGCAGCAAAGGTTTGGGACAAAAATGTCTTTCGCAGTGCATGAGGCCACCCAAATGTTTATGGCAGTCTCACTGTCTTGCTGATTCAATTACTTTGTGGTTCCTTGTTAGTTTCCTCTGTAAAAGCTCACATGGTCAAAATGGACCTGATCACTCACAGTGTTGGGTAATGGGGGTACCTGTAGGTTTTCTAATCTGGCTGGGAGTGCTCCCAGCTGCCAGCGTGAAAGGATCAGTACAGAGAAAACCAAAAGTACTGTTTCAGAGCTCTTCCCTGAAATCTAGGAAGCACCAACTTCAGACATCTTCATGGTTCTCAAAACAAACTTTTCAGGATTGCTGCTAAAACCTGAAATCCCAGAGTGATATCACTCTCAGAATCAGGCCTCTCCTTTCTTTTTTTCCTTTCTTAGGCAATTTGTATTGTTTAGGAAGTGTAGTGAGCTGGTGAGTGATGGCATCTCTTTTCTGAGAGAGGCAGAGCTTTTGTTCTCTTCTCTAGTGTCTCCTCTTCAAAAGGAGACAAAAAGAGTTCAGTGCTGCTTTTCCTCTCAGTGGGACTACACCCCGATGCCTCTCCCAAAGGGTGTTTTTTGAGAACAACAAGAACCCTGTTGTTTCAGGGCACTGGAGAAGCAGGAAGGGTTTGGCCTCCGTCCATCTGACAGTTGTGCTCTCCTGTGTCCACACAGACTTGCAAGAGTCCTATCAGGAATCAGAGCAGTGGAAATGAAGGATTGCTGAGCCAGTGGTCTGGTGTGAAGAGAGAGACATTTTAGCATAGGCTGACCTTGGCAGCTCTGATAAAGAATGATATTTGAGATTAGGAATTGAAAGTCCAGCTGATCAATGGGAGGACAGAGGTCTCAGGAAGAAAGGATCTGTATGTATCTCCCTGTCAGGGTAACACTGACTGATGCCAATTGGTTAAAACCATAATGTGTAAAGTTTTCTTCCTTAGCTTCACATGAGGGATGGGGAGGGAACTGCACACACTCACTTTGGGGGGACCTTTGTGTCTTTCCTCCAGTCAGGAACAAAACCTGCAGGGTATCAGTCGCTGTCATTATTTAGTTTTGGATGTTGCAGTAAAGACATTTTGGTGCAACTCCTTGCACCACTCTTTCAAGTTCTGTGCTTGAAATCTTAAAGCACTGTTGTGTGTGTGGCATTTTTGATGAACTGGTACATGTAAAGCTAGACGAAGGAATGTATATCTAATATCTCTGATTCTAATTGCTGGATAGGTCAAGTTTGAAGCTGCAGGGACTGAAGTTTATGCTTGATTTGATGCACACGAATAAGCCAATTGAATTCAAAGTTCAGCATCTGTCCAAGGCTTCAGTACTGGAGGCCTGATTTGTAAAGAGGATGATGTTTTCCCATTGCATTGCTAGGAATTAGAGGAGACCCTGTTTTTGTAGTCTTTTCTTATTCCAGTCTGAAAGAGAAACAGCTGCTTGAAAAGTCTTAGGATGTGATCTGCTTCAAGAACCTCTCAAACAACTTATGTTTATAAGAGAAGTGAGAACTGAAAACCACCTTATCTTCTAGAGTAAATATTTGGAAATACCATTAATACATTATAGTAATGGGATAATTATTAAATGTTTTGGTATTTAGTGTCACATTATGATGAAAATCACTTAATAGCAAATTAAAACACTTTTATTGCAATTGCTGTGGTTCTAGAGGATACACGTGGTTATGCAACATTAATTTTAAAGTCTTACATGAATTTTTAAGCTTAGCAGATACAAACCGTTGGAGAATAGCCAGTACTCTTGCATGTGCTACATACACTCTAAGGAGTCTTTAACTAAATCTCTTGGACCTTGGTTGGAAGTAATTAACATTTCTTCTAAACTTTCAATAATTCATACTTCTCTTCCCCCCCCCAGTTACAGCTGCAGATTTGTTTAAAGTGAGCTTAAATATTCTGTAGGTGCACATGGGGAGGTGGATATATGAAAATTATATACATGCTCCAGGAGGTTGCAGCATCTGATAGTTAATAATCTATATGAATAACCAAGGAATTACAGATTGGTCTGACTACCAGGAGCACAATGGCCACCAAAGACAGTGAATGTCTGGTTCCAGGAAAATCCTTTCATGTTATTGCATCTGGCCATTTCGAGCAGCAATTGGTCCCGTGGAGGAAGGGCATCTTTAGCCAGCTGGTGCGTCCCTGAAGAATTTCACTTTTTGGGAGGGATGGTGGTATGGGGAAGTTGTTTTGTCGATTCTCCAGATAAATTGGCTTGTGTCTGCTGCATTCACAGGTTGTCCCTTAGGACTCCATGACCTATTTCCTTGCCTGAACTCAGTCTCATACACAATAGCTTTTATTGGCTAGTTTAGCTTCTAATATCTGTAAGTCATCAAGCTGTTCAATTTGTATGCTCATGATGAGGCAGGAATGGAAAAGAGAGAGCCTGGATTACTTTCAAATGATGGTGGGCTCTAGCTCTGCAGACCTGGTGCTGTGTGCTGATAGCCCTGGACTCGTAGTGTATGTGAAGGACTGACACACCAAGCTCAGCTCACACATGTGCTGTGGCAGTCATCCATCTCCCACCCACCTTTGATGCCTAGACCTCTCTCCTTGTTGCCTAAGTAGTAGGAATACAGCCTAGGGACTCCAAACCTGGGAAAAGCATTTTGAAGATCTTGTCCATATAGGGCCCAGCCCTCAGCACATTTAGATGCATGTTTGTTCTATGATAGGAAGCACTAAAACACCCTGTGCTCCTCAGGGCAGCTGCTTACCCTTCCTGTGGCTACTGAGAGCCTTTGAACAGAGTTTGTGGACCAGCTTTTATACCCATGACACAGTGTGACTGGATGTGGAAGAGATAACTGGAGCCACTGCAAGGATGAATCAGGTGGTGCTGGCCTCAGGTGGACTGGTTGGTAGGGGGGGATGACCTGAAGAGCTACCATCCATCAAATTTTGTCAGGGACTGTGCACTGGGGTGTCCAGAGCAGGGCAGTACTGTGGGCAACGTATGGCCAAGACATGTGATGCTGGGGGAAGTGATAGTAGAAAGCTTGGGGTGTTGAGGATACATCATGGGTAGAAAGTACAGCAAGCCAAAAGGTGCTCTGGGAATCTGAAGTTTGGGGAGAAAAGTCAGAAAAGAGGCAGAAGAGGGGGAGGAAAATTCTTTGGGAACTGTTGTCTAGGTTTAGTTTTGGTATTAAACCAAAGTTTCCTGTTTCCTCAGAGATGTACCCTGAGGGAAGGCCCTAAAATAGACTTGGACATATTCCAGGCTCTCTATGGTGTGGCGAGTATGTACCATATTATTCCTCTTCAGGAACCTTACTGTTAAAACAAAGCCAAAAGTCTATTATATTTCTGTATTCTCTGTCAGTCAAAGTTTGTTTTTCAGGAACAAACTCTTGGGTTTACAATCAAACAGCAACATTAATCTATGCTGCTACATGTGTGTAATTGATTGTACTAAGTAATTCTTTGTGGTCTGTTTTAAGAAAAACATGTGGCCCCGTCCCCAGTTGTGTAGAACTGCTTTCTCTTACACTAGCTGAATATCTCATGTATCGTCTCATCTTTGTTGTTCTTTTAAAGCAAAACCCCAATTTGTGATCTTATGTCCAAATCTTGATTATGAATGTTTGGTCTGGAAGGTTATCAGAAATCAAGTTTCAGTAAATAAGCATTATAAACACTGTGTATTCTATAGTTTTGTTAGTTCATTGGGGAAATACAGCTGAAAGATGGTGACAAATGCATCTCCAGATACTTTGCTGTTGTTCCTGCATGTCTAGTGCTCCTTAACATGGGACGAGCAAACAAACAGTCATTGTCCATTTCTGTTCTGGTATGTAGCTTAGTTGTGCACTCATGTACTTAAACTATGTTCAGTTTTGTCTTCTTTAAAGAGGCTTTAATAATGCAAGGCACCTTAAGAAAATATATAATTGTGTGCAATTTGCTGCTTAAGAGTACACGGCACTTCCCATTTGAAGGACTGCTACCTCCTGAAAGCAGGAGCAGAGAACATGTATTCTTTGAATTTGAAAGTGTTTTTCTCCTGTGTGCAGGGTGACAGAATGCATAAAGCTGGTCCTTGGGATGAGCGCATGCAAAGTGAGATCATGATGAAGCCTGTTTTGAAGTCCATTTGTTACAGCTGTTCTGTATATGGCTGTTACCTCCTGCTGTAGAATAGTCTCTTCAGCTTCCTCAGTAGCTGTTTCTCTGCAGCAGATCCTCCCCTTGTTCTCCTTTGGTTCTGCCAGTGTGAAGCTGGGCTTTTGCTCTAGCTTGATTTGTTCCAAAAAGCTGTTTTATATGATGAACTCATGGGATAATCAAAGGGTGGGGTGTGTCAAAAAGTACTGAATTGATCTGGTTTTAGCTTTAAATTCTCCCAGCGTCCAATCTTTCATTTAAAGGTGCTACAAGGTCAAAACCCTGAGCCATGTGATGCAGATTATAGAGACTGTTTCACCTCATCCTATATGCAGGCTACCATGCTGTTCCTGATTTTTTCTTGCTTCTGAACTTCCCAACTGTTTGTGAAGATAAGTAAATTCAGTGCTCTGAAAGCTGCAAAGACTTCCTGTATCTTCTAGACAGACTCCTCCTGAATGTCTAAGTTGTGCTTCTCTTACCTTTACTTTTCCCATGGATGCCAGGTTGTTGCTATGATTGGACAAGACTTGCAGTCTAACTCAGGAAGTTGGGCTCCTAGAGGAAGAACAGTCAAAGAGGTGCATTTTGCTGTGGGCTTGTGCTGGGTTCAAGGCAATGATTTTAATCTTCAGGAAATCAGATGGCCCAGGCATCCTAATCAGTAAGATTTTTCCCTCTCTTCCTTTGTGCTCCAATCAAAGAGAGCCTCATCTCTTCCCAGCTCTGGGTCTCCTGAACGTACCATGTCCAAAAGATTCCTGTGCAGGGCTACACAACCTGGGACAGCCATTTTAATGAGACAACATTCTTCAGTACTCTGGTATATTGCCACTTTAAATATGCCTGTAATGCAGATACTCAGTGGGAGAAGATGCTGCATTCAGAGAACCATTTTTGTCAAAAATGCATTTTGACTTTGAAAGGTAATTTTTTCCTTTCTGTAAAATGGGAATGATGATGTTTTTTGACCTTTCATCACCCTCTATGACAGAGCTAATCTTAGAAAAGTCTTGAGGACAATAGTGTTTGGTTTTTTTCCAGCACATACCATTTAGGAGACCACTGAACTTGACTCCTGGGTTGAGGGCAGGGCTTTGAGATGGCTGCTTTCGCTGGGTGTTGAGATGCCTAAATTTCAAGCTTCTTTGCTCAAGTGTGCCAATTGCAAATCAAACAGCATCTCTTGCCTGGCCTCAGACACACAAGCTCCTCCAAATGGAGGCAACTGGTCTTATGCTATTGGATGGCTCCAGCTAATTTGTGTGACTTTCTGATGATGGGAAGAAACTGCAGAGACTCTGGTCATTGAGATATTTTTGGGGTTTGGGGTTTTTTAATACTGCTTCCTCCTCAAGTCTAAATTTTCTTAGCTAATTTACCACATCAAGGTGCAAAGCTTCTGCCTTGCAATTTTTCAGTTTTGACGACCACTAAAAACATTCCGGTCAACAAATGTTAAATTTCCAGTAAAAACTTGGTAGCCTCCTGAAGAGGCAACGCTTATGGTGAAAAACCACAAACCCATTTGGCCTGGCCAGCTGCTTTCATCTCTCTAGTTCTGCTGAGTAAATGGTTCGTCCCTACTCCCTCCCCTGCTGTATTTACTAACACAGAAGTACAATCCAAGATAGGGAGGTTAAAGAACAAAAAGAAAACAGTGAATTTTTTTTCTTTTCCCTTTATTGTCTCCTCCTTTTGAGGACATGACCCTTTCACAGAAATGTTTTTTGCTTTCCCAAATTCTAGTCCCATTGTGGAATGTATGGAGACAGCAAATAAATGATACTTAAAAATTAAGTAATTACATTTTCAGTAAATATGAAATTATCTTATTAGTGTTGTAATAAAAAGACTACCCACCCACTCCCAGGAGAAAAGGCAAACCAACAGTGGATCAAATACTGACAAAAACCAATAATAAACAGTGTGAGCAATTAATACTTTTGATACCTACTGAGGCAGTGAAACCTTGTGTTGGCTGCGAAGTGTCTACACCAGAAATCTGCTTTTATTATGGGTGAATTGTATGTTGTGTGGACCTCCAGCTGAGGGTCTGTCTCTAACTGTAAGGCTTCTATACAATAAAATCTGCTCCCTGATAAACACGGGGGACAGGGTGTCACTTGGGCTGTCCATTGGGATTGTGCCATGCCTGTTTGCTTACAGCAACAAAACTAAACCTAGAAAAAGGGACATTTTTCATGGATATGTGAGCAAGTAGGAAAATTCTAGTCTTGTTGAATTGAGAGAGGGCACACAAGCTAGATAAAAAAAGCCCAGCTATAGAGTACTTACGTAGAACAAAAAGATCCATGTACACTGAAGTCAAAGCAGCAAGAATGTAATTTTAATACAAGTTATTGCCAGTATGATATGAAATTAATTTTTTTGTTGTTATATTAGGTGCCAAAGAATCCAAGGTCTCAGCCAGAGAACAGCCTGTATGGTTTATATTTCTTGTTTTAAAAAATTTGAAAGGAAAATGTTCTGTTGGCATTAGAACAGCAAAGTAAAAGAGTAATAAGTGATTTAAGATCCTCTATAAGCTGGTCCTCAACATTTCTCACTTATGTGGACCAACATGTTTACACTTATATTTCTGAATAATTATAATCATCTTAAAGTTACATTCCATGTCTTTCAGAAACAATAGTAAGCTATCAAAGGGAATGCATGTGCCTGTACACAGACATTTCACTGCGGTTAGTATCAGAGCACTAAAACTTACCATGCTATGGGTTTACACTATCAACAGGGCTGAAAAGCAGGGATGCAACTGCCAGCACTGTAAAGGTAGAGAGGTTCAAGGCCCAGCAGGTGGAACTGGCAGTGCCTGAGGAGATGAGGTGCTTGGTTAATGTGGAGAAAACCCCTCGTGTAAAAGGAAAAACAAAGTCATAAGAGCTTACGATCCTTTGAATGTGGTGCTATGGGCAGGTGAAGAAGATAGGAGATTGTGAATAAACCAAGAACTCTTGCATGAAGCAAGAACTTTTCCCAGCCTCTCCTCGATGTTCTCCCTCTGCTCTCTCTTCCTTTGGTTCTGGCTTGAGAGAAGAAGCAGTATTTTCTCTTTTCTGAGCCCACCAAAAGCAGAGCAGTGCATTAGTAGTCCTGGGATGTGGTAATGGTGGAAGCAGAAGTTTCCTCTGGGCTGAGGTGCTTGAAGTCATTGTGCGAGCAAAACCAGATGACACTGAGAGGAGTGAACCTCTTCAGAGAAGAGTCCTAGCGGACTCGCATGCATCTTAAATGTGTGCCTGGTAATGAATGTGCTGCGGAGGAGACTTGAACATCTGGTCACTTCATTCTAGTATTTCTTAATTTATAAGGATATGAAAATTTGAACATGATATTCGAGATAAAGTTACCAACCTGATAAGATTGTCGTTCCCCATGAGTGAGCATTGTTCTTGTGAATATGGAATGGAACTATTACTCTATCAGCTGTGCCTGTAGCTCATTAGCAATGTACATTTCTAAGCTGAAAGTCTACTTCATTTATGACTTAGTGTACAAGTGTCCCAAACTCTGCTGCTGCCTCTCTCATAAAATTGTAGAAGTGTCACATATCCAGGGAAGACTGTTCTCAAAAAGTATTCTGTATGTCCAGTTTGATGAGCAGCTGACTTCTTATTGTAAGAGTCAAAACCTTTGGCAGATGAACTGTTGCATGCCTGGTGTGTGAACGTGCTTTCTGGAACACCATTTCTCTGGGAGAACAGAGTTGGAAAAGCAACAGGCTATCTCTGCAGTGGGCAGTACCAACTTGCAGCTGAGCTGGGAAAATCTCTCCAGGTCCTGAGAGAACTTGAAAACAAATTTTGCTGATGCAATAATAAATGCCTGGTTTTAGAGACATTTTTCTTTTTACATTGGGGAGATAATGACTCTCTGAATGAACATTAGCAGCACTAACTCCTGGTGGTCCTGACCATGGAAACAACATCCATGCAGTGCTTACTTCTACTTTATTTTGGTCTTTAAAAGCAGACCAAGTGTCTGGTACTCCTGCTTTTGCTTAAAACTGCATCCCTGCCCATCTGTCAGCTGAAATGCAGCCTATAGCTCCTATAAGGTGAAGTTCTTGTGTGATTCCAGCACCCTAACTGTGGCCAAAGGCATCTGTCTGTGGGATGCTGGCAGATGCCCTAGGGAGGTGTTGTGTTTTCAGACAGCTGAGGGTGCTTGAGGGACTTGCCCTGTTGTAAACGAGAGGCCCCGAGGCAGTGCTGCAATCATTCATGGATCAGTCTCTGTCCCCTCTGTGCTAGTGGCCAAGGAGGAGGAGTTGCAGCAATGGTCTGAGACGAGGCCTTTGGTTTCCTATTTCTGTCTCTTTCAGAAGACATAATTCCAAGGTGTCTTGTTACCCATATAAGCTGTGAGGCCAAAGTGAGACAGATGCTGTTGAAGGAAGTCCTTTAAAAGGCAAAGGGTGCATGGCATGTGGAGTTGGCTCAAAATAATCTCTTTTGCTGGCTCTGGGACAGCTTCCCATTGTGGTTCTGGTCAGCATTCCGGTATGGCTGGCCACCCCTCCTTGGCACCTGGCAGCTGGGCTGAAGGGGACACACCATGCTGGTATCCCTGGTACAACAAGGTGAACTCATGAGTGCTTTGAAGGGAGGAGAAAACACAAAAGCACATTAACCACATGGTTCTGTGGAGGCCTAAAGAGACAGCAAGCCTGAACTGACTCCTTAAGCTGCTGCTATCAGATTGTATTCTTTTTCTGTGAAATGTAGAGAAATAGAGCTAAGGTTTACGGTGACAGTGTGCAGTCAGGATGAGTGCTGTCACCCTGGAAAAAGCTCTTGGCCCATATTTCTGCAGTTACTGTCCCCCAAGAACACAGTGCTTGGTGTTGTTTCTGGGTAGTTTCTTTTTTCATTCCCCCTTTTTTTTTTCCTTGAGACTAAAGTGTTGTTCATTAATGCTTACTCCAAGACACTGAGTGTTCTTGGAGTAATGTATTTGGAAAGTGTCACATTATATAATCACACTTTTTTTTTTCTCCCCCTTCTTCTCTAAGTTGCCACTTAGTGCCATGCCTGCTTGAGTGCTGTGTGGCCAGAAAGGAATGCTAGCCAGAGGAGGAGCTCTTTGGATCAGTAAATTTAATCTGAAGAGCAGCTACCACTTTCAGGGCAGAAAAGTATGTTCTTTCTCCATCCTCACCCCTTAACAAAATTACAACAAACTAGAAAAGAGAGTTTTGTTAATCAGAATAGTCAATTGGGGAATCATTAGTTCTGATTTTAAACACTATTTGTAATTTGCTTTAGGGTCTGTAACCTAATTCTTTCCTTTGAGTTAATTAAAATATGTTTGAATGTGACAGACATTTCCAAATCTTCCTGCAATCCAGGAGGAAGGGTAGGTTTTTTGTCATCTTCCATCAAGTATAGAGGCTCTAAGCGCAGAAGAATTTCACTACAATGCTGCAAGGTTGTTTACCTTAGCTCCTTCACAAAAGATAATCCAACAAATTACATTAATTATAAACCAATATGTTCTGTTCAATTCCCACATGAGCCAAACCTGGGTATGAGCATCTGCTCTTATTTTCTGAGCTGGGTTTTGAGGACAAGACTCACAACAATGCTCAATCCATAATTAACAGAAAAATTAAAGATGCAACATCCCTTGCATCCTGCTTTTTGAAGCAGCATGTTTAAAAATATACATGCACTGTCCTGGCAGTTTTTATTCAACATAAAAAAAACAATACTCTATTGTTACCCTGGTGTGTTTTTGTTTGTTTAAAATATTTACATTTATGTTAGGCTTAAAATAAACATGTAAATACTTTCCATAAGAAAAAAAAAATTCATAATTCCCTCTTGTGCTACATTTTTTTCTTTTCAATTGTTTCTCTCCCTCCCCCCAAAGATGACCTCTTTTCATAAAACGTGGTTTATTCTGCATTAAGCATATTGTTTTCTTTATGAAAAAAGAACTGGTTGGGCTTCTTCTTATTTTATTTTTTTAAGTGGCATATTTTTTCAGTTTCATTTCATAACAGGAAACAAAAGAGAACGTGATTGTTTGACCTGGTTACCAAAGAAATATTTGGCTAATAAAATTCCCATTAGCATGATGCCAAGTTTTGCTAGTTGTTTATGGTAAGCATGCCTATACAATTATACGCCATTTGTACGTTGAAGGAGTGGAGGAAAGAGAGCTTTTGTGGTTTAGGCACTAGACTGGCACTTGAGATAAGAGATCAGTTCCCAGCTGTGCAGCAGACTGACTTTGAACAGACAGCAAATTTCCGTGGCTTACTTTTGCAGAAGGGATTAATAACACATATTTTTTTTTTTTTTAATCCCCATCTTCCATGTTGTTTCTGTAAAACCCAAACTCTCGAAGGCTGCTTGTCCTGGTGTGCAGCATTTGGCCTGTTCTGGACCCCTGCCCCTTGTCCAGGGGACTCCATGGCCTTTGCTTCAGGCTCCTGCAGGAGCAGGACTAGATTCCTAACTCCATGGAGTTTATCAGTTGGTGCTTAATAGGCCTCTCACAACACAAATTAAATAAAAGATAATGTGGTTGCCACTATCCCTTCTGATTTCAGGGAGGAGAAACTGAATTTGTGCTAGTGAAGGTCTTTCTTTTGTGCCTGCCTTTCCTTGGGTATGCCCATGGCCATGTCTGATAGTGCTGACAACCCCATGGCCACCAGCTGCTGTGGAGCAGCCTCCTAGCCTGGTCTGGCCCCAGTCTGGCCCATCCCGCTCAGATGTGTCCTCCTTGCTGGGAACAAGCATGAGAGCGTTGTCATTGTCCCGTTGTAGGCACGCTTCTTGTACCTCCATGCTGTGCAGCAGCCTCTGTAGGCTTGTTGGGCTTCCTGAATTTCATGCAAGCCTTGTTTTAATGACTAAATAATTGACAAGAAAACAATAGAATTTCATTAACTACAGGGGGAAAAAATAACAGAAAAGTTTGACATGTTGGGAAGCATTTCTTCTGGAAAAAGAGAGAGGGACAATTTATTTGAGAGCCAAGACATGTAGTCCCTGGAAGTTCAGTGATGTTGCCTCTGTTGCCTGAGCTTATTTATTCCCCAAGGACTTGCAGCATGGATTCAGCTGTAAATGTGCTGCAGAGAGCAGGATGTGGTGAACCAGAGGCTCTGTGGGCTCCCTGCTTGGCAGCACAGTCGGAGCTGGTGGGGCAGTTCAAGGAAGGACTGTGGGAGCTTTCCTGGAGTGACTGGTTGGTGCAGAGGATAATAGCTTGTTTAGCCTTGCTTGTTGGAAGGGCCCTGAGCCTGGGTGTAATGGTCAGGAATGTCAGCTCCTGCTAACATCCAGATCCTCCAAGCTTCTTTTTCTGGTCTTCTTGGTGAGTGTTTGAAAAAATAGGAATACTTCCAAACCCCTCCAGCTCAGTGTTAACAAGGAGGAATAAATCCTCCAGGTGTTAAATGTGGTGTTTAGGCTCAGAGCTGGCTGAGTTCTGATACTGAGCATACAGGTACCATGAGTAACAGGCATGTGGGAATGGAAGATGCTGCTGTCCACAGGAGGACCAAGCCTGGTGAGAGATGCACCCAAGGAGTTGTCCACCTCTCTTCTGCGTGGTTGAGAAGGGAGTGCTGGTGTGGGGCAGAGCCCCTTGCGTCCGAGGAGTCACTCCTGTGAGGCCTGTGCCACCCACAGAGGTAGGGAATGCTCAAACTCCTTTTGCCCCTAATGGGTAAATGATGGCCCTGGGGCTTAATCCTCAGGTGTGTTTTGCTACAGGCAACATCTGTGTCTTCCTGCACTGTAAATTGGTGACTACAGTGTCCTCAGTAAGAGAAACTTCCAGATAAAGGCACATCTCACCCTTCCTTCAAATTTGAAAAATGATCAACAGGCAGCTCTTGGGGTGTCTCACATCTTTGATCATTTCTCCTCCCTCTTCAACTATTCTCCTTGAATTCTGGGACACACATGCCAAAACCTCTTCCTTTGCTGAGAGCATGAAGTTTTCAGCTTCAGAGTTTGCAGCGTGCATTGGAGGAAAAGACTTCTGCCTTCAGTACTGCTCTTGAGGAGAAAGATGTGTGTTCACTGCACAACTAAGGCATGTGCTGTGCAGCAGCCCTTGCTTGGTAGGACTCCGAAAATTGCTTCAAAATGGCACAGTGTGAACGCTGCATGCCCGATGTGTGATATTAAAACATTTAGAACTGGATCAAATCAAACCCAGTTTTCACCACAAATGCGCAGAGGCTGTTCTTGTTTGAAGACTCTTTTCTTGCCAAATTCCATCTTTCCACACTGAGCTGCTTTAAAAAAGCCTTGTGGATGTATGTATTTATATAGCTGAATGTTTTTTTGATCACATTTTACACAAAAATATTGCCTTTTGGCAGGGAGTCATCTAGTAGGTGTTGGATTCAGAATGTATCGTAAAGTTACGAGTGACTGCAAATGACATTTACACTCTGTAAATCTGGTAGGGTAGAGTTCGGGTCGAAAAATAAGGCTTTCAAAGCTAGGAAACGACAGAATTAATAACTGAATTGAGACTGAGATAGCAGGGTTGTAATGGGGAAGCATGGACATAGCTGGGGAGCAGGGTGTGAACGAAAATGGTGTTCCTCTGCGACCTGCAGATACCTGCAGAAAGAAGTTACTGAAAAGCCGGCAGCTTGGATAAATATCTGACTGGGTTTCCCGTTAATGCATGTTTCCCAAGACAGAAATCCACCAGTGTTCCTCAGATAAAAGCTACAAGAATCACCCACATTTAAGGAAAAGCATATGGCTGCACCCACTCAGCCCTTGCCAAGAATCCCCAGCCCATTTTTGAATGGGGTTTTCTTTTTAAGTAACCTCCAAGGAGAGAGGTTCCCCTGACCTCCCACAGAGGCTCAAGTACCAAGTTACCTTTCTATTCTTTTTCCTTCCTAATCATAATCAAAGTGGCATTTGCTGTGAATCAAAGCAATTTCTTTCTGTGCTAGCTGTAATATTGTTGGAGAGCAATTGCTCAATGTCTTTTTCATAACCTCCTTTGGAAGAACCTTATCATATTATCTGTTGTTTCTAAACAAAAGTTTACAATGAAAACTCACTTGGAGCAAAGATGCACAAAGCAAAGCCACGTCTGTGTGTTATTTCATTGGTTCTGCATTGCAGAACCTTTAGGAACTCACCACAACTTAAAAGGAAAACCTTATAAAGCATTTTTATATTATTGGATTTTGGAGTTATTTTCAGTTTTGGGGATATTAGGTTTCTACATATTATAGTTGGCTTAAGCCTTCTTGTTTACTTGAGGTTTTATTCTCTTAGGATAATTTTTTAATGGAATTTCTCTTTTAATTCTTTTTATTTTAAAGCAGTGTGTTCGTTACACTTGGATCCTTATTTTGGAGTCACTTCACTTACTGAAGGATTAAATGGCATTTCTACATGTGTAAGGAGTTTAACAAAACTGAGTGGCATTTATTGAATGATCTTGTTTTTATTTATTCACAAAGTGCACCAGGATATTACTCACTAAGACTCAAGTCTGATTTTTATCTGAGGTCCTGGCCTGTGCAAGAGACAAAAACAAGGGCAAAATAAGCAAGAATATCACTACCCCTCTTTAAAATCAGCCCGCAAAGTAAGTTAAGACTGCGAGTGAAGTGGAAGAAAATGAGAAGAGAATGAGAAACCCCAAATCTTCTCACAGATTTGTGAGAAGGAAGTAGGTGATAGTGTGATGGAGGGTAGAATTTTCCCCATCTGCCAAGTGCCTCTGAGCAGTAGAAATGTCACCTGCCATCCGCTCCCCAGCAAGGCTTTAGGCCAGACTCTGACCTGATTTTCACCCTGTGCAACACTGACTGTAGTCTGTCTGCACAGATACAAGTCAGGGAAGAATTTGACTGGGTGGTTTTCTAAATACAAGTAAATAAAGGAGCACTGTTTGTGGTTTCTGGAAGTTCTGAAATGATGTTTGCCTCATGTGGTAGTAACTTCCTTGCAGTGCTTGCTAGAGGTGCCAGGCTGAGAGCCCTGGGCGATGTGTCCCTCGCAGCAGCCATGCAAGCATTACCAGGCTTTCACAACAAACACTCCTCCCCTCCAGTTAGTTTGGTCCTCAGGGACTCTGCTAAGAGTCATAAACTGAGACCAAACTTACTAATCTCTACGAAATAGATGTACAACACTGCAGTTTGGCAATGCAACACTGCCTGACCATAAAATAGAGTGGTTTGTCCTGATAATTCTCTAAAAGGATACAGGTACCTCTCAGTGTCGGCTGTGCTGCCTCATAATCTGCAGCTCATGGAAATCACCATGGGACTATCAAACCCAATATACGTCAGACCAGCAGAGAGTTTGTTCTGGGTTATGTCTCTTGACTTACGAAGGTTTCAAATATGATACAACCCACACTTCCCCCAGGTACCCACACTGAATGGCTCAGAAGATGGAGAAGGGCTTGAGTTGTGTGAAGGCATTTGTACGGTGTAATGCTGGAGATGAAACTAACTGCTGCAAGCTGAGATACCAACACAGTGAAAAGCTTCCCTTTTGCTACCAGCCTTTCCTGGAGAAGCCAGGCAGCTTCGATTTGATGACCACCCTGGGAGACTGGCTCCTGTGGTACCAATGACTTGAAGAGAGCATCATGAATTTCCCCTCTAGCTCAAAACTGCTCACCTAAATTTTGTAGATGAAAGCCTTATGATCCTGCACAGGGCTGTGCTGTCATTGTTGACATGGATTTCTAAAAATAGTGACTGCTTCAGTCATACTTGAGCTTTTTATCACTAAAATATAATGTGTCTCTTTTATTGCATTTAGAAAAATTAGTCCATTCTAAGACAGCTGGCTGCTTTGAGGGCGTGCAAGTATGTGTATGACAGCACATGCTTTTACTTTTTAATGAACTATTTCCCCTGGCTTCATCTTCCTTCCACAGTCTATTTTTGTTGTTATAATGACACTGGTCAGTGAAGCTCAGAGGAAATCAGTCATCAAGATGCATGGTGCTGAAACAGTATTTCTGCTGTGATGGGGATTGCATTAATGCCTTTGGAGATTTCTTGCTGTTGTCACTGCTGCATCCACACCATAATGCAGAACTACCTAAATTGAACCAAGAGGCAAAATTTGGAGCTATGTAACTAAGTTACCTAAGAAAAATTTCTTGGGACATTAATTTTAACTCATGCTAGAACAGTCAAAGTGACCCCGAGTATGTTCTGTTGGGATGCCTGGCATCTGTTATCTTACTCTAATGCACAGGATTTTCTTCCTCCATTTTCTCAGTAGCAAAACTGCCCTGGAATCCAAGAAACTAACATTTTGGAAATATAGAACAACACCAAAATAACAAGGTTTTAGAAATTAAATTATTTTAAATGGTCATGTACAATGAGATCAGTGCTTAGATAAAGGATCCACCCAAACTGACCATCTAGAACTATTTTTGAACAGCTATTTCTAACTTTGCTTTTGTTATCTTTCTTTGGCAGGTGCATTTTGCACTGCATTTCTCTAAGTGTTCTGGTACATATAAGCCTGGTTTATGAACTGTAGCTCTGGAATACTCACATCACATCAAACAAATTTGGTTTCTCAAACTGTGCAGAAACACCCATAGTTATCTTCCAGCAACCTCCTCTGGTTCCTTTATCCCTGTGATGTTTCTAGGATATTCCTCTTACTTCTGAAGCCTTCATTGACTTCATCTCTTCTTCCTCCTTGGTTCCTTTGCATCTTTTCAGAAAGGCCTGAATATAAACTCAACCTCTGGGGGAAAAAATAAGAACAAGCCCACAGTGACATGCTGTGACCTTTTTGCTCAGCAGTCTGGGTGGCTTGGAGAGCCAGCTATCCTTAGTTCTGTATGCATAGTCCTAAAGGTAAAAACTCTAATTGTTTTTAAATTTTTCCTTCAGATAATCTGTTTTAACTAGCTAGGATCTTGCGGGGATGCAAGCAAACCCCAATGTTCCAGTTTCTTAGAGTAACAATCTCTACTTCTTGTTCACAATTGTGGTTTGATTTTTTTTTTTTTTTGTTAGCTACCGAGTAGATATATTCACATACAGCAAACTATGTACCTGACCTGAATGCCTGTCAGAATGGACACCATGAATGCAATTAGTCTTTAATAATGCTCATGAAATTAAACTGATATTTGAAAATTATTTTTTTTAGCAGAGAAAACTGGTTCTTTCCTTCCCTCCTTTTTAAGCAGTAACAGCAAGAATCTGTGATATTGGAGACTGAAAGTGAGAAATCCTACTCATTTTCTTTCTCAATTTTTTTTAAAGTTGATTATTTTTTTACCTGAAACCAAATTTGTCAGCTTCAGATGCCTTGTTAACATAAAATTAAGACAACAACAACAACTTGTAAATTGTAAAATTTATGAAAATAAAAATGGATTAATATTTTATTATGCATCCATAAAAATAGACTTAATTGTTCATATATTATTTATGAACTTTGGGCAACAATTTATCTTGTTTTTACCTTTTAGAACAGCCCCTGAGAGCTGTGGTGCAGAGACACCTCTTGGAGTAGGAAGATAGCATTCCTTCTTCCTGTGGGCTCAATTTCTCCGTAGTCAATCACGGGAGGGGGACAAGCTCTCAGATACTTTCAGGAACCCCCCTTCCCACTGCAGACCTGCCCTTGCTGTCCTTGGCATGGGCTTGACATCAGGCCAGAGGACAGCCTTGGTGTCAGGGGACGCAGCTGCCTCTCCTGCCTTCATGCACAACCCTTCTGAGTCCCTTTGGCCCCCCTTGCTGAGGGTAGAGATGGAGTCTGATGGGAGACCTCTGTGTTGCCAGTGAGGCAAATTCCAAAATACTCTAGAAAACTTTAAATCCATGATTCGTTGGGTTTAAGTCTTGGTGTGTATGCACAGAGGCATTCTATGTGTAGTATATTAAATATGTATGAATGGGTTGCACTGTATGTACCTTCTCTTCTTATGGATGCATAAAAGCCATTTCCCCTTCAACTACCCTGGTAATTTTTTTTAGTTATCTTCCCCTCCACCCCTCCACCCCCATAGTCTATTCATGCAGAAGAGATTTGGGTAGAAATGGTAGATGAAACCACTCCTTTTCTTTGGGAAATCAGGGAGCAGAACTTGGCAATGGCTGTCAATATAATAGAAAATGTTTCCATGCTCCACCAGCAGACAAGTACTTTAAGGGGCTTCTCATTAGTGAGTGTTGTTGCAGGAAATAATGTGAGGTGTAAAAGTCACTTTGCCAGAGATCGACTTTTGATAATATATTTTAATTTCTTTATTGAGTTTTAAAGTATAACAACCATTGTTGAATAGGTGCAACTGAAAACATGTTAAATAGCCTTCAACTCTTCACATCTGTATTGAACATCATCTTCAGGAATGACATTTCATGTTACCATGGAAACAAATTTGACATTTCAGAAACACATTTATTCCTGGGTCACTAAGATAGGAATTCTGAAAGAAAAAAAGGTCAGAAGATTTGCCTGTCTCAGAGATACAGTTTGCTGTACTCCTTTGGAGGAAAGAAATATGTGGTATCATTGTAAAATAGCATGCTCCAGCTTGTTCCAGTTTGAAAATATTTTGACAAGATGGTGGCAATGTTACAGGTCAATAAAGCGTGTCTCGGTCTCTGAGATTTTGCAAAGTGATTAAAACTGTTTCTTGGATCAAGACCTTTTCTGGATCAATTCTTCTTCCTAAGGACTTTCAGTCATGACTTTCATAATCCCAGTAGCTGTTTGCTACTTTATAATTTCTCCTTGTAGAAAATATTTGAAAGATTGGGGTCAAGATGTTATTTCATACTCAGGAAACAACAATGCTGTCTTAAATAGGAATTATGCCAAAGTGTTGTTCCAGATAATGTAGTTAATAGGAACTAAGAAACTGAGGAATCAATGCTAAGGCTTGGTACTGAAGAATGTATGCCTTTAGTTAAAAAATAGTTATGTAATTTAGATAGAATTTTATTAAGATGGGTAAATGATGTTTTTGAACGCCTTGGTGTAGTTTTGTAGTGATATGTTGTGAAATGAGAGTGCTAAAGTGAAAATACTGATCATACAAAGTGAAATGCTGCTCTTCCAAGGGATTTTCCTTTTACATGGAGTTGTTGAAAGTTAGTAATGATTGCAGGGTGAGTAATGACCTGCAGCGAGATCTTCGTCCTTTGTACTAGCAAGTAGTATCTTTGAGCAAGGAAAAAGCAAGGTTGAGGGAATGTGATTTTGGAAAAGGCCAGCTCACTTACTGATCCTGCACATCTGCAACAAATGTCTGTGTGTAGAGGTGTGCCCATACCTGTCCCCTGGTGCTGATTTGGAGCTGACTGGATGAGAGTCGGCACCTTCCTGTGAGCCCTGAGTGCTCCTGTACCCTGTGGCACCCTCTTGGGAGGGCTGTTCAGCTTCCAGTCCAGAGCTGGCTTGGATCTGGCCCAAGTCATGGGGCATCTGTCTGCCCAGGCCCCTGCAGACAGAGGTCCACAGAGGATCAACATATATGTATTTCATTAGATAAAGAAATACTCTTGGGGTGGCTTGCTCTGCTCATCTGGGGTCTGTACTTTTGCCGCTTTGTCCCACAAGTATGTTTTTCAAGCACAGTGCAAGACAGAATCATTTGACTCAAAGCCATCTCAGAAGCAGCATTAATTACCATGCTGAGCTGAATTGTCATTGTGGTGTGTGGGGACTGGGGAGGAGTACCTCCCATTAATATCAATGGACTAGTCCTGTGATGAAACCCTCGAGGACCACACAGAAGACTGACCTACTTAGGTATTAACACTGCTGTTGCTAGACTTGTTACCTGCCTTTGAATGCAGCAAGGGGTTTTAAAATTATATTTTAAATTTTATTTTCTCGTAGAAAAGGAAAACAGGTCTGCATAAAATTTTGCCTCTGATCCCCAGGGAGGAGGGTATGGGAAGACAAGAGAATTTTTTGAATGGCCTTTCTTTTTCCTCCCTGTTTTCATGGTGAATATAGCCTGGGCTAAGTTCTGCTCTTCTTTGCATGTGGACTTGCACGAAAACAAACTGGACCAGCAGTTTCTCTTTTCAAAGGAAAATATAATTGGAAAATATGTAATATAAAAAACTAAATCACCAGAGGTTCAGAGTGTGTGTGTGTGTGTTGCAGCTGCACTGTAGACACTATAGGATTCATGTCGAGCCTATGTTCCACGTTCACCATGCAGGGCAATAAATTTTTGTTTTCTGCTGGTTCCTTTTCAGCACCTCCTGTCTGTTCAGAAAGCAAGATGTTAATAAGCACTTGCAAATGCAGCAGCTGTGCAGGCAAATACGGTAGTTTGCAACTTGCACTCAGTTGTACCTCGGACTTCAGAGACTGTTTATGGAGAGGGGATGTTGCGGGGGACACAGGGGTTATCTCGTGCTCTCTCCAATGGCTCACTTGGAGCTTGGACAAGTTGGGGGGAACCTTGTTTCAACATGGTTCCAGTGTTAATGTTATCGAGGCAGGGAGACTCGGGAGATTAACACCTATGTTTATGATGTTGAGCAAAGCCAAGTCAAACTTCGAATGTGAAGATACTAGTTAATATTTTTAAATAAAGCCTAAACTAGCTGCAAAGCTAACAGGAATGCTTTCATGGTATTGGAAGCTTTAAAGTAAGCTGTGATAGTCTGGTACAACTCCTTCAGGTTCTCTGGAGCACTCCCAAGCTGGCATACATAGGACTGCAAACCCCGAGTTATTAACAGAATTGCAATCTACGTGCAATGGAAATACATATTATGGCACACACTCAGAGCTAGAATCCCCAGCTGGGCCCCTGACAGAAAAGGCAATTCCTTGCTGTCCATCCCCTGCCTCTTCAGAGCAAGTCGCTTTGGTGAGCGGACGCACCAGGTCTCCCTCATATCAGTGCTGGTGAGACTGATCCTCTCTGCAGGAAGGACAATACATACAGAAGGGACAACCCTAAACCAGCAGCTTTAGAGGAAGGTGGTTTGAGCACCTGAACATGTGCATGGCATGCTTCACTCTGCTTTGTAGACACACAAGCTATAATCTCATGGGAGCAATTAAATCCCAACTGACCACTTGGTGTGCCTGCTACTCTAGTTCAGCATGAGGACATGTTTGCTGTGATCTACTGTGACTGGCTCTGGATGAATTCCAGTTTGATTTAAAGCTGATCTTTGAGGGCTAGACAGTCACACACACAACTGTTCCCTGCTTAATTCCTTGCTGCCTGCTGTTAACTAACTGCATCAATTGGGACTTTGTTTCTGTTCCACACATTCCAAATATTTTTTATTATTTTTTATAATGCTCCTGCAAAGCTGTTCCAGTTCTTCAGTACCTTCAGTCAGGACACCAGATAGCACCCAGCAATCCAGTAGCAGTTATAGCTGCTGCAAAATCGTGGTTACCTCAAGGTTCCTACTTCGGACAATGCCCTTGTTTCTGAATAGAGGAGGATGTTCATCCTTCTGTCTGCACCCTCACTGTGGGAGTTCTTGTGCAGAAGATTATCTGCCAAGATGCTGTAAGTCTTTCTTGGAGTCAAAAATAGCCTTATCCTTGTGCCCAGAAAGTACAACTCACTTGTTGTTGGTATTTCCAGATTGTTTACGAAGCATCCCAGGTTAGTCTGTCTCTTCCTTATTTACTACCCTTTCACTTGTGTCAACAATCTCCTTTATCACTAATGATAGGTCTTCTCCCAGATCACGACAAAATATAGTGTAGGGTTGAAATCTGGGACACTGCAAGGGGCACATCTGGTCAGTAAAATCTTTTCCATATATATTGAGAGTTGTCAGCTCATAGTTCTTAAAGCATTAATATGTGTCAAGCTGATTATTTTCTTTTTGTTGTGCTAGTATCTTAATCAAAATGTCATGCAGTCCACTGCCTTTGTAGAAATAGATATCTATTACCTCAGTACTATTACATTTATTGGCAACAGTAATTTTATTTAGAGAAAATACGTCAAATTAGTTTGAGGAGCTCTGTTTTCCATAAACCTTTGCTGCTGAGTATTAGTTATATTACCTTCCTTTAATTTTTGATTGATTGAATCCTGTATCTGCTCTTCCATTATTTTACTGGGATGGTTCTTCTGTAAGTTAGTATTTGCTTGGGCCATTCAATTTCTCTTCCCAAAGCATTCTTTTGGTATTAGTTTTGTTTAATTGACCTGATTCTTTCCAAATATCCAAAAAGGTCTTCAAAATAATCTTTATTTGTTAGCTACTTTGAAAATTCATGAATGAGAATTTCTGAAATTAGCTTGGTTTAAAAATGTAACCTTAGCAGCTGCTTGACTTTTGCTCCCCTAGTACAGAATTTAAATGCACGTTTGACAAGTATTTTCTGTGTTAATTTCGACAGGCTTGCCATTGTTCCCAGATAGTGATGTTTAATGAGTTTGTTTGCAATATACCTAGAATTCTTCATTGTCCTCATTGCATTTCCTCTTGTATATTTATCAGTTTTTTACAGTTACTAGTTTCTAATTTTTATTTATTACAATCTGTTTTTTTAAATGTTTTTATTTTGGTGTGTGCATGTGTTTGATTTATTCTGGTTGCTCTGACTTCCCCTGAGCCAGGTTGAGTTCCTAACCAGTGTGGTCCCTTTTTTCTTGATTGTGGCTTTTGGGCATCTAGTAGCTCCCAGTTACCATTCATGTTTTTCTATTTAAATTCATTATTCTAACTGATTTGGTTCATAATTGTTTTCAGCTTTGTAAAACTCTCTTTTTAAACTGCCATGTGTATAACTTCCTAGTTTGGACTTTATTCTGTTTGCATATAAATGCAATCAAGTCACAATCACATGTATGTAAGCTGCCACACTAATTTTTAGTTCTATGATCAGCTCTTCTTTATCTGTCAAAATGAGATCTGGTATAGAATTCCTCCTTGCTGGATTTGATCTTTATTGAGTTAGGAAATTGTCAACCATAATTTTTTAAAATTTCTAAGATGTTTCATTACACATAATCTCCAGTGTGTCACTCAGGTTGGTGTGCTTCCTAGTACTGTGCATGTGTCTATACACACATATGTATATAGGTAAACACAGAATTTGTCTTTCAATAAGATTATAGATTTCTGAAGGAGCTTTGGTTGAATTAAAAAAAAATCCAACAACTAGAATTCAATTTCTGCTTTGTTTATAGCTTTATTTTGGGTTTTGTAGGGATTACAAGGTTTTGCACAGCTACGCAAAATCTGAAAATTCGGAAATCCTCCAACCTTCATACACAGTGGTTCCATTTCATCATTTACAATTGATGAATTCTTATTTATCTCTTTAAAATACAAAGCCCCAAAGCTATGTCACTGTGGCCCAGGTAGAGCAGGAACTGTTCAAGTGTGCCAGCAGAAGCCATCAGTGCCATGTGACTGCTCTTAGGCACTGCAATAGCAAGAGCTGTCACCGTCAGACAGCATCCCGTGGGTCAAAGACTCTTCCCTGAAACTGTTTGACAAGCACATCTGTGTAATACTCAAGCTTCAGGTGACTCACAAATAGAAGCTCTACTTGTAAATTGAGTTGCATAGGGAAAAAAAATCCCAAGAAATCTGTTGGTGACCCTTATTACAAACTATCACAGCCAAGTGAACTTACAGCTAAGAGTACTCCCTGGGCTGTGTTTGTGTGCTGTGATGCAGAGAGACTGTTTATACTCAGGGGGAGGAAGATGAACTGCTGGGAAAGTCTGAGACCTTTTCCTCACTAGTCTGGATGACAGCAATACTGGGTCATTAATTTCCTCTTTGTTCAGTGTGCCTGTATTAAACTTTTAAAAATTTCATTGTTCTCCTCAGGAACATTTCTAGAACACAGGAGTTTTTTACTGAAATGTTTAGCACAAATCCTGCCTGTTTTGTAGCTCATGGAATTTCCCAGTAGCTGTTCTTGAAGGAACTTACTGCATCTCACCTTCTCCTGGCTGCCTGCCTCCCACTCTAGTCCTGGAGTCCTTGGCTTCCTTGATAAGTTCATGCTCCTCTGCCCTTGGGGACAGGACTCTACCCCCTCCCTGGGCTTGCAATGGCACCGGGGGGAGTTCCCGGGTCTCAGGGATGCCTCTGTCGGGCTTCACTGGCTAATGAGCACCCTGTGAGAGAGGAGTTGCTAGAGGGAAATGCTCTGAGCTGCCTGGTGTACAGGGGTGAGGCGTTCGCGTGCCTTGCCATTTGCCTTAAACACACATTCCAGCACCTTCGCTGACCTCTTAATGGCTCACTTAGTGGAGGACGAAGGGCTTATGAATGAGTGTGTTTGACAGTTCCCCTGTGCAGAGCGATTCATCCATGTTAGAGGCTTGTTCTCCTGCATCAAACAGGACAAGTATGCTGGGGTGTGTGTGTGTGGGAAGGGACCAAAGAAACCAAAAACAACCTACAAGAAAAGAAAAGAAAAAAAAAAGCCCAAACAAGAAACAAAAAAATCCCACCCAGTCAAACCTACAAAAACACCAACTATGCAGAAAAACACATGCCGAAGAAATTTGTCAGGGTGGAAATACAGGGGTTACTTCCACTTTTCAGGAAGTTTTCTCAACCTACCCAGCATCACATACCAGAAGTAGTAAATGCTTCTTGTTTTTTGGTGTTTGGGGCTTAGGACTGTTGCCATATTCAAGGCATGCTGGTTCTGACAGCACAGGAAAGGTCAAAATCTGTCAAATTACTTTCACAGGTTGGGGACAGCCTTAGCTTCTGCAGTTGAATGTATCTCCTCCTTCTCCTCAGAAGGTCTGTTACTGGGACAGTGTTGGCAAATAGAGCAGTGGTGTGACTCAGAGGATCAAAAAAACCACTAAAGGTGAGATTTGTGGAGAGACATCAATGCACAAAACACTGATTTGGGGACACAGCAGATACTGGTTAGGAAGGAGGACTGGGAACCCCTTAGAACATCGCACCAACAGTCTCTGCTAGGATCAACCCGAGTGTTGACATGTTTGTCTTTTTTTTCCAATTTTTTTGTAAACTCCAGTAATTTCCTGTGAAAATAATTTTTGCCCAAAGCAGGAGGGAGAGTAGACCTGAAATTTATTTAGGTTAAAATGTTTAAATGCTTCACTGCTATTGTTGGCTTTTATGAGAGAAATACCCTTCCTATTTTACTGTTTTTCTTTCTCCCTTTTTTCAAAGAAAAGGTAGCTACTAAAAAGCCCATTTAATAACTTTTTGAATAAGACTCTAACAGTGTCCTGAAAGTGTGAGTGTAATCACAGCCCTTTTAAAGTCTATCATAAAACATTTTCTTTGCAATTGGTGTGAAGTGTGGCCATGTAAGCATTGAGAAACTGACAGGACCTACCTCAGAATGCAGAAGTGGGGTTACTGCTCCCTGCACTGACTGGGCAGAAGATGAAGCCTGGTGCTGCTGGGATGGGTGGGCCAGGCCTGGAGCAGCTCTTTCTGGGGCAGAGACCTCCTGCCTTTCTGCTGCCTGTCTCTTGCCCTTAGGAAGGAAGGGCTTTGAACAGAGCAATGAAGTTGCTCATGTGCTGGATGGAAGCGAATTCCTAATTGGATAATGAAGGATTTGCAGAAAGACACCTCTCATTCTCTGAGGCTCAAGTCTCTCTCCACTCAGCACAGGGCATCTCTTTCTCCCTCACATCTGTATTTCCCTCTCATGGTGCTGCCTTCCCTGCTGCCCAGTGTCCAGAGGAGCAGAAGGCTCATAATGCATCATGAGCTCGCCTTAACTGAAGGGTCACAGCTCTAAACTCCAAGCCCAAGTATTTTCCTCCACTGGCAGCTACTCCTGGACTGCTGGTCCCAGTTGCTTCTCAGGCTTTTGTTTAAAACTGGGACAGTTTTTCATCTTTGTTCCAGCACTGATGCAGCTCCAGAGAAAGTAACAGCAGTGTAAACAATGGCTTATTCATTTTTATCCCTCTTTCTTATAGCTGTACAGTGTTAGCCTTCATGCAAGGTAGAAAGCTTCCAGGTCAGCTCTGAGGGGAACCAAAAGGCTTATGCTGTGCTTGGTGGCTGGAGAAGCACAGCCTGTAGTGGTGTTCCCCACAGGAGCCTGTAGCTCTCCAGCTGAGGTGTGAGGCAGCCCCATTCAATCAGGACAAGCCTGTGACACACTGTCCAAACCCAGTCCAGAGTGCCCAGCTTGAGCAGTTGTGCTCTTTCTACAAAAACCCTCCTAGGAAGGATGCGGCT
Organism: Formicarius rufipectus; assembly: GCA_013399695.1. Lineage (NCBI taxonomy): Eukaryota > Metazoa > Chordata > Aves > Passeriformes > Formicariidae > Formicarius > Formicarius rufipectus. The sequence continues at coordinate 1,093,399 of VXAU01002755.1, forward strand.
GTGTCAGGGATTGGATGTAGAGTTCTCTTTAATGGAAGAAGGAAAGGAGAAGTTCAGCTCTTTTCCTATCACTCACTTGTACACAAAGGAAAGGGAGATGCAGCCCCAACAGGCTGATGCTGCAATTGCCTCTGCTTGCCGGTAGCCCGGCAGTCACAGACTTCTGCTGGGGCCAGCGGGTTCCTCCCATGGGAGGGAGCTATCTCAGACCCCTGAGTCTTAATGATCGACTGCAAAGTCAAGCAAATCTGGGCGTGTGATCTGGTTACAGTCCATACTTGCAACAAATGACCATACCAGGTGTTAGTTTACGGAATGTCAATATTTTCCATTAAACAGACTAACCACAGAAGGGAAATAAAGTAAGTAAAACGAAAAATACTTTTTCAGTGTTTTCAGTGAAAGAACAGAAGGAAAGAGGCCCAGGGCAACCTTCAGATGGGTCTAAGTAAACCTGGAGGCGTGATGCTCTCCTTGTTGGCAAACTGCAGTGTCAGGCCACCCACAACCCTTCCCCTTATTAGTTACAGCTCCACGTGAGGTATTATGTCATTGAGGCAGAGGCACTTGCCACTGGGGCACTTGGATCAGTCCAGCAATTAAATGCAACAGCCTTGGCTGCCCCTGGTCAGAAGGCAGCATCTTCTACTGCAATTGAATCTGCTCCTCTTTCACAGGGAATGCTATGTAGGCTATGAAGAAAAAATTGTTCTAATAAAACACAGGCTCTATTTAAATAAACCTTGCTTAAATTGTTATTTTTAATTGGGAGAGGAGTGGGACAAAACAAAAACAACTTGACATAATAGCAATTAAAGAATTGTGTAAGCCCTGTTTTGGTAAATGGGCACAGGGGAGGGAGGAAAGAGGTCCATGGTTTTGAAATCTAGCTTGCAATGTGGTCCTGGATGCAGAATGTAAATAGATTTCGTGTGGGTGCAGCCCTGATAGGAAATGAGTGTGCTTGCCCACATTTGGCTGCCTGGAAAGTGGTAGCTGTGCTGAGCTCTGGCTCAGCCACAGCTGCCTGATTGTATGTGGCATTTGGAGCTGAAGCTGTGCCTTGGACTTTGACGCTGCCCAAACATTTGTGCTTTTCCTTTCTGCATCTCTTCTTTGAGGAGCCTGCAGGCTGCTTCATTGCTCTTTTTCTTACACAGGGCTTTGGTGCTGCAAGCAGCATGGTTCATACCTGTTCATTCACAGTGGATGTGGAGTTATGCTCCAGAGTGGCACGAGCTCCTGCTCTTTTCTGATGGTAGTGTTTGCATTTTAGGGCCATGCAGGGTTATATGGCATCACTTAACTGTATATGCCTGTATGGTTTTCAAGAGTATGCTCGTGGTCTTACTTCCTGCACTAACTCATTAAACTATCAAGTAAGCTTAGTTATCTCCTGGCACCTCTGTGCTCTTCCTGCCTGTAAAGCAAACCTGTGAGCCATTTTCATCTCCACTGGTAGATCTGACAACTTATCCTTCTATCTATTTTGATGGATTTTGTGGCTCAAATATGCTCTCATTTGTGCTTTAGACTTTCTCCTTGAAACAAACTTCTTCCTCTCACCATCGCTAGAGATCAGGAGGTTTTCCAGCTAGAGTTCATTAATACTGCCTGCCCATTCCCCCAGACAGCCAATGCTAGCTGATGGCAGGCAGGCTACTTAGGAGAGAAAAATAAGCAGAAATGCCTCCAAATAAAAGCAAACTGGGAGAGGTTCCCTTTCCCCATTGCTGACACTGGGACACCAGTCACAGAGAGGAAGAGCTGTGGGAACTGAAAGGACCTTGGTGCTTCAGGGATGAGGATTTTGAGATTTGCAGGGAAATCTTGATGTGGACCATGGGAGAACAAGACCACACAGCTGGGCCATGGGAACGTGGCTGCTTCTGAACTAGGTTTCACACCTCCCATTTTGCAGTAAGATGTTGCCAAAAGAGACAGTTTTGGGGGCTATTCTCTGCACCTCAAGGCAGGGCCTGCAGAGATCCTTGCAGCCAGCTCCAGCAAAGGAGGTTGGCACGTGTCTCCTTCCTCTCATGTCCAACAGCAGGTGAACAGGGTGAAGCCAAGAGGCGATAGGACAAGCCCCAGCTGGCTTAGCCTGATTATGGAAAGGGATTAAACTAACCTGGCCTGTGCCAAAGGAGCAGAGGAACCTGGGCCATGATTATTTTGTCCTCATCTCTGAGTATAGACATGTAAAGCCTCCTTAATACTGCTATATAGTTGCTCTCAATGTTAGTAAGCAAAACTCAAGAAATCACGGGCTCTTCTTTTTGTCCCTCAAGGGATTTCTTTTGATTTCAGCTCATTTAAGCAGCATTTTGATGCTGCTTAAAAATATGTGGCAACCGTTTTTTTTCAACTTCCTACCACCTTGTAATTTACGCTTTAGCAGCATTGTTCCTACCAATCCTTTTCTGAAAGATCTCTTTTTGTTAACTGTTGTTTCTTTCTTTGAGAAGAAAACTCATTGGGAGATTTCCCAAGCCCCGTCTCTTTAAATCACAAATCTTGGTCACTATGGGAGCTGCATCTATTTCTTTGATGAAATGGTAAACTAGGATTGTGGCCAAAGCCTATAAAAGTGGCATTAGTAGAGTTGTAAGAGTCTAATGGCTGTGAGTTTAAACTCCACATATGATGTAGTAAATTTTACAATCCACATTTTCAATGTAAAAATGGAAATGAGATACAATAAGCAGCTCCCCCAAGGTAGCAGTATAAAATCTACAGTAAATTCTTACAGCACTACAGAAGAGAAATCACTGCTAGTTGCTGGCTACTGTACTAGGAGGAGTTTCCTGCTCACCATACTTGGGGTTATCTCTGGGTTTTTTGCCCTTCTACTTTGTAGGCTGATGTTAAACACAGCTTTGCCAGTTGTGCATAAAAATGCATGGTCCAGAAGTGTGTCTGCTCTGAAGAGCTGGAGTCAAGTCTTCTTGCCAGAAAGCCACAGGGATGCTGTGCGAAAGAGCAGAGTAGGAAATTGCCTCTCAGGCATCAGCAGAGTCTGCGATCTCAATGATAACCTGCAGTGATAGTTTTGGAAAGCAGTGGTATCCAGGAGAGGACCAGACTAGATTTGGCCAAATGCTGTAAAAACAATACTGGGAGTTCCTGTTTAAGATCTGCCTTCATATGGCTCCCCTTGCACAGGGGGAATTTCTGTGTCACTGAACTTGCAAGTAAAACAGGCTAGTGTGGGTTGGTTTTTCTGCACAAAATTGGAAACTGTTTTTCCCTTAGAGATAGGATTATTTTAATGGCCATAAGACAGATAGTAATGTACTGATTGTCAATTCAGAGAAACCTTGACTGACAATGACAACCTGACTGGATTTGTGAAATAGTGTGTTAAAATATTCTGCAGGAAACTTAGTATGCTCTTTTGGCAGCTATAAAGGAAAGTTGCTTATGTTTGGTTTTTCCTCTGGAGAAGAAGTTGTTCTGCATGGGATGCTTTTCCTTTGTATCTGCCCTGCCACCCTCCAAAGCTTCTGGAGAATTGCTTATAGGTGCATAGACCTTAGAGGACACGTGTGAGTTGGTTCCCCACCTGCCAAGAAGTGGGGAACTGGAGGCTGCAGATGCCTACTCTGCAACCAGCATAGCCTTTGGAAGCCTTGCCCTTTCTACCTTGTCCCCTTAGCCAGCTTTTTCCTCCTGCTGCCCTGTCCCACTCAGGCTGTGTTAGCACAAGGTGCCTGCCCAGGCTGTCAGCAGAGATGCCCATGCTTTCCATGTCCCAGTCTTGCATGGGCATGACAGACAGTGCAACATCTACTCCCAAATATCTAGATGAATGATTATAAAAAGTGCTATTTTTGAAGACATAGCAGTCGATTATGCATTTGACAGAAGGTTTTAGGAAATAGGCAATGTGGGATGTACTGGGAGGAAAAAAAAAAATCAATCTGTGTATTTGTCTTTTAACTAGTTGGAGACACATTGGCACATATTTTTGGCACATTAATGAATTCTGCCTTATTTAATCTCTGCTACTCTTATAATATGAATTTGTGTTCCATTTGGGTGTTAAAAATCAGAAAGTCAGAGATTTAAGTTTCTAGAGGAAGTTATAATCACTTCAAGCTCCTGAGCCGGAATGAGGAGGCAGCCACAGTTGCTCAGAAGGAGAGCAACCAGACAAAAGGCTTGGTAGTGCCGTTTCTAGCACGTCCCTGTAGCTGTATCTCGGTGAGAGGGAAGGCTCCGTGGAGCAGCGTGGCTCCCCACAACCCCCTGGCAAGCAGGGCGGCTCAGCCACGCGCTCCAGCCCGGGCTGCCAGGCCAGGCAGCACTGACAGCCTCAGCAAGCATGCCGGGGGTTGCCCTTTTTCAGAATAAACTTTGCCAGTTTATGCGCATCTGACTCCATCCTGCTTTAAAATTGCAAGTGCTCCGTGCTTCTTATCCATGACGTGTTGTCAGTAAATGCAGTTATTTTTCCTTCTCTCCTCATTGCTACGTCCACTTCAGCTTTCGTCTTTATTTGAATGCCCACGGCGCTGCCATGTACAAAAGATCTCGCAGTCTGACAAAAATAGAATTAAATAAGAAAGCATTGTATCTCCCATGGAATAAGGATCAGTTAGATTCCATGCCTTCCTCCAAGGGTGAATATTTAAGAAGAAAAAAGGAAAAGATTCTAGGAAAACAGCACTGTTTTGAGCATGACTAACAGCTGGCCTCAACATCAGTGCTATGAGCAGCCCCGTGAAGCTGGATAACTAGCTCAGTTGTGCTGTGTTACATGTGCTTCCATAGTGTGTTTGGGAGGATGGCTGGGGTGGAAGCTGTGCTGTTCTAGCTGAGTAGTGTATGCTGGCAGCACATCTTAGAGTCTCAGCGAAAGGTGGCCTACGTTTTTCCATTGTACAGTTTCACTGAAATCAAAACATTTCATGAAAGCAGGTAAATTGTTGGTATTTGTGAGGTGAAAAAAAAAAAGTTGATTTTTTTTTTTCTTTTTCTCTTCCATGCTTGAGAAAACAATTTTATTTTGAGAGTGTCAAAATAACAGGCTTTCAGTGAATTGTTTAGAAAACTCAAAAAAGTGATTTTGACAAAGCCATTTTTTTTGCAGTGTGAAATTGTCACTTGATTAAATGTTTGCTCTAAAGTTTTTAGTAAAAGTAGAGTTAAATGGGGATGTTTAGTTCTGAGTAATTTTGTCTGATTTCCAATATTTTTTTGCAATTCCTCACACTGTTTTCTCATCTCACAAACTCCCTTCCTCTACCTGTTCATCCTCAATAAGGTTGACTCATAAAAGCACATAGTTTAAATTTATTTTACAGGAAACACTGAAAATTTGGTATTTGTTTTGCCACTTCTGAGACAAAATATTTTGAAAACATCATCAACAGCAATGTTAGACACAGAAATTGTTTTTATTTTTGTATTTTATTTTCTGACTGACAACAAAGCCAAATTCCAAAATCAGATTGGATTTTTTTATGAAATGTAAATGTTGAGGTCTGGTCTGCCTTAGGGTTTTTGGTTTTATTCCCCCTATATTTCTGAAAGAAAAGGATTTAGCAATAGAGTTATGAATGATTTCATTAGTGCTAAGCTGAAGTGAAAGTAGATTTTTCAGGCTTGGAAGGGCATAGAGGAAGGTGTGAATTCCAGTTTCCAGCTACATACAGTGTCAAGTGCAGACAGTCCCCAAGCAGAGCAGTTTTTCATGAATGGGGAAGAAGGAAGGGAGGACACCAAGTTTACAGCACAGAAAATTTAAAGCCCATCCAGGTGGTGCTGATGCCTCAGGTAGCGCTCCCCTGGGGAGAGAAGCACAGCTGGGGGTTTGTAGGCCTGATGTGAGAAGGGCTTGTGCCATTTTCCCTGTGGAGTCACCTTGTCCATGGCAGGGTAGATCCATTTCTGGTCCAGCTATTGGGAGCCCATGTGCCCCACTTGCAGCCTCATGCATAAGCACTTAGCGATTTCATTTTATGTGAAGTCCAGCTGTCCTCATTCTTTGAAGTACCTTCTCTAGCATTAACAGATGTTCAGTATCACTTTGCTGTTGTAATCAGGGTGTCCTTGATCTTCATTACAATGCACAGAACCTCTGTGGGTGCCTCGGTGTGTGTGTGTGTGTATTTTCTACCTGGTCCTCTCGAAGATCAGACCACAGTTATGAAGGCAGTTCACTGTAGTCCCTGGACAGATTTGAATGTCTGGTTGAGCATCGCAGTCAAACAGGGCAGAACAGCAAGTGGCTGCTCAAGTTCATCACAAATGTACCCTAAACAAAAATTAATTTCATTTGCAGAGCTATTTGGAAAAGCCTGAGTGTCTATATTGGCTTGTTCCATCTGGATGATTGAATTGCTGTGCTTTCCTTTTTTCGCTATTATGTCATTTAAATTCCTCCTTATATTGTGGTTTCTTTTTAAGGAATGATTGATATTTCTGGAAGTTGGTGAAGTGGCACAGATCAGTTTGTTTACAAGACACTGGTTTCAGTCTGGTCTAGGTCACTAGAAACAAGCACACCATTACTGAGTGTATTTAAAAAGAGCAAATACTCTCATCCCATTTCCCTGTGGAGAACCTTTTTATCAGAACTCCCTGGGAGGAAGCACCACTCCGTAAACAGCACCCTTTGGCAATGGGAGCAGTGCCTGCCTACCAGTGCTATTGTCATCTCCACTGGTACCTTATTGACAGCCTAATCACTTCTACACCTCAAGTGACCTATTCCTCCCCCAGCAGTAAGTCTTCCCATTAAGTGGCAGATGTACCTTTTGGCTTCTGTTTGCCTTTTCACTGAGGTAGGTTGTGCTACTACTAAATAATGATAGATGTCCTGTTGCTGATAGTAATGGGGAGGGTAATGCTTTAGTGCAAATCTAGTAATAAGAAAACTATGTATTTAATTTACTGTGGTTTATTGCCTATTAAATTAATGTCCCATGCACGTGGAACGTGGCACGTTTGTCCAAGTTGCTTGGTAGGCAGGTTTTCCTGAGTTCACCTCCTATATCTGTTGGTGTAATATGGATAATGGACACGCCCTTTCTAACACCAGTGGATGTGGATGCTGTCCTTATCTTCCTTTATTATTTCAGTTCTCCACTGCACTTTTTTTTTTTTTTAATTGGGTACTTGCTGCAATGGGTGTGGAAGGGCTTGTGGTGGCTCCAGTCCTAACTCCTGGTGCTGCCTCAGCCCTGATGAAAAGAAAGGCTCCTTCTAAATGTAGTTTTTCTTAGGATGTAGGGTGAATTTTGTGAGTTGTACAAGTGAATTTATTAGGTTGATAAAACCAGTCAAAAGCAGGTTCCTTGATAAATCACAGTTCATCTTTCTGTTCTGAGTGACAGTAATGGACCAGAGCAGACACTTCAACTGCCTGTATTGTTAGATGGTTGGTGTTGGCTGTATTGAAGAAACTCTCATGACTGTGGTATATTGATGACTGTTTCCCAATTCTTGCTATGAAATTGTTGAGGAAAACAGTGTTCTCCAAACTGCTTAGCTGTTGCACAAAGGAGCTCTGGGACTGCAGGAGCTATTGCTCCACTTCAGTGTAGGACTGACAGTGAGACAGAGGTACAGAGGGTTGTCATAACTCTACAAAGGGCTCGTGTTGGGAGATTTTTTTTTACCCTCTTGCTCTTGAAATGCCTTGTGGCCTGTGGCTGCCGGTATCTGGAAGGCTTGCAGGGATGCCACTTGCTTCCTTGATGCAAGGTAGGGCAAAGTATTGTGGGAAGAAGTGGGGTAGCCTTAAAGCTACTGGATGTAGAGGTTTTGGCTGGTATTCTTGATTCAGACAATGTCAGCCTTGCTAATACAACTTGTCAACAGCAGGAAAAGAAGGGGCAAATCTGCTCTAGAGAAGCCACAACTTTTTGAACGTGTCCTTTGGCCTTTGCAAAGAAGGCAAACCCACCCTGGCAAAAAGCATTTAGATATGCAGTGTGCTATGCACGAGGGTAACTAAGACTGTGACTCCAGGCACACCCAGAGGAATCAATGGATTGGGGACGGCTGCCCCATGGAATGAAGTTCTTGGTTGCAAGAGAGTTATTAAGGGAAGCCTGTCCAGTTGCTAAGGTTTTTAGGAATCTCATTCGGAGGTGAGTTATACTTGGAGAGACTCTCTGTGAGGTGAGAATCTTACAGCTATGAGGTTACCCTTTGATTTGTGGTCTGAGCAGGTATGGTTGTTGTTTTCTTTTGGCAGTTTCCCTCCCGCTACTTATTATCTTTGCCATCTTTTCTGTGTAGAATTCAGAAAGGTTTTCTGAGACACAGGAGCACACAAATGAAACAAATCTGGTTGCTTCAGGACAAAAAATGAAGGGGAAGATGGGATCAAGCAATAAAACCCAAATGAACACTAAGCTAATAGATCTTTAAAATCAGTATTCATCAACTGAGAGATCACATCCACCAATCATATGGCTACTGCCTGGCATGAGGACTGTACAGTTCTGGAATGGAGCAGGATATGCCCAGAACTTTTGGAGACCTGGTTTACTTTCATTTGCCATTTTAACTCTGTAGTTGCTCATTCTGTGTACTCCTGAAAGCAGTACCATGTGTTCAGTTAATGTTCACATGCTCAGAATACTAAAACAATTGCCAGTTTGGGACCAGGGCAGGAATTTTCACAACAGTTAGATTTTTTTTTTTTTTTTCCTTTTTTTAACTCTCTGTAGCACAGGCCCTAACCCACAGAGACAACTTCTTTAGCTCTTTTTCTCTCCTAGGACTTGTTATTGTTAGGAGATTTAGTGCTTCTGCTGTGTGATTTTAAGTTTGTTGCAGGATGATTTGTGACCAACAGCAGGTGGAGATGTTGGAGACCCCCTTGTAATAGCAATAAAGAGAACAGCTGATGGAATAGGAGGCTGTAGTTGGTGATCTTCACTGTATTTTCTGGACTGAAGTTTGTAACAACCTTGTAAGATTTTTATTTATAAAGTACTGACGTGTATTTTCATTCTTTATTTTCAATTTATTTATCATACATATGTATCTATGATGTCTTAAGGCACTTGTTGATTTTCTTGTACCAAGGAATTGCCTCCAAAATAAGATGTAGCTTTTAAAATACTGTCTCTGGGGATTAATTCGTCTGTTTTCATGCATGATTTGCACTGAATTCAGTGGGAATTGCTATCATAGAACAATGAAAACCAAAACCATGGACCCTGAAGCAGGAAAATGGCTTGTCCTGTGCAAGACATCAGTCAGAAGGGCTGTTTTTGCCTTATTTCATGGTGGTCAAAATAAAAATGCTAGTTAGATTTGATGTGGGCCACCAAAAAAAAAAAAATCTCATTTGCTCAAATGCAAGCTCAGCTTCTGCCAGCTGAGTCAGAGACCCAGCTCCTAAAACTCTGGTACAGTGATCTCTTTGAGAGTCAAGGTTTGTCCTGTGTGATGTAGCAATATAACCACAGTTGTTGATTTAGGGAGTTGTAGGGTATATGTTTGTGCACAGCTAATTTCAAAACAGGCAGCTTGGCCTGGTAAATGTAAAGAGCAGCTTCTGGTAGACAGAAGCCTGCCCTGGTAGTATGGCTTGTGCCAGGAGTGGAGTTAGTAATTCTTTAAATATAAGTTCACATAAGATTATGCCTCATGGAGTCAGATCTGTAATATTGACAATGAGCCATGGGGTGTGCTCATGTAGGGGTAAGAAGCCAATGCATGGGACTGGAAATGTATTTAGGCTCATCTTAAGTAGACCATTGTGTTAGTTCGTGCTACAGCAATCTTTTACACAGTTGTTACTTATTATTATTTTCCAGATTGAATTAGATGCTGTACAAGCACAGAACATAAAGATGGGCCCTGCCCAGAAAAACTTAATATGAATGTGACTGCTTAAGCTAAATTTTTTTTTAATTATTATTTGAAAATAAATACATAACAGCTGCTGCCATTCCAGGGGAAGGAATGAGTCTATGAAATATCTGGCTTATATAAAAGTTAACAGTTCTTTTAAGTTAGAGTCAAGTGATGGAGTGGGTGTGAAGGGGTGGGAAAGTACTCAATTGCCCACAGCCCTGGACTAGCTGGGTTTTCCTGCTAATCAGATCAGCAGTGAAACTGTTAACAATGTTGACATTCACATTGTCACCATTAATCTGCAGTCTAAACACTCCCTTTTGATTAAAGGCAGCATCTTAAATCTCTCCTCACTATTGTTGGAGCATTCCAGCGGCTTGAGCCAGCAGTCTGTCCTTACATCCCTTCTTGGAAGGTTTCCCTCCCAACCAGAGAGCTAAGAAACTTCACTGTCACTGAAAATAGCTGAGAACTTGCTTTCCTTTGTATGGGGCAGAGCACATCTTGCCAGCTGTAACTGCAATATTTTTTCCCTCTGTTGAGAGGATGTGGCTGCCTATTCTGTGACTTGGCTGCACACAGAGGCAATGACAGACAGAGGTTACTTGACTTTTGCCCACAGTTCAAACGTGGGTTTAAAATTACAGGTGCAAGTCTTCTGGTTATAAATTACAGTTGCAAAAAGGGGAGCTGGCCCTGGAATAAACTGTGCCATCCGCTTTAGCAGTGGGAAACTGAATGTGTATGAGGGATGTTGCTGGAGAAAAGTTAGCATCTTGTAACCACCTGTCCCACTGCAGTGGGATCTTTGGAGATAATTAAAGACAAATATATGTTCAAACAAAAAGCAAGGCTTCTGCCTCTCTACTCCTTCATCTTCATTTAATCAAAATCAGGCAATACGTTTGTAGGGGCATATTTCCTTTAATAACGTGGAGGGAAGTGAATTTGCCCCAGCGTGTGAAACAAAGCCCAGTTAAATCCAAAGCCATGCTCTAGGACACCCATCCAGAGCAGGGTTTGAATGGAAACACTGACATAGCCTGACCTGCAGTGGTAGTGTGGTGCCTCATTACAGTAATCACAGAAAGCATGGGAAGCTGGAGCACAGCCCTGGGTGGGGTGCAGCAGTGGTAGATTTTATAGGGTGCCACGTGTATTGGAAACGTGGTCATAACTGTGCATAAAAATTATCATCTTCAACTTACTTAATAAAATGAGTCAGAGTAAATAGAGAAATGTAAAAACACATTCTCTGCTTGTTTTATTGAATAGGGGTTTGGCTTTAGAGCTATGGTCATTCTTTTCATGGAAGGCTTTTTTTTCTCCTTTTCTCAGAATATGTGTGAGAGAGTGAGGATGTATTAAAAAAAAAAATAAAAAAAGGAGGAAAGAAACTCAATCCATTTATATCCTTCCTACACAGCCTGAGTGTATTGCTTTGTGTCCTACCCAGTCTCTCTGTTCACTGGGCAAGAGTTTGTAAATAGTTTTTCCCTTGCTGCAGGGCAACTTCGAGAAGGCTGTGGGTGCAGGAGGATGTAAGTTACACCTTCGCACAAACGCCTGTGTGGACACATGGGCTTGGATGCTTTACAATGTTGGAGACAGCTTCTCTCAGGGCTGTGATAAATCTGAGTGCCAGAGGATAGGAAAATAAGCCTAGTTTAAAAAAGTTAACAGGGAGAAAGTTAGAAAATCTTCATAGCAAACTGCTTGGTGTCCTCACCTCACAGTATCTTGATTGTTTGTGTGGAGATATCTTGGGCCTGTTGGCTGCTAATAAGTCCCCAAAAGCTGTAAAGGAATGTTTTATGTGTGGCAGTGCTCTGTACTAGAGAAACAACAAGGGCCAGGTCTTGTCCTCTGCAACACCATGGCAGGTGGTGAGGACTCTTCTTGGGCTGGGCGTTGGAGCCCTGAAGCAGTGACAGTGCCTGATTCCTTTGCTAGTTGTGCTCTCTTTTGCTCTTTGAAGTACAAAATAACACCACCTTGTAAAGGGAAAAATGGGGGAAATACTTTCTCATTTGTTCAAAAAGTAATGTGATCCCAGTGGTGTCCTGGGGAGGTTTGGCTCTCCATATGCCACTCCTGCCTTCTGCGGCATGACAGATGCAAAAGGTCTTTTCACGTTTACCATGGTGGCATGACAGCAGTGTGTGTCCCTGATTATCAGCAGTGTGTCACTCCCAAGGTTATGGAGTGCAAATGGTTCTGTAGCCATAAAAATTAATCTCTATGTTCTCTGGTTTGTCAGTCTGTACATAATTGACCACATTCAAATTTCGGTCAGGCTGGTGAAAATTAAGAATAATCCAACTGAGTTTATAATGGCTCAATCCGGCATAATGTTTAGCCAAATAAAGTGTCTGCTTTCCTCTCCCTATACTTACATATTTATTTATATGTATACAAAAAAAAGTCTGTATAAATGTATGTATGTGTGTATATGTATTTGTCATGGAAATGCTCCATACTCCAAACCACCTTTTTTCAAAGATGGAAAGTTACCAAGAGGATCATTCTGGAGAGGTAGTAACCATGGCGGGGGGAGAGAGGGGAGAGAGGAGGATTTTTTTGGGGCATTATGGATGGAAGGGGAAGATAAATAAGATTTTTGTCTGTCTGCATTCCAATTCTTGTGTGTGCCTGCACCATTTTATTTGGATCATACTGTCATGGTAGAAATAAAAGCAAAGTTCATTTACTCAGAGGAAATGAGATAAACCCGTGAAGACTTAAATTAGCAAAATGTAAAACATGCTGGTGGCATTGACCCCCTCCTGCTTTACCTTGACAAAAAAATAAATGAAAAAGGTAATGTTTCTGGAAGGAAAATAGTGTGGTGACCCACACTAATTAATCTGCCCATCAGATCTGATTAAGCACTTTCAAATCTGGCAAATTGCCACACTTCTTGAGACACAAATGTAAATAAATATGAAGGTGGTAAAACACAGCCCTCCGGTGATACCTCTGTCAGCAGCCCCAAGCAGCAGATATTGAGCCTCCAAGCACTCCATTCCTGATAATAAAAATGTTTTTTCTGCACAGGGATGAAACAGGGCACATCACCATCTGCTCAAACCTCTCTGATGTTGGGCAGCTCACACACCTGCTGAAAGGCTGTCTCTCCTGGATGCACCCCTAGTCAAGTAACAGGTACCAAGCCAGAGGGCAGGACAGTGCCCTCCCTCTCTGTGGGCTTTCCCACATGCGTTTGCATGGAGGTTTGAGATAGAATTCACATGCAGAAGTTGGTTGCTGCTGGTAGAGCGGATGAACCTCCAGAAGGGGCTGTGCTTCCATGGGGAGAGGACTTGCAGGTGGTTTCCAGAGCTGCTTTAGTACCTTCAGGTGAATGAGGGCAGCTGCAGAGCACCTTCCCTTCACTGGCAGCAGCCTGGTGCTGCTTCTTGTGCTTGGGCATCTGACCTGGCCTGACCCTGTATCAGTCACAGCTGGAGCTGCACTTTATTCTGAAGTGCCTATGATGGTACTAGTGTCACCCCTCAGTTCATAACCCTCTCTCTGCTTTGAGACTATCTGGTGCAGCAGAGACTTCTAAATAGCATGTGTTGAAATTGGTGAAATGTTTTAATTTGATCCTTTGGTCTGAACCATAAAATTATTTCTGTGCATTGTTGGCCTCAGTGTACCATTACGCATTTAAGAGTTTGAATGTCTTCATTGCAAAGGACTGAAGTCATTCCAGGTAAGGTAATATCTTCAGTTACAGTGTACTGCAGGCATCGATGGGTCAGTCCCACCTACTCTGCCTGTGTACGTACCATAAAAAAATAACAAAATAGACATAAAAGTGAGGTCTGAATGTTCAGGAGCTCTGACTGTGCCTATAAAACAATCCTAAAAGTTTATAAATACCAGCCTTGCTCTGGATAATTTTGTTAAAGACAGTTAATTACTACAAAGGGCTTTAAAGTATGTGAAAAAGGAGAAGGTTAACAAAAGCGAGGAAGAAGGTAGTGCGTCAAAGGCCCTCTTTATGAGTGTTCAAATTTCTGAAAGCTTTAACTTCCAGTACCAGAGCTCCGTAAGGTGACTAAGGAACAGCAACCTGCGTAGCCTCTGGTGCAGGTGATGCAATGAAAGCTGGCTGGCTTGTGTAGGGGTGGAGGTTTTTCCCTTTTCACAAGGACTTTGAAAGGAAAGGTGAGCTGGTGATGCTGAGGAACGGGAGTCCCAGCCTCACAGAGACTAGTGTTGAAATCCAAGCTCTTTTAAAGCATTTAGGTCACAGTTTTCTGAGACTTGAGTGAAACAGTTTGAGGGTGGTTTAAATAAAGATTTCATATCTTCATGTACCTGAGAAACGGCCTGGTTTTCAGAGGTGCTGAACCCACACTTGACGAATGATTGATTGATTTCTTTACAGAAATCCTTTTCTTTGTGCTACTGCCTCTGAAATTTAATCCTGGGTTGTAGGTGGTGCGAAAGCCTGTTTAGTGGAAAAGGGGTTTTTTTCTCCCTCTGTATTACACAATAGCACTGAAATTACTCTGAGAGAGCAAAGTGATTTATAATTGTAAAAGACTATCCCAGGATGGAGTATTTTTCCCTGCTCTGCTATCCACATGGAGCTTTGCTGGTACAGAAGTAGGGGGCATGCCACAGCTTGCAGGAGGGCTCTCTGTGGTCAGCAGGACCCTGCATTTCCTTGTGTCTGGCCAAGCTTGCAGGTCTATGTATTTCTCTTTCCCCAAAAAGTCTGCCCTTGCTGCCATGGCATGGTCCCTTTTCCAGGCAAACTGTGCTTGTTACCATTCACTTATGCACATGTTTTCTGCATCCCTGTCACACGAGATCACACGACCTGCACTTCCTTCCCCTGCTCCCTTTGAGCCAAGAGCTGAAAACTAAAATAGGGCAGTGCTGAAATAGGGAGAGCTAAGAAGCTTACTGGAAATGTATCTGTATGGGTCTGCTTCAGTATTTTACCAACGTGTCTAGTTCAAGCCAATGCAGTCTCCTGGCTGTCTGGAGTGAGCAAGTGCAGACAGAGGCCACTGGAAGGAGGGAGGGGCAATGTGGCACCAGAGCAGAAGTGGGAGGTTAGGTCATGAAGGGTGCCTCCTTCAGAGGTGAGGCTGCATTGGGAAATGGGCTCCTGAGCTTCCGTGTGTGCTCACCCTGATCTGTACCCCGCGTGACTGGCAACTGCAGGGTGAATGAAGTGCATGGTCACAGGCAATGTGCACACCTGGCAGATACCAAATTCGTTTGTGGAAGTGAGCCAGTTGTGCTGGTCTGCCTGGGGATGTACAGACCAGCGCTGGATGAATGCTCGACAGTGCATTCTCTCCTAGATGTTGCTCTCTCACTTGATGGGTTTCCAGGGTGCCAGCCCTACTTTACAGTTCAGAACAGAGCCAGGTACTACAGGAGCTTCCAGCATCTGTGCCATGGCAGTGGAAGGGCTACCAGCCTGGCATGATGTGTGGTCTAGCTTTGATTAGTATGGTAGAGAGCCCTAAGGCTTGAGAACAACACAGCATGAGGAATTTTGGACAAGAGCTACACAAGCCCTGTTTTTGGGTCTCCCCACTCATCCAAGGCAAATAGAGCACAATAATAGAGCCATTAAACAATATTAATTCAAAGACTTATGTTCCTAGGCTGCGTTTGAGCCAAAAAAGTAGGAAAGGCTTCTTCTGTCCTTTAAACTGCACTGTGCTTTGAAAATACCCTTGCACTGCATTGTGTGGGAGATGCCTTGAAGTGCACCGCAGGGTCTGAACCAATGACCTGTGAACTTGTCCGTGCCATGGCAAGTTTTTGGTCTGGTGATTGTCTATTTTCATGAATCGTCACAAAAAGATTTCTTGGCTAATGCACCTCCTCCTCCCATAACTTCACAATGCTCTGAGCAAATAATCTTTTCTTAAATACAACCAAACAATAGTATCTTACACAATAGGGAAATGTTTGTTGATTCATTGATTCATGGGGAAAGCAAGCCTTGAATACATCCTACATCCTCTGTATAAAATATGTGTTATGGAATTAGTATCTGGCAAAATATATTATAATCCATTAGCCTTGCAGGAATAATTAAAAAATAAATAAATAAATCTACACCAATCCCAGCCAAACCACATAAAACTGACACCTCATGTTTTATAAATGAATTAAGCAAAGTAGAGCAATTGTCCTTGGCTGTAGGTCCATGTTCTTGTGTGACAGTGCCTTCCACACAATTATTTTATCATAAAGGTGTTTACTAACATTATTTTCCTTGCATCACTTTTTTGATAACATTCTTTGGGGAACACTTAAGAGCCTTAAGAGTCTTAAATTACTAGCTTTTTTCAGACACATACATATTGGCACTTGTGTTTATGAATGCATTTTACTGTTTCTTTTTGTTTGAAATGTGGATTAGAAGATTACGTGAGACTCAAAAGAGAATAGTATGGTTTGAGCCTCCAGAGCTGATAGTAAATGAAAATCTATTTTCATGAACATCTACAGTGTTTTTGAAGTTGTTTTTTTTTGTGAAAGTTAAAAATGAATCAGTTCCCTGTCTGTTCACCCTATTTGTTTTTAAATTATATCAATATGTTTGAGAATTTTCTGTATCTTCTCCCAGTTCAACACGTACTCCTGCAACGACAGTTTAAATAGGATTTTTGATTTATGAAAAGAAACATTTATTTTCCCCATGAAACCCACATTTTGGTGAAGTTCATTACCATTTTCTGTAAAGCTTTTTTTTTTTTCTCCCAAAGGCTGTATTTAGTTAAAGAAAAAAAAAAAATCTATAAGATTGAAATCCACAGATTTCAAGAAGAGGGATGGGGAAAAGCTAGTAGGAAGAGAGACCTCTTAGCCTCTTGTTCCCAAACCTGAAATGTTCCATAGATGTTGACGTACCTGAAAAAGGGGAGGACAGGTGTTCAGCCACTGGGCTAGCTTCAGTCTGGTACCTGTAAATTTCTGTGCAGCTGCCTCAGTGGGAAATGCTCTGCTGCTCCTGCTCTTGTCTCCATTGATGCTGCTTGTTCAGGTTGGCAGTCTCGAGCACTGTCACCTCTGTCAGTTGTGCCACTCTGTGTGTGGCATCATTTATTGCACCCACTGTTTGCTGAGCATGGCTCTTCCAGGGAGATAGAGAGAGCACTAGCTTGGCTTCAGTGGGGACAAACTTGAAGCTCTCATTGGCCCTTGTGAATGAATTTACCTTATCTCAGGGGTAAAAAGAAATGCAGCAAGTGCCACTTTTGCACTTGCCTAAGTTACCATTCACAGACTGTCCACCTTCTGGGTTCAGCTCTCCCGAGAGGAACCATCACGAGCAGAGAATTTCAAGTTCAAGTGAGTAGACAACAGCATTTGTGTTTGATCTTGCTTGAAGTTGCCAGGTGCCATTAACATGGATTTTCTATCTCTTTTGTTGCCTTTTCTACTTCTCCTTTTATACCATTCTCACAAATTTAAATTTGTGTTATGGAAAAATTGTCACCAGGAAAAAACTACCCAGACTCAGTACCAGTAATAATGATTGAAAATCAGACAAGAGATCACAAGTGGGTACAAATTTTATTCTGTGTGGAAGAAAAAGCCATACTAAAGATCAATTATAAATTGCAAAGTTTCAGTTTATTATTTACATGAGTCATTTGCACAATGGTTGAAAAGAGAGTATAGATTATTAAAGTTTTTTTCTTTATCTAAATACACGTGTTTTCTTGGTCTTAAACAACAATAAAAAGCTTTAGGAACTCAAGAAATAAAGAGCAAGAGCTAAAGTCTCTTCTTGTTTGCACCTGCCAAGCCACACAGAAGTCAGCAAGCTGGTATGGGTGTAAACCCAGAGAGAATGTCAATCTTTAAATTTTCTGCTGTAGAGCTCCCACTTGCTGCTTGAGAGGCAGATTGATGATCCCAAGCCACAAAAGTCTGAATCCAGTTTTCTACATCTAGATGCTCTGTCCTGTCAGATTAGGTGAACACTTGGCAGCTCTCAGTTTGACAAGAACCCCAGAATGTTTTGGAATTTAGAGAAGGATTTCAATGGCTAAATATTATTTTTGAGCTTAAAGTGATCTTCTGCTTGTGTAAAATTTAGTTGTATTAGTGTTTAGATAGCAATTTCTCTTTTGTTGGCCTCTTCCAAAAATTTGAGTTTGCTTGCCACTTTTGGATCTGGTTAATGGATCAGTCTTTAACTGCCCTCCAAAATACATGATCAGCTGTCTCAGGCTTCTTGTAATCAACTAGTTTGCCTTTCTAACAGGAAAAATATTCTTCTCCCATTGAGGTAAAAATACAAGTGAAAGTTGTAGTTGACACATGGTTACAAACAGGATTTGGTACTGTGTTTGGATGGTTTGCAGTACAGGTCTGTGATGGATTTGAAGAATAGAGAGAGCCATACTTACATGTTTGAATCTGAAGCTTAAAAGATATGAAGATTTTTAAGGCAAAATCTCCTCTGTTTCTTCTTCTCCAAATGCTACCTTTTTCAGAAATCATAGGAGGAAAATAAAATTGGTAGACTTCACTACCTAAAAATTCCCTTCTTTTCCTGAAGAAGGTTTCTAATGTTCAGCCAAGCTCCTATGGTGGTCGGCCTTGAAAATATGTAGCAGTTGGAAGTTTTATATAGCAGCTTCTGGAAACCTTTTCAATATGACATTTAAATTCCTTAAAGTCAAGGTAAGAGAACACCTTTTATCAATGATCAAGTTGTGCAATTCCCAAGTCACATTAATGGTAAGTGAAAATAGAAATGGAGGCAGAGAAGTGGCTTTTGATAAGTGTTTTGATAGGAAGAACTGCCATATGCCTATGTCCCAACCCATGGCGGGTTCCCATGGAGAGGGGACTCTCCCTAACTCAGAAAAATACCAGTGCAGTAAATGGGGACATGTGAGGTACTATTTGGTGGGACATAAGTGCTGTCTGAGAGAGTTGATGGGCTGAGTTGAACTGCTTGGCATGTATTATTTACTGCAGTCTAACTTTGAGTCTTGGCACCACAGTACAGTAGCATCTTTACACAGTGAACAAGAGAAAATTGTGTCTGAATTTTTCCATCAACAGTCAAAAGCCTTTGTGTCTGAAACTCGTACTGAGATACTAATTCAGAAGAACTTTGGCATTGATTAAACAGGTCACATCTGATGTATTATGCATAAATGAACCTAAAAAGTGCTAATCTTCACAAATAAAGCAAATACAATGAGGTGCTATACATTTCTTTCTGAAAACCAGCAGTCGCTTGGACTCAACAAAGAGTAATTAATACAGTTTTAAAAGATACACTATATAATTCCATGAATATTTAAGGCTAGGATGAAATAATACCCTATACTGGTCTTGAACCACAATGAATAATATGATTATTTTTACTTTGCAAGAGGTCACAACAAATGTTTGAGATTTAAGCTGCCATAGCTACAAATTTAGCAGAAAGTAGGCATTTAATGATAGATTTCATTGCTGTGGTTTAGGTTTTATTTTGAATGTTTGTTTTGTCTTAAAAACACTAATGCTAAAATGTTGTCTCAAATCTTTATTTTCAAATTACTTATTATATCACCATAAATTACAGGGTGCAGTAAAAGCCAGATTTAAAAGGAGGCATATTTTACTTTCTCATATTGCTAAAAATAATGCAATGCTTATGAAACACGGATCATCATTAAAAAAAGTCCTTTTTATACAACTGAAGTTGCTGGTACTGAACTAGCAGCTTTCCTCCAAGTGGCACAATGGACTGCTCCAAATTTAGGTCTGTAATGGTAGAGGTTAACTTTAGGAAGTCCGAGTAAAACTGTAATCTATAATCCTACCACAATTACAATGTTTTCTGTCAAATGATAGTGAAGTCCCTGGGGTGAAGCTACCAAATACCTTGTAAAGATGTTCTTATGGCTTTTATTGTTTTGATGCTTTTGCAATTTCAGCACATGTTACTGGATTCATCAAGAGACCTGGGCTGCAACCCAGGACTGTTTAGAGGCTGTGGGTTGCAGTCGGCTCTCAGCACTCAGCCAGACGCAAAGGGTGGAGCACGTAGTTGATAGCGAAGAGATGCATATGCCACGTTGACAAGATGATGGGTAAACAAAGCTTAAGGGACACTTGTTAAACTCAACATAGCCAAAAATGAATCTTTCTCATGATATTTTTAGAAGGCTTCCGCCTAAGGAAAACATTCACCTGTGTGACCTGAGGAAAAGTCTAGAGAACTGGTTGCTATTTAG
The DNA here is from genome assembly GCA_013399695.1 of Formicarius rufipectus. Taxonomy (NCBI): domain Eukaryota; kingdom Metazoa; phylum Chordata; class Aves; order Passeriformes; family Formicariidae; genus Formicarius; species Formicarius rufipectus. The sequence continues at coordinate 1,113,459 of VXAU01002755.1, forward strand.
CCATCAAAAAAACCATATGTGCGTCTTTTTCAGATGCCCTCATCAGTTCTTTCCTTCCGGGCATATTTTTGGAAGACTCGCACGTCTCCCTCTGTGAATCACAGTATCCTGCTGGCTTGTCAGAGTGAGGTGGGACCAACACGCATCAACCCTGAACCTAACTCATATCTAATAGGTGTAACATGAGTGCTGCCAGCAGCCAGTGCTCCTTTACCTGGTCACTGAGGGAACTCTGCATTGCTGCTGCAAGTGCTGGTGCTTGTTCCCTCAGCTCATGGTGCAGTCTCTGTAAGGGGGAACCTGAAGGACATGGCCATTATAATGATCCCTCTGTCTGGAAGTGAAAAGAGCTGGGTGCCTCCCAGTGTTTAAACGGAGCTCCAGTGCATGCAGGATGACTCTGGAGAAGCAGGGGTTTGCAGGTAGCAATCCAGTTAAGAAGCAATGGGGTGGGGAGGGTGTCAGCATCATCAGAGCTTGGCCCAGGCAACACAAATGTTCAGAACTGGTTGTATTGTCAGTGGAAGGCTCCTCGGTCAGCACAGGGCAGTGACAGCCTGGCTAGGGAGAGTGGCAGAGGGACCAAAGGAGGGGCCACTCTCCTGTGCAGGGTTGCAAGGGAATAGCTCCTCGTGAAATGGGATTTCTGGGAAGGCATTCAATAATGAGTTCAATGCAAGCATACCCCAAATAAATGAAAATGTAGTGAAAATCTTTCTTAGTTAACTTCACCAAAGCTTTTGGCCTAACAAGCTGCAGGCGTTAGCGCAGCAAGTAGGTGGCCTGTGCTGCTGCCCATACTCTGTCAGGAAGACAAAGAATCTGGGAGAAGCATCAATCTGTTTCTCTTCACAGGGCTGTCTCTTCCCCCCTTTGTCAGTCAAAGGTGTCAATGTCTCTCCCCTCTATCCTCCCCCCTCCCTGAGTTGAGTGGTGTCAGTCATTTCTGGTTTTTTCTTTTTATTAATGATTTTGCAAGGCTATGTCATTACTGTGCTATACATTTTTATACAGATGGCACGACTGTGCATTTTAATGGCAAATCTGTTTCTCACATAACGCCTGAACTGCAAAAAGACTTTGACAGACTGGTTCAAGGAAAACAAACTGGTTTTAAATGTAGCAAAAACTAAAACAATGCCTTTTGGCTCTCCTAATCATCTGAACTCAAAGGATGATTTTATTTGAAAGTCAGAAATCTTAAGGAGTGGACTAAACTTGTGTGTTGAAAGAAAACCAGAGGAAAGAGATAGAGGTTCATCATTCATGGATTGCATGCTTTGTTTAGCAAGACACAGAGGATTCATCCTTGGTCCTTGGCCTAACTGTGTGACCAGAACTGAATTTGGAGTGCAGCTTTGGAGATTTTGGACACCTCAGGATTTTGAATTTCAGGAAGAACTGAGGTATTAAGCTTACAAGTGTGAAAAGTAGAATGCAGGGGGAACAAAAAAAAAAACAAAACAAAACAAAAAAAGTGTATGTAAGATAATACTAAAAACAAAGAGCAGGATACATATTTATCCATTTTTGGACAAGCCTATTTATTCTTTGATGAGCTTCTTGTAATCTTATGTCATTTTTAGCATATATAAGTACAAACAGTTCTCAGTGGTCCTGTCATCACCATTCTCTGAAGTAACACATCAGTTTCTGTTTTGTCCCTATCTATGCATCTGCTTAATATCTTACCTTGCAATTGATACATGGACACAGTTCACAGTAGCCCTGGTCCCCCATTGGCTTCTGGGCTGTGCAGTTAATTGTCTCTGTTTGCTCTGCTCCAATGAATGAATTCATAAGAACTGACCGAGGTCAGTAGAAAGGTATGATGGTGTCTCACAGCTCTTGTACATCTGAATTTTCACACTCTTCATACTTTTATTTCCCAAACTTGGTGGCTTGACAATTCACTGCTTCAACCCTTACATTCATAGTGAATACAGCTCAATGAAAAGGATAGCCAGGAGAAAGGGGAGGCAGAATTAATTCTTTTTAACACTGCAAACTCAAATATTTTCTGAGGGTCTCAGAAGAAAATTCTCTCATATCATTGACTGTGTTCTTGTCTATGCTGACTGCAGTGAAACATAAGAATAGAAATTTTGGAAAGTCTATGAATATTAGCTTTAATGACATTTGTGGAGTTAGGAAAAATAAGTACAAGGTGGAAAGCATAGACAGACCTAGCTGCTATTATTGACATCTCAGTCTCCTGAGGCAACCCAAAAGTTCCTCTGTAGGTAAGAGGGATAACTCACAGTGATGCTCTGAGACACTGGAAAGACAATATAATGTACAAGTACTCCCAAAATTTTCAGTAGAAATCAAGATTTTCTGCTGTTGTTCTTCATCTACTGGAGAGACCCATCAGTGTTTAGATTTGGCTCCCAGGATGATGTTCTTTTTTGCAGCCTGTCTGTAAACATCTGGGGTTTAGTATGCCAGTGCTTCAATAACATTGCAAAAATTGAGTAGGGAGAAAAGCACTGGTTGGAGAGCGTGTTCCCTCTTTTTCCAGGCTTAATGTTGAGCTAGCATCAGACTGAAATCACATAGTTGTTGACCACAACTGAATTTTTATATCTACTACTGCAGCATGTGTAGGACTACAAGCATAAATTATTAGAGAGTTGTTTCAAGAACAACAGTGTATATCATTAAAAAAGCATAATTTTACAGTATTCTTTCATGACAATGTGTTATGTCACTTTTGTTTCATTGTAAATAAAAGGGGCGTTGGATAAATTCTTGGCATGATGAGAAAGCTGCCAAGAGTGAATGTGGCTTGAATTTATCTCAAATATTTATTATTTTTATTCCTCATACTACATTTGTATGGTGCAGGTAACTTCCTCTCCCCACCCTAACAATGTGGCAAGTGAAAACCATTGCACTGAGACATCACAGTGTTAATTTTTAAAAAAGCAACACCAAATTTTTTCCCCCTGACATATTTTTCCTTTGTGAAGGCACTTCTTCAGTACTGTTGCCTGTTTCTTCTACTTTGAGTGCTCCATCAGGCTCCCAGTACTGTTAGTTAGCAGCTAGATAACTTGGACAAGGTTGTAGGTAGATGAAGACACAGGTAAGCTTTTCAAACCCGTCTTTAACGATTCTCAGTGATAGCACTACAGGGTTTTAAGAGTTTAGCCAGCATCTTGCTTTCATTTGAAGTTTTCACTCCTTATTCCATAGCTCTTGTGAACATACTTGTCCAGATGCTCACCCACGTGAATTTGTACTTGATGTAAAAAGATGAGCACAGGCTAGCAGTTTGAGCTGTGGCAACATGCTAGTTGACTGCCTTCATGGCAACAAGGAGGCATAACATCTTTTAGAGAGTGAGATATATAGTATCTGCAGGGGCTGGGGTCAACTGGATAACAGCCACTTATTCTGTCAGGGGCTGAGAGAAGGTGGTGAGCAAAGCTGGTTTGTGGTGGGCGTTTTAACAGGACTGCTTGGTAATAAAATAGTTTAGTGTAGGAACTGGAAAATTTGCAAGGGCTCCTGTCCTTACAGATCAGGGTAGTAAGAGACTCCAATCCATCTCCCACTTTTGTCCAGAAGTGGCACTTGAGGTGTAAAAATTTATATACTGTTTATTCACTGTTTCTCCAGCAGATAACCGCTTACTCTGTGAAACACATCTGAGCACACAGGTTGTTATTATTTGGTGGTGTTTTTTACACATTTTGTTGAAACTAAGGTTTGCTAGTTGTTTCTTGGTGTAAGTGTATGTCGTTTTGCTTACTGTGGGACTGTCACAAGTCACCTGCTATTGGAGATAAAAATTGGATCAATTCCTGGGAGCAAATACCTGTGAAAGTGTCCAGTCCAAAGGGAATCACAGTGGGACTTGTTGCAACTCTTGTGAGAATTGTTCTTCAGTGTGTCTGAGCACCTACCTTGGGTGCAGCAGGGCTCCTTTCTAGACCAAATCTTCATTTTGTTTTGTTTGGGTTTTTGTTTTTGTTTTTGTGTTTTTTTTAATTTGTTTTTGTTTTGGTGTTTGGGTTTTTGTTTGTTTGGTTGTTTGGTTTTTGTTTTTGTTTTGTTTTGTTTTGTGGAACCCAGATGTAGGGCTCTGGTGCAGTAACGAGTCCTCACCCTGGGTGGAGGCAAATGTGGCCAGGAGCTCAGCTCCAGGCTGAATGTGGTCATTGCTGCTCTCCACAAACATGGCAATTGGATCCTCCTGCTGAAGGGAAACCCCTGGAAGAGATCCACATTTTGGCCATGTAACTCATTCTCTGAGTAACAACTCATGGAATATCCTGCTTCCTATGACAAATAGCAACAAAGCTGTTGCTCACAAGATAAGATGTGTTTCCCCTTTTTATTAGCAGTGCGTTAGGAGAACTAATTAGCGGTACCTTGGAGATTTCCCTTATGGGAATCCAGGCTATAAATATCTTCACTGCTCAGCAAGGAGCTCTGCAAAGTGGGACTGTAGGAGATGCTAATGCTACAGCTGGTTAAACAATGCAGCCTCTGTGTGGGTGTCTCTGTAAGATTAAGGCAAGCTATAAAGTCACTTCACTGAAAAATGGTTGTAATTTTTCATCCAAACATTTTGTAATTGATAAAAATGGCTTTGATTTGCTGGAAAAAAATATGTGGTGAGCTTCTGCTTTGGTTTAATTTTTCAGTTTTCCTTCTGTTAGAAAATCAAAGTAATTTCATTTTCATCAGCAGAAAAAAAACCCAAAACAACAACAAAACAAAAAAAACCACTCCAAAACAAAACAAGGGATTGGAAGGATGTGGATAAACAGAGTAGTGATCTTTGCACTATTTGTCTTCAGAAATGGACCTCTCCATTTCCATTTATTTAGTAAAGATGGAAGTAAGAAATTACAAAGAAAGCCTTGAAGGTGGTGTGGAAGGGTGAGTTTGGGGAGTTTCACAGTGGCTGACTTCAAACATTTCTTAAGAGGCTGAAGGAAAGCAGAGACCTTCCCCAAAGGATGTTTCAGAGTGAGAGCTTGGTTTAAGTACTTTGTGTTTCCATCCAGTGGATCCCAGCCTTCCCCATTGCCTGAAGGTGCAGCCTGGGCAGATTGGTGCCTAATTTCAATTTGGCCAGCACAAATTGCTTGTTTTGTTAATTTTGTGTACTTGTGTATGATTGTGAATAACGGAGGAATTTTTAACGAAATTCATGTCTTAGTTGTATTCATAGAACCATGACTAGAGGTGAGTTTTGACCCTGACTGCTAATAAATGTTAAAATGAGAGAAATTAATAAAAAGCTGTGATAAAGGTCCTGAGGAGGTGATGTCTATAAAGTTATGAGTGACACTAGAGGGTGGTATATGGACTGCTTGTGCATTGGGTTTTATTTCTGTGTAAGGGCTGGAGGACACCACATGAAGGCTGTGGACAGTGATTCCTCCCATGATGTGCAGTACCTCAGTGTGCTCCCTTCCCCTTGTAGGGTGCAATTGGCAGCTGCTTGGCTGCCTGTTTGGACACTGAGCTGAGAAGCACTTTTGATGTAGCCTTGGGTGGTGTGCAGGAGAGCAAGCAGCTTGTCTGCTGCTGCTCTGAGCACAGGAAGGGAGTGACATGTTATTTTCCCCATCTTTTTATGTTTCTCTTCCCCTCCTCCTTTTTCACTGGTCCTCAGAGCAGGTGCCGTTGCCTTGTGTGCTCCGTGGCTGCCCTGAAGGAGGCATGGGATGGGCATTGACAGACTTCGGAGGCTGGACACTGAATTCAGACAGCCCCCAGCTGTCCTACTTGTGTCCAGTCTACCTGCTTATTGGACAAAATTAACTTGATCTGTATTGCATGAAGTCAGGAGGTTGAGACAGGTGCTGTGTGTTATGCTGTGTTTGCAATTTGCCACCCAGAGCCACTTCAGCTGAAATCAGCACTGAGCATTTTCACCATGTTTAGAAAAAATGGTAGCAGAAAGCCCTGCCCTTGCAGGGCAGCATCTCTGTTCAGCCACGTGCCTCTTCCCAGGAATGCCCTCTTGCATCTTTCAGACAGTTTTGCTGGGGTTGTGCTGCAGGGAAGCTGAAAGGGGGATCCCCGAGGCAGAGTTGTGCAAGCCTCAGTCGTTCTGGAGGTGGGGCCATCAGGGCTTGGGTAAGGAGTAATCAGTAGTCCAAGAAGTTTGACTTGGTGTGCACACGTTTGGGTGGGAGCATCAGGAGCAAACAGCACCATCGGGAGGTGGGGCTGAGAGTGCAGTGGTGCAAGGACCAATGCAGAAATGGAAGACATTGCTGAGACTAAAAATGAGACTGTGGATTTGAAAGAGAAAGAGCATGGGACAGGAATAGGCGTGGAAGAGAAGGTCCCTAATGGAAAAAACTTTCAGTGACTTCCCCAGAACCTTTGGCTAATTGCTGTCACCCAGGAAAGGATATGAGAGAGAAAGGAATCTTATCACTGGGGGATGTACTTGGCTGCTCATGCAGTCTGTGCTCGGGGAACACACTTGTGTGGACAGCACAGTTCCTCAAAGCCAACAGAAAGCTCCAGTTTGTTGCTTTGTCTGACGCGGAATGCGAGCAGAAACATACCTTGTGGGAAGCTGAAGCCTACAGATTATATGAAACCAAAAGCTGCTCAGCAGTAGAAATGCAAAATATTTTAGGGAAAGCCTCAGTCTGTGCTTAAATTTCCAGACTGGCAGTTGTCTGTCTTTTAGTGTCTTCAGAGTTTTATATCTTTGCAGCTAATAAAAAGATAAAATCTCCTTATTTCAGAATAATTAGTGAAGTTCTAAAAAACTTCCTCCATTGTTGTTTGCAGAAGTACAAACTTCTTAGGTCAGGAGAGCTGCGGAATCCAGAGAGGATAAACTCCATTAACATTTTAGCAGTTGTGTGACCCTCATGCATGCATGTTTGCTATTATTTCTAGGAGCTCCCTGATGATAAGCATGATATAAAAAATTTAACCACAAAGAAAAAAAAAGTGTATAAAGGACTGTTATGGGTCTCACTAATCCCAGAAAAGCAAGGAATTTCAGAATTCAGCTGATTCCATCTGTAGTGCTGATTGTGCTGGTATTCATTAGTAAGATCAGAATGTCAGATGATGCAGTTTGCCACCAGCTCTGTATCACTCTGTATCTTTATGCTGATGAGTTTTAAAATCCTAGAAATGTAGGGCAGGAAGGACCTTGACAGGTCTCCGCATGCACTTCAAGAATGTGGAATGAAACATGTGTACCCCATCACTGGCATGCTTGTTGAGGTTTTTACAAAAACTTCTGGGGAAGTACAGCCTGCAGTTATTTCCCCTCTAGTATTTCTTAATCTGTGGCCAGAAACCCAACCTGAATCATGTTTACACTTGAGGTGGTTCGTTCTTCTCACTTGCTGTGTTCGTTCCTGGGCCTTCAGGCTGGTTTTGAGCACAGTCTCATTTTCCACATTAAAACACTCTGCCTCTGGTGTGTGAGGGAGTACCAAGTCCCCAGAGGAGAGAGGCAAGAATGCAGTGGCAGACTGACTGAGCAAAGGTTGGAGGTGCTGTCACATCAGGCCAGCTGGAATTCTGTTTCTAGGCTGGGCTTCAGGCAGAGAATGAAGTTTCACGTGTGATCCATTCATTTAGGTGCTGAGCCTTGTGCTCTGAAAGAGCTGTCAGGCTCCCTCCTCTTCTGTGCCTTTCAGCTGGTGCAGACTGCTCCAGCCTGCAGAGGTGGGAATGGGGGAGCAGCAGGGACAGACTCTGGTCTGTGCAAACCCCTCCAGGGAGAGGGACACTAACAAAGGTCAGATGATGTTAGGTTTGGCTGACACAAAATAAATTTCTTTCTTCTTCCACATTCCTCTTGTTGTTAAATGCAACTTGAAACAAACATAGAAAACAACTATATATTTTTGTGGTACCTCAGACCAAATATGAAAATGTAACATGTTTTACCTTCTTAGTGAAGGAATGGGAGTAGTTGCTGGGGAGCTGAGCAAATACTCCAGCACTGACAATATAGTCAGCAGACCACTACAGGCATGGCACTGTATTGGTCAAAGCTGTGCTCATTCCCCTCTTTGAATTTGCTTCCCACAGAAATTTTAGTGGACCAAGAATTATCCATAGATGTTCCCAAGAATAATGAATAAAACCAAATTGTAAGCTGCTTGCAGGCACAGTCAGAAGGAGATCTAATTTTCCAGATTACTCAATGTGAATTATTAATTCTGCTTGACTAATGTTGAGCAGTCCCTGGTGTTTAAGAGGAAAGACAGTCTGCTTTATCAGTTCTTTGCTGATACCTCTCTGTGTTTTTCACGTCACATTATATTTAACTTATTCTGCTTTCCTGAATCAAACCTAGCACCAAGGGAGGGAGTAGAAGTGCTCTGGCTTGAACAGTTCTGTAAGACATGAGCCATTTGATAACTTGACTGTTCCTGAGGGCCCTTCAGTCCACAAACACGGGTGAACATGTCTCTTGTATGGCAGTGAGATCTGAGAGGCTGCATAAAAACCCCACAAACAAACAAATTGCTTGCAGCTTACAATAAAGCCAAGACAACAAGACTCCTCCTGCCCCGTGTTCCTTGGCTGTAATTATTTGTCGCCTTTTTGCTGTGATCATCTCTAGCAAACTGTGCCAGAGAGGCTCAGTGCTCTGCTGCCTCTGGGGTTTGTGTGCGTGGCACACAGGTGGCTGCTCTAACTGGTGGGCTGAGAGGGGTCTGGGCCTTAGCTTGTCTGCAAGGAAAGCCTGTTGCGAGTTCAAGGTCAAATCCTACATGTGTTATAATTTTGGAGTAATTTCAGTGATTTACTAGAGTTGCATGGGATTTACTCTGGATTTACACCAGGATGAATTTCATCTGATGAATAAAATGGAGCTCAGAGCGTCTGTGCCGAAACTGGGAAAAATAAAAAAAGTAAACACTTTAGTCCCTCAAGGACGCTCACCCCAAATGATGATGAAAAAAACCCCAAAGGAGCTTTGCATTCTGGCAGGTAACTCTCAAGAGCGAGTAAGCTGAAGGAGTTGAGAAACAAACAAGTGCACATTGAACCAAGCCATTGCAAGTACTTTAGAACTGACTCATTTTAAATGCTTTTCAAAAAAGGGCCATAAAACTCAGATCTCACTATCTCTGCAAAGCCAGGAGGCAGTAAGATGTTTGCAGGGTGTGTTTGTGTCACAGCTACAGGTGCTACAGTGGCACCGTCCCTGGTTTTCAGGTCAGTAGCAGAAATTGAATTTAATCACAAAATTTTTTTTAAATAAAACTAAAATAGAAGAAGAAAAAAAGGCATTTTTATCTCAAAAAACATGTTAGTAATTTTCTTGTGTCCTATCCTGCTTTTTCTTTTCAGGTTACTTGAGGTACAAGTTACAATTGCTGAATGACTTATAAAAGATTCTTCATGAATTGCACTCAAAATTTCTATAACTGCTTATTTTAGATAGGAACCATACATTTTGAAGTATGCAGCATCCTTCTTCTGTAAAATACACAGTCCTGTCCACTGCATTGCATTTTAGTCACCGGTTTTGGATATCCTTTATCAAAAGAGCCATTAATGAGACTTTGCGGTTCTCTTTCCATGGGCAAATAATATGCTCTATGTCTTTAATTAGCACCTTCGTTCCTCTCCCCCTTCCCCCTCTCCCAGGAAAAAGCCAAACCTTCTTCACTACCAAAATGGCCTGTCAAAACCTGACAACTGAAGTTCTGCCTTGTCAATATAAAATTGTCTGTACCACTGTGCAAACTGAATATTTGGGGCTGGTGTAAAATAACGCACCAGCTGCATTGTCTGTTTTCCTACGTTATTCCAATTCTGGTTAATTTTTTTTATGGCTACTGAAGGATTTCTGGACTCCCCTGAGCATTTGCTGTAGAAAAGAGATCATGTCTCTTTAGGGGGGCTGTGTGGTGAATTACTCTAAGAGAGTGTTTGTGGATGCATATGGAGACTGTACATGTGTATCCATTTCTATATGCTTCCTTGTGTGTGTATTAGTATATTTGGAAGTGCTGAGAAGTCTTCTGTCAAAGGGTACGTGAATTCAAGCATTGTTTTCCTTTCAGAAGTGGGATTTTACTGGGAATGCTGGCAGGCCCCTCACAACAGAAGGATGGGTGGGTGCAGCTACTGTATGTATCTGTTGTCACATTGGATTTTGTGCAATAAAAATAAAACCCTTGGTCAGAAGTGTCATAAAAGTTTGATTGACTTTCCTCTTTAATTGCTTATCATCTTTGAAGAGACTTTTTGGCATTTAGAAACCAGTGAATCTGTTTCCCATTTCTTCAGGCTTTATAAATACACCCTGTTTATATTAAAATGATAGACAAATATACATAAAGCTGGAAAACATGACCACAAACTCTTTTCCTCTCTCTATGCATTTAAAAAACAAAACCCTAAAGACACTTTTATTGTTGCTAAACTTTTGCCCTTGGCTGGTAGGGCCTTCTTTATGTTTTAACAGATCCAGACATCCTTTTCATGTGGTCTTTGGATGTTCTATATTTTATATCTTCTGTGGCTGTATAAAAAGGGAAGAATGAGCTTGCTGCACAAACATATCTGATGGTAATTTTTTTGTTGTTTTTTCTGCAAGTCAGAAGTATTGTGACGTTTCCATTTTAAAACGAAACTTTTTTCTCCCTGCTCTGGGAAGTTGTGCTTAAGAGTTTCAGTAAACCACTGGAAACTGAATAGATTCTGAAGTATTTTGGAGGTGGATGTTGGGGACAGCCAGGGTGAGCACAAAGACCTTCCATTGCTTTTGCTGTCATTTCCCACCATTGGGGATGTGGCCTGTGCAGCCTGCAGCCTGGTGTGGGGAAAGCTGGGAGCTTCTTGGGGCCTTTGGCAGCAGGATAACACCCAGAGACTACTGCCACAGAGCTTTAGCTCCTTTCCTATGGGTTTTCCCCCTGCTGTAGCATGCTTCTGGCTCTAGGGCAGCGTCATCTCCCAGCGAGCTGAGCTTGAGTCCTGCAGAAATTGAATTCTAGGCTCTGCTCCAGGGACAGACAGGGAAAGGGGCTTTGTCTGCAATGGCTCAAGGAGTGGGTAAATGAGGTGCCTTCAAATTTGAAACAGCAGAGTGTAATCCAAAAGGGGAAATGGAAATGAGGGACCATTGAAATGCCCACATGTCTCTGGCAAAGCTCCCGTGGGCCCTTTCACTGCTGAGGTGTGTGGTGGACAGGGAGAGAGGGTCATGGATAAAAAGAAAGGTCAAGGACTGGATGAAGGGCCATTGACCTCACTGTGCCACTGGAGTGAGGAGAAATCCCTGAAGCATGGAGGGGCTTGGTCCTTATGCAAGGAGAGGCTTCACAGATCAGAAATCAACAACATTTAAAAGTCCCCAAAGGTGTCAGCACTACAGGGCAGTTTTATACCAGAAAAGAAAATCTGGTTCAATAATACCAGTTTTCCATTCAGAGGAAAAAGCCTCTCACTGCTTTTATGTAAGACTGTCAAGTGCCTTCTCTGACCACCCAGCAGCACCTGCTACCAAGGGCTGTGCTGATGACTAGCAGGCCCAGATGATGCAGCTGCGGCTCCTGCTGTTTAGAAGATAAGGGGTCTCAGGATATCCATGTGTGCCATTAAAGTGTCTGGTATATAACATCCAGGAAAAAGTCACACAGGTCCCTGTGCTCGCAGTATGTGAGAAGCTAGGCGTGTCAGTCACTTTGAAGCAGAAGATGGATTTTGCGACTCTTTTCTGTTCCGTATCAGTATTTAAAAAAAAACACCTGTGGGCAATACAAACATACTCTGGAAGTTTTAAGCTGCAAGTAATATTGGAGCATGTTTCTTTTCAGCCAAGGGAATTCTGCATGGAGTAGGAGTATTGTAGAAGCAAGCTGTTCCCTTTCTAGTGAGAAGGGAAGCTCAGAGGTAGTTCATTGATCTGGCAGCCTTAATGAGGCTTTTGATCCCACACTTTCTCTGGAAATTTGCTATGTGTTGATATGGTATCAAAGGGTTTGGGTGGATTTTGTTGTTTTGTTGGGGCTTTATTGTAAAGTTTGCTTAGGCTGTGGTGAGCCCTTTTGCATCCCACAGTGAACTACTAGGAACAGCTCTGGCCTTTTTGGTCATGAAACTTGATCACTGTAATTTCCTCTTCAGAGGGTGTTCAGTGCAGCACCTTCCCAACCTGCAGTTTATCTGGACTGTAAGTAACCCAGTTATTTATCAACAAAGGCAGGAGTAGCCAGCATTTTTTAACTATACTCCATCTTTGTGGCCTTTCTTATATTTATCTCTGGCATGCTTTCCATTGACTTTCATTGCACATTGCTTGTTCAAGCCCTATAAATTGTCAAACTCAATGATAAAAGAAAATAGGAAAGAATTTAAATTGATTCCTCAGCTTGAAGACAGTAGGAAAATAAGTAATGTTGAAGTGGTAACATTTTAGGTACACTCTGTCAGCTCTCAGCCCTGTTACAGTGTCATAGACATCACAAATGATACACATCCCAAGTTGGCAGTGGCAGGGCATCCCAGGGAATCTCTGGGGAATATTAACCAAGGGAGTCCAAGTGGGTTTTTTCACTGAACAAGTATTATGAGGAGAAAGATCAAGTTAGGTAGAGAAACTTAAAAAAGAAACTTTGTTAGGGTTTCTTAGCTCTGTTCAACCGTGTACTAGTACACATGTTTGATTACCCTTTTTTTCTACGCTGGAGCCATAAGAGAGACCCAGACTTGAACTTGGTTTTCACTCTAGTCAGACTATAACCTATTTTAATCAGACCTTTGACCTTTTTTTTTATTATTTTTTTAAGTCTGTTGGTGTTTAATGGTGGTATTTTTAGAAAGATGAGAAAAATATTGAGAACGGGATATTTTGAAATCTTTTTGTAAAATGGCCTAGTCAAGAAGATCCTATTTGATTTTTTCTTTAAACCCAAAACACTGAATGGAAACTTTCAAGACCCTTTAGCATTAGGGTAACACAGTATTCACTGACATTCGTTAGCACTGAGTCTGGTAACAGATCATGTTTTATATCCTAGGAAATTTGCTGTTAAAATTAGACATAAATAGAGGTGGGGGTATAATTAGTTATTCCTTCCAGATGGACTAGACTGTGCTACTCAGCCAGATGATCCCAAGCAGTGCTGTGTAAAGCTGCCCTCCCCCTCCCAATCCAACCTACCCTCTCAGAGAAGATCCCCTGGGTGCTGTCTCTGTACTGCCCTGGTCCAAACACTGGCACCTTGAAAGGGTCTTCGCATTCCTCCACCTGCACAGCACCACATGTACGATGATGAGGTTTTCTTTGTTAGCCTCAAGGAAATTTTTAAAACCTCACTGTAAGTCTGAAAGCACACATACTGTGCTCTCTGCTATACTTTTACTCCCAGCAGAATCACTTCCAGAGCTTTAAATGCTATCCATTAACTAATTTTTATTTCCGGGGAATAACATGACTCCAGAATAGCAGGTTTAAGAGAAACGGATGGTACAGTGAAATCACAGATGAAGTTGAGAGTATTTCCAGCTCCCTTACTGGTCTTTTCTGCTCATGAAGATGTCCTGTTGACTAGGCTGTGCTTAGATAAGGAGCAGGCAGAGGCCATGTGCCCTATGTGCCCTCTTCAGCTCAAGCTCGTAGGTGTGCCATTGCACCATAGCTCATGCCTGCATCTGCCTGATAGAAAGCTCAGATGGATTTGCTGTGGAAAATATGTCTGGTTTTAGTTTGGTCTTTTGAAGCTTTGAAGCATGGAAGATGTACTTTTTGCCATGGATGCTGCTGTAACTCACATTCTTCTCCCTGTCCCTGCTCTTTCACTCCATCTGATCTTTCCCTGTCTTCCTTCTCTGTGAAAGAGACAGAAAGTGTTGTTGGGACCCTTGAGCCCTGCTAATGAGCATCAAATAGAATTAATTTTACCTATGTCTTAAAATACCTGTATTTGGCACCTTGATCTCACTGTGAATGCTCTTATTTTTATAGATATTTTAGAAAAAATTTCTCTTTGCAAATATAGTTACTATATATGTGAAAAAGCTCTACTCAGCAAACAAAGATTCATCTATGCATTTCTTTAGTCCCAGTTTTTATTAGCAGCACTAGAGATATTTTTAAAGTGTTTATTTAATCCGGCTATTCAGTAGTCTCTAGAGTCCAGGCAACTGCTTTAGTGCTGAATCAATGCTTGGTCAAGCCTTAAACTTTATGGGTTTTGGCACAGTGTTGAAACAGAAGCTTTGATGCTTGAGACCAGTGCCTGCACAGAGCAAATATAAATTTTGTTCAGTCCAGTAATTGTTTGCCATTTAAAATACCAGTGGCCATCCTCTAACAATCCCCTGGCCCAGGAGCTGCTGGGCTGTGTGGTGTGCCTGGGCCGTGGGCACAGGATGGTCAAAGGCTGCAGTGCGTTCCTGGGTGCTGCCTCAGCCCCAGCCCACATCCCCTGTGTTGAAATAGCATTGTTGTTTGATGGCAGTTCAGGATGAAATTGCTATTTCTGAATTCCTTAGTTTTCCTTAGTTTTGCAGAGGCTGAGGGTTTACAAAGCTGCCTTCTCCAGAAGCTGTGGGTCAAGGTCAGGTGTGAGGAACTTTGTGCTGTGAGCCAAAGCTGGAACTCTTAATATTGTCATTCAAGTGTGCTTCAAGTCTGCTGTAGTACAAGGAGGGCTTTGTCTTCTACAATCTGGGCTGATTGTGATGCTTTAACTGTACCCAGATCTCATTTGGATAATGTATGTAGATAAGTCTCTGATGCAGAGGAAAGCCAAAATTTCATCCTTTCAGAGCTCCATGGCTAAGACATGTTTTTCACTTGGTAATCTTGGTGCAGTCTTCAAGGTAACATACAGTGCACAAAAGCTTAATTACAAAGACTCACCTTCGGCTCCCTGGCACAGCTCTCTGGGAGACAGCCTGCGTGTGCCAGCTGTCCTGCCTCTGCCCTGAGCCAGCAGGACTGCATGCAACAACAGCATCACGTGCCAAGCAGAAGCAGGTTGTGGACATCCACCCTCCAGTGCGCTCGGGAACTGTGAGATCCTCCTTCCCTGACTCAGTTTGTGGCAGACTAGGAAGCACAGTCCCATGCAGCATCCTACAGTGATGCCTAGTATGCAGTAGTGGTTCTAATGTGAAAACCTCTGTTTCCTTACACTGGAAATTTTCCCTTCTTATTTTATCTTGTATCTTCATTCTTTCCACCAGAGATGTGATTGCAACCTGGACTCTAAGTCCTGCACGTTAACAGTATTTGATGAAACAATATTGTTTCAGTACTTTATTTGTGACCCAAGGAATTGTGTTAATTTCCTCCCTTATGTGTTTTTATGTGGATATGTGAAGTGCATGGTGAAATTTGGTGCTGTAGAGATTTCACTGACAATCAAGCACATTACATCTCCTCCATGGGAGAAGATATATTTCTCATTAATTTCTGTGTACAGTTTGGAGCATACAAGGGGCCCGCCTCGGTCCCTGCACACCCCTCATTCAATGCCTGCTTGTTTCCCACTTCCTGGAACTTCATGCCATGGCTTCTCACCATAGCAGAACCTGTGCTAGGGGAAGCTGGCATCAGTGCCTGGGTAATACCAAATTGCTGAGGGTCTTGCTAATGTTAGCCTGTGCCATCACCCAGGGAGTTTTGCAGAGTCAAAATGTGAGTCACTCTGAGCTTTGGCCAGTTGTTTCCATCAGAGGCCAAAAAGGCTGTCTGGTTGGAGGGCAGAGATGGCCCCTTGCTGGCTAGCAATGACTGAATGCTGCTGTGCAGAGCAAATGCTTTCCCTTGTGGTGGTATTTAATAGACAATCAGACAGTCAGCTACTGAGAACTTTATAAGCATGCTTGATAGATGCTGTGCAGTCTCAAAACTGACCACACAAAGGACCCTGTGCAGTTTCACTAGACTGGGACACTGGCTTCCTCAGTACATCCAACAGAGCAGAACTGGGAATGGGAGTGCGGGCGCAGCCAGGATAGAGAATTGCCAGAGGAGCTCATGGTAATGTTGCAAATTAAATCATGGTCTTCTCCTGATACATTTCCAAGAGTACATTTAGGAAAAGGAAAACAAAAAAGTAAAGTATGTGTTCTGGGGGCACTGTTAGGCTCCAGATATGCATTAAGGAAAGCAGAAAGGTTTTCCAACCTCATTTAACAACCCCAAGAATACACGGCCTCTCTGTAAGTCTTTAATGGAGCATTGACGGAAAAGAGGGGCTTTCTTTCTCCTCCTGCAATAAAGGGATTTCAGCAGTCTGTTGCCTTTCCTCAGCCACAGTGGCTCTCTGCACAGACACTGATAGACTTGCTGCTCTCCTCCCTCTGCTCCATCGTGTCTATTGGGAGGTCTTAAGGGTGAGAACTCATCTGAATGACTGCACAGGCAAACCCTGATCTTATGGGCACCACGTGGTGCAACTACAACACAACCTGGTAATGATACCTGGAAACGCTCTCTATTAGTTGTTCCACAAAGCTACCCTCTGCTCTTGATTGGAGTGGAAGAAGTCAGACAGCTGAGCAATCTGCTACAGCACCATGTGACAGCTGGATCAAGAAACCTTGGGCCCTGAAGCCCTTGGCTGTCGCCAGGCACTCCCACTTGCTGGCGGGCGATGTGCCTTTCCTCTCTGAAGTGCCGGTTGTCATGAGTGCAGTTACAGGTTTCAGAGCCCGGCTGCCACAGCAAAGGGGGAGGATTGACATACCACACTGAGTATCTGAGGTGGCTGAGCCATGGGGTATCCACATCCCAGGAACCTGGCTGTGGATGCATTCAGCATTCATACTGCTGGGAGGCTGAGCAGGGGCTGCAGGTGAGCTCCCTCCCTCCTCCCCTTGCTTTTGCAGGTCCCTGGAGCTTGATGTGATCTTTCTGCCACCTGCCGCAGGAGGAGGGGCAGATCATAGCACCCAGTACTTCCAAAGCCTTGTCATTCAGCTTTTTAAATAAAGGGAAGCAATTGACATCTTGGTGACAACTCACATTACCTGCTTTCGGTGGAGATAATTCTTCATTTTTATCATGGATGATGTTGTCTAAATTAGTAAACTTTAATAAGGTATGCAATTTGTCGTAAGGCTTATGTGATAATGGTGGAAACTGACATAAAATGAAGAATTTATAATGCTGGATTAGTCTTATGAAACAGTGGTGTACCTTCATAAAGAGTCCAAAGAGCAATTATTATATGTGTTTGACTGGCACTGTAAAGTCGTTAGTTCAATCATCATTGACCAATTACTGCTTTATTGTATTTTCTTTTTATTTTTATGGTCAGCGAATGGCATTTTTCCCACAATCAGTCCTTGAGCACAAAGACAATAACAATTAAAAGAAATATTTTAAATCTGGGTTTTATCTGCACAGAGGGATTCATCCATCACTATAAAGATCAGCTTTGCATGCAGCTGTATTTCGATACAATAGCCCCCAAATAATCAGTTTTCCAGAATCAGAAGTTTTAATTTTAAACATTCTTCAAAAAAATAGTAGCTTATGTTTCACAAACTTGCTCAAAATATTACAGTTCCTTATGACCTTACACTTGTTTAAATATTGCATGTTTACAAAGAGGTGTGCGTGATAAGGTTACACATGACACTGATTAGAGTCCAGATAAGAACGATTATTGTGGTCATTAGGGACACACTTGGGCAGTATCCAATATTATCAGCCAAAAGAAATAGAGAAATGTAATCCTGTGTGAAAATGCTTATTTATCCTGACAGAGTAGTGACCCGCAAATAGGGTTTTGGTCTGTAATTAAGCCTACAGTATTACTTACAGTAGTGCAGTAATTGTACCTGAGCTGTGGCTGCCTGATCTGAAACTCAGGAGTGCAGCAGCAAACTGGCCTGTGGTTTAGTGTGAGGTGCCTCAGTGACAGGCTGGGGGATGACCTTGACTTCAGCACAGTTGCATAGAGGACATGGGTTTGGATCGTGTTCAGAGCCAGGCATACTGTGTGAAAACCAGCCCTTGACATCTAACACGGTGTGTGTTCCCGTAATTGTGCCTGTGTGCTGTGTTGCCACCCGAGCACCCCAGGGACACCCAGCTGAGTGTGTCTGGGTTCAGGGAGCAGCCAGGGTCAGCCCCTGGCCATGGCTTTCTCTTGGGAAGCTCCAGGGAGAGCCTGCCTGTCTGCACATGAGTATAAGGCGCATAGCTAAAGCGAGAGGCACTGTTGTTTGGTGTCCCTAAACGAAAATAAACCCAAGCCCAGCATTTCTCTGCCTGGTCCTCCCCTGCACAGCTCCTAGCACTGCCCAGAGGGGCAAGTGCTCCTCCTGTAGTGCTTGTGCTCAGGCTTTCCCTTATCTCACGACACTAGCTGCTCCCCCGTGGTGCCTGCCCGTCCTTGGGTCAGAGCAGGCTCTCTCGGGTGTGCCGTGTTGTGTGAGGAGGAACAGCACGTGGCACCACACATCCTCAGGTAAGAACACTTGGCCTTGTACACACAGCTCAGTCTTGTGCTGTCTAGTGGGAGCTGCCAGCTGTGTTGTGTGTGGCAGCAGGCAGAACACCCAGTTCTTTTCAAAGCCCTTTCCAGTCCAGTAGGGAGGAGTTAATATGAATATGGTGATTGCCTTATGGCTTCTGCAGCTTTTCACAGGCTCAGTGTTAGCAGGGCTCTGAACAGCTTTTGGGAGTGGATTTTTTAAGGAGCAAATCCATCCCCAATTTGCTGGTGTGATGCAGGCAGTCATCACTCTCCTGGGCAAGGTGCTGAGCACCTGTGCCAGTAGTCCTGTGCAGGCTGCAGCTGCCAGACAGGACTGTGACCAGGGCTCAGCATCAACTGGTCATCAGCTGGACTAAGCTGCTCACTTCTTGGGAGATATTAGGAAACCTGCCTCATCCTTCCTTGTTCTCCTTTGGAGTATATTTTTATTTTCACCTTGAGGTTTGCATTTGAATCAGCAGAAGCTTTTTAAAGTATGTAAGAAGCCAAGTCAGGGAGTGGGGCAAGGCAGGAAAAGGGAGCAAGTCAGGAGCTTGAAGCTTTGGTCAATCCCAGAGATTGACATCACTGGCATAAGTGAAACCTGCTGGGATTAGATCTGTGACTGGAGTGCCCTGCTGAACAGTTACAGGCTGTTTAGGAAGGATAGGCAGGGCAGAACAGGCAGAGAGGTGGCACTGGATGTAACAGAAGGGATGGAATGTATGGAGCCCACAATTGGCACTGGCATAGTTGAGAGCCTCTGGGTAAGAATCAAGGGGCAAAAAAACAATGTGGATATCATTGTGGAAGTCTGCCATAGACCTCCCAGCCAGGATGACGATGCTGACTGATTATTCCTTGAGGAACTAAGGGACACTTCCAGGTCAACTGCCCTTGTCCCTATGGAGGACTTCAACTTGCCAGTAATTAGCTAGGAGCATCACACAGCTGGTACAACATGGGCCAGAAGATTCCTGAAAAACCTAGATGACAACTTTATGGAACAGGTTGTAGGGGAGGTGATTCAGAAAGATGCCTTCCTGGTCTGCTGCTTGTCACCAGAGAGGATCTTGTGAGCCAAGTGGAGATTGGTGACCTCTTGGCCACAGCAACCACAAGGTGATTGAGTTTAAAATCTCAGTTGACAGAAAGAAAAGTTCCAGCAAAACCTCAACTCTGGACATGAGGAAAGCAGACTTCAGGACACTCAGGAAATCAGTAAGGTCTCCTGGGAAAATGTTTATGTAGTTGATGGGATCCATCAGTACTGGTCACTTTTCAAACATCACCTCCTAAGGGCACAGGAGCACGTAATTCTCAAATGTTGGAAGTCAAGCAGATGAGGCTGAAGAAATCTTCTCTTGGAAATAAGACAAAAAAGGAAGGTGTATGCCCAGTGGAAGCATGGTCAGGAGATGTGGGAAGAATTCAGAGATACTGCTTGCCGTTGTAGAGAGAAAACTTTTGTGGCCAAAGCTCAACTAGAGTTGAAGCTGACCAGAAATGTGGGGAGCAATAAAAAGAGTTTTTTTCAAATATGTTAATGGCTATAGGCAGTATAGAAATACCATTAGCCCATTACAGGATGAGGATGGTCACCTCACAAACAGGGACAGGGACAAGAGAGAGGTGTCTAGCCCTTTCTTTGCCTCTATCTTCAGCATGGATGATGGACCAAGAGAGTCTCAGTGCCCTGAGCTGGAGGACCATGACTGCAAGAATGATCAACTCCCAGTTGACCCTGAACTTGTGCAAGATATGCTGCTCGAGCTGGATCCCTAAAAATCTATGGGGTCTGATGGGATTCATCCCAGAATCCTCAAAAGTGCTGCTGATGTCATTGCAAAACCTCTCTCAGTTTTTGAGTGATCTTGGGAATCCAGAGGAACTCCAGCTGACTGGAAGCTGGCGAACCTTGTACTGATTTTCAAGAATCTGGACCCTGGAAACTACAAGTCTATTAGTTTGGCTTCAGTACTTGGTAAAGTTATGGAGAAGATTATTCTGGGAAGTATTTAAAAACATCTGAAAGTTAATGCTGTCCTTGGTCAAAGTCAAGACAGCCTCATGAGAGGAAAGTCCTGCTTATCAAACCTGATTTCCCTTTATGACAAGGTAACCCACCTAGCTGATCAAGGGAAGCCAGCTGATGTAATCTTTTTGGATTTCAGTAAAGTTTTTGACACTGTCTCCCCCAGGATCCCTCTAGACAAACTGTCTAACACATCTGGATAAACACATTGTGTGGTGGGTGAGCAACTGGCTCATGGATTGGGCACAGGGGGTAACAGTGAATGGGGTGACATCAGACTGGTGACCTGTCACTAGTGGGATTCCACAGAGCTCCATCTTAGGCCCTGTGCTCTTCAACAACTTCATAAATGACTTGGACACAGGACTGGGAGGGATACTGAGCAAGTTTGCAGATGACACAAAATTCACAGGAGTTGTTGACTCCCTCAAAGACAGGAAGGTCTCCCTGCGAGACCTTGACCAATTAGAGGACCGAGAAATCACCAACCATGTGAAGTTCAACAAAGGAAAGTACCAGACTCTGCACCTGGGATGGGGCAACCCCAGATGTATATTCAGACTGGGGAAGGAGATGGTGGAAAGCAGTGCCATGGAAAGGGACCTGGGGATCCTGGTGGATGGCCAGTTGGATATGAGTCAGCAGTGCCCTGGAGCCAGGAGGGCCAACCCTGTCCTGGGGGGCATCAGGCACAGCATCACCCGCTGATCAAGGGAGGGGATTGTCCTGCTCTGCTCAGCACTGGGACAGCCTCACCTTGGATATGAGAGCAGTTTTGGGCACTGCAACATAAGAAAGATATTGAGCCGTTAGTGTCCAAAGGAGGGGAAGGAAGGTGGTGAAGGGCCTTGAGGGGAAGACACAGGAGGAGCAGCTGAGGGCACTTGGTCTGTTCAGCCTGGAGAAGAGGAGACTGAGGGGAGACCTCATTGCAGCTGCAACTTCCTCATGAGGGGAAGAGGAGGGACAGGCACTGATCCCTTCTCTGCGGTGACCAGTGACAGGACCTGAGGGAATGACCTGAAGATGTGTCAGGGGAGGTTTGGGTTGGGTATTAGAGGTTCTTCCCCCAGAGGGTGGTCGGGCACTTTACAGGCTCCCCAGGGCAGTGGTCACAGCACCAGGGCTGGCAGAGTACAAGAAGTGTTGGGAGGATACTCTCAGGCATGTGATGTGACTCTTAGGGATGGTCCTGTGCAGAGCTAAGGGTTGGACCTGATGATCCTTTTGGGTCTCTTCCAAATCAGCATATTCTGTGATTCTGTGAAATGGGAAAAGGGCTACTGAAAAGTAATACATTGTACAGTGGAATTTCCTTCTTCTTGCACATTTCAGTTTCACTTTGAAAGCCATTGCTTTTCCCCTGCCTGATGACATATAAAAATTTAATTTCATTCCCAATTGGACAAAATATCTACAAGTCCCTTATCACTACAGTTAACTATAATTAAATAGTGAGAAAATCAGATTATCTGAAGAGGTCAGCCAGATCCCTAGACAAAACTTTTTTCCTCCTGTTTAGAGATGCACTGGGCAGGTTTACAACCAAGTCCATGGCTGATTTGCCCTGAGGTCATTAAGTGAACTCTTCAGTCCTCATAGTTCAGTTTTGAAATAATTTGTTTTACTTAAATGTAGAAATATTGGGACAAACCCCAGAGTTATAAAACAAAACAAAACCAAAAACAAAACACAGAAAGCAGGGGTGTGTTCCCATCTGTTTTCAGCTGACTTTCTGTGCATAACCTCTCCACAGTCTCTGGCTACAGAGGCCAAAGCAAGGATGGCATCAGAGATGAAATGTCTATCGTGGCTCATTCTGTCGGACCCTCTGTCACAACTACTGACAGGCTATGGTGGATGAGGAATTTCTCTTTGGCTGCAGTCCTGCTGCATCCAGCTCTGGGGAGTTTGACAAGCTACACCTATCTCCTTCCACTCCTGTCCCAGTGATTTTATCCACGAGGGTGGTTTTACTAAGCCAGACCCTCCTTTTCCTCCCCCTCACTTTATTTTCTTAAGAGACTTAATCAAAGGTAATTTGAGTTTCCATTGCTCTATCAATGGTTGTATTTAAAAGGGGCTTATCTGATTTCCATCATCAATTATAGGTTCCCATTTCTTGTTTATATCCATCTCAAATCTGACCAAGTCCCTGTTTGATTTTGATAGGAAGTCAGGGCTTCATACAAAGCTAAGGAGACTCTGAAGCACATTTGTTCAGGTAAAATAATATCTTGAGAATTACTTCACTTGTACTGCATGAGGAGGGGGTGGAATAGGGTGGTCCCTGCCACTTCTGTTGAAAAATAAATTCTGAAGCCAAGATAGTAAATATATCCCTGAGCCAACACAGTGGGAGGGAAATCACAGTGCCCAGGAATATTGCTATTAAGGAGACTTGAGGTCAGAGGTTAATGTAACAGGAGTTGGTCTAGCCAGAAAGGTCAGGAAAGGTTGGCCTTGTAAGTACAGAGCTGTTTGATGACTTAACTATTTTGGGCAAGAAAAACATCTCTGCCCGTGTCACTGAGAGATAGCTGGCAAAGGCTGAGGTCTCCTAGGGAAGTGGCTGTTAAAAATCTATGGGGCAAATTCATGCACAAAACGAGTTGTCTCTGGACCATTAATGCTTTTTTCAGCTTTGACACAGCAGCTTTTAACCTGCTCCAATGCTTTGCTGTGCTTGGTTTTAAAAATGCATTTATTGGAGGCATGTGAATCCCTAGGATGCTACTGTGGATCACTCAGAGCTTTGGTAGCACATATCAAAGTACATGGTGCCATTTTTCAAAGTGATTTATCTAGCATGCTTCTGGAAGAGATAGTGACCATACTAACACAGGTAGTTGGAAGGGAACAAGGACAGACTGAGCTTATGCCTGCAACAAAAGGCAATCAGGGATTCTGCATGCTCAAATGAAACTTTTCCTGGGAGACAATGAATATCAGGATGTTTTTGGCTCTTTCCAAAGCTATGGATACTCCTCAAATGCACAAGACCCCTATTGTGTGGTGAAGAAGGAGGGAGGGTGCCTGAAAGCTGATCACGTTGTGCAGCAGTCAGCTGGAAAAGCCACCTACCACCCTGCCCCCGGTGTCTGCTAAAGGCTGCAGGATGCCCCTGGGATAACATATGCAGGGGCAGCATGTGAGCTGAGAGAAGGGACTGTAGGCTGGATGCTCCACAGACTTAGGGAGTACTCATTAAGTCTTTTTTCTGGGCCTCCTATCTCTGAAGGGAGTGATGGAGTCAAGCATAATATGCTTTGGGAAAGGTACATATTTGCTATGGAATGAGGAGCTACGTTGCCTGCAGGAGGAGTCAGGAGCATGTGGAACCAGGGATCCTTCAGGAAACTTGCAGAAGGCTCTCAGCAGTGTACGCCAGCCACGTGCATAACATGTCACCATGCAGAACATCAGTGCAAAAGACCGTGCACTGGGATTAACTGGTGATAAGTGCAATTATGAGGCATTTTGAAATGTCAGTTGCATGGAACCAACACACACAAAAAGTATTCTTGGTCTGTCAGGGTGTATTGTAGCTCTTTGCTGTCTCTTTGGGCTGGTTGAGTATTTCTTGCTCAAATCTTCTGGTGTGTTTTCTGACTGAAATGATTTATTTTCTTGTGTGGAGAACCCTGAACTGAGTAAAAGCTAGTGAGAAAAGAGATTTATCCCAGCCAACTATGCAAGCTTGTGCTGTCGTAAGCACTAAAGTATTTCAGAGGCAAGTTCCTCTGAAAACGGGTGATATGCATGTTTTGACACTCCTGTTATTTCTCTTTTGGGGGTAATGTCATGCCTCTTTCTCAGAGGACATCAGTTTGGAGGTATGTCTAATTATTTTGACTGGTATAAAATGTGGAAGAGCTGCCCTGGAAAGCCAGTCTGCCCACGCCTTGATGTGAAAGTTTGTAAAACTCACAAAAGTTCAATATTAATCGCAATAACTAGTTGCAGACTTTTAATTCCTGGTGGCACCTGTCTCTCATTATGAAAGGAGAAGCCCCTTCAGTGGAGCTTTTCAATCCTCTGGTATTGCTGATTGCTTCTCCACAGTGATACATACTTTCCTGATGCAGCAGCCACATCACACATAACATGGGGTTAGCGTCGTTCCACATTTTCCTCTCTCTTCCTATGAGTTGCACGTTGGCCCCGTTCCATTCTGCCTACTATTGAAAAACTCAGCACACTTGATTCACTGTGCACACCGTGCATGTTGGTTTGTGTCTTTACTTTCCTGCAACGGCATGTGTGCTTCAGCTTTACAAAGAAGGGTCTGTACAACACACAGCGGGATAATCGGACAGATATTGGCAGGGCATCGCATCAGTGCCAAGCCAATTAAACCATTAAACCTGATACAGTAAACTTGATTGCAACTGGCTGTCTGAGGTCCTCACCAAATATGCTCCTGAGAAGGGGGATATGAAGAGAATGTGCAGAAGGGGGCCCTGCAGGAGGAGCCGGGAAGCTCTGACAACCATGCCTTTGAGTAATTACATCGGTTTGGACCGTAATGCAGGAAAGATTTTTTTAGTGCACGCATTAAGAAACAACTCAAATTCTTTATGATATGAGATTAAATTATTTCACCCCAGATAAAATTTTAGACCAGCAAAAATCCTAATGCTTGATTGCTCTTGAGGTAATATTTCAAGACTTGAATCATTCTGTTTTAAAATACCTCAAGTTTACAATGATAAATCTACGAAGCACTAAAAATCCTACTCAATCAACTCTGGTTCTTGAAATGGCATCTGCCTTTGAGCTATAAAACTAACAGATGATTTTTTGATAGCTTATCAGTTAACAGACTGCTTAGTTAGGATAGCACATTTTTATGCTAATCTTAGGGCTGTGATGAGCGAGAGAGAGAGAAAGAAAATCTATAGTATTATTTTGTATCTACTTTAAGTTCAGCCTAGCTTTTGGAAAAGATCCGTCCTCTTCTAGGAATTGCCAGCCACACGGGGGTTTCAACACTTATCTGAATGGAGGTGGAATCGATTTAAACATGTTAAAAATGGTAGTATATGTGGCTGTTTCATGGTGTCTCTTCTGCACCACAGAGCAGACAGAGGAGGCAAGTGAAACAGGCACTGAGTGCTTCCTGGCGTGGCTGCCGAGGCGTCTCCATCAGCCCAGAAGGACAGGCAGCATCACTGCCTAGCTGAGGTTGTGGGCGCCCTCATCTCTGAGAGCTGCTGAGGCAGGGGGCAGAAGCAGAGCCTTTCCAAGCCCATGGTCCTACTGCTGACCCTCAGCCCTGCTCCTCTGTGTGTCCTCTGAGGGAGGTGGGAGGAGACAGGCAGTTTGTGCTGATGGGATCCTTTTGGAAGGTAGCACAGTTGGGAAGTGCCTGGGCTCTTCTGTCTGAGTCTCAGGTGTGCATGCTGTAGTCTTGTTGGAGGGTTGCAATGGAGAAATGGTGTCTTCCATTGATGTGATTTCTTGATTCCCTAAGACTGTGATTAATTTGGAAAAAAAAAAAAGATTGCAACAAATTTGAGGCTGATTTGACATTTTGCTGGCAAGAGTTAGAATTGATGGTGTCTCAGTGGCCAGGCAGTGGTACAAATTGAACCCTCTTTGTGTTCACTCTCACATTCTTTAAACAGAAATGGTAGTAACTTGGCTTAGTATCTCCTACCAGTTCCTCTGGGAGATGAAGTGACAAGCCACATGGACCTTGATTTGACCTACAGTGTCACTTGTGCATTCATATGTCTGTGATCTCTCTTTTTTGATATACTCTTTTCCCAATTTCTGTTTTATGAAAAGCTCAGAGGGTATTTTTTTTTTTTTAATAATAAAATGAATCTGCATTCAGACCTGATTGTCCTTGAACTTAACATGGGAAGGGATAAGGTCATAGTGGCTTGAATCTGATGTTTCTTACTGAGAAAATTTACTCCACAAATCTATATGTTTGGAATAGAGAAGACTATTTTAACCAAAACTTAGTATAAGCATTATTTATGTCTGTCCCCTGCTATGATGACCATGACTTCTTTCTCTTTTATCTCATGAAAAATTATTTCAGATCAGTACAAAATGTCTCATGAAGCATGAGAGCTGCCCATGAAGGTAAAGCTTATTACTTTTCTCTGATAAACATGCCAACAGTCAGTCAGTCTCCTTGATCTCTCTGACAGGGACAAGTAACAAGCTAAAACTAAATGAGGAGGCATGTGAAACCTTTGTCTGCATTTGGTTCAGCCAGCGATTTGTACTTTAGAGCTGGGGTAAATCAAGGTGGCACTCAGCCCTCAGTCAGCCAGCAGCAACAGTATGCTCTCAGTCAAGTTGTCCTGACAGATGCAGAGAGGAATTTTTTCACCCATGTGCCAGAACTGGATATTTTTACCCTAGATTTGTTCCAAAGTCAAACTGTAAAGGATACTTGAAGATAAAAACTAAAACCTGAAGAAATAAAAGGCTATTAGTAAATTCGTGTAGACCACAAAATTAAGGATTTTTTTCCCTTTAGGGTTAAAAGCCAAAGAAACAGACTTGGTCCCCTATGCTTGAGTGCATGCAGGAAGAAGACAGGAATGAGACCGTTCCCTTCCCTACAATTTGGAGACTTCCACAGGCTCCCATTTTCCTTTCGGACATACCACTCAGCTTCAAGTATGGCAGGGAGGAGGGATGGTGTCTGCTTTGGTCTGTTCCAGACCTTGGTGCTGAGGAAATCATCCAAGGTGCATTTTTAGAAGAGCAAGCCAGTCCCTTCCTCCTTTGTCTATCAGAGTTGGTTGGAGTTTGTAAACGCAGGGTCTGAAATGCAGAAGGACTGGAGTCTGTGCTTTCATAAACTTGCTTATTTCTTTGCAGTAAACTTTTGTTGAAAACTGTCATACACAGGGGGCATCTTTAACAGTGACACAGAATTGTTAAGAAGAGTCAATGTAACCAAAATCAGCTAACAGTGCTGTGCTCCCACAGACCTCCAAAATCTGGGTAGGAGCATTAAAAGAAAATATGCTTCCTGAGGCTCTTCTAGTTTCTAATACTCCTTGGTTAAGTCAAAAGCCTCTAGAGATGAGCCTTTCAGTTGTCGGCATCTTCATCCAGACATACTTAGCAGGTAAAGTTAAATTACTTTTTCCTTGTATAAACTGAAGTTCTGATGAATTTGGAGCTTATGGTTGGACAGGACAGAGAAAAGGTTTCCTTCAGTAGTCCAGTCACCATGCTGGCTAAGTTGCTAGTGGATTTCCATGCAGACTAATCCTAGTTCTTGGATCTTCTGCACATTGCATATTACTTGATACACACTCCAATAGCAGACTGGCTCAGGTGCATGCCCCTACCCTCCCTGCTTCCAGAGCAAGGTGTTTCATTACTTATACACATACTTCACGTTCTCTACCAACAAGAAGACCTTGAGAGGGGTGAAATTTTAAAAAAGTCTGATCTTTGAAAGCATTTGCAGAATAGCATGTGAGAAAGAGTACTAGAAATTCTTTTTTAAAATTTCACGCTCTGTAATTGCTGAAGTGAATAGAAACTTAAGACAGAAGACACTGTTTTGTTTTACTTCTTAAAGAAAGGAAGTTGGTCAGGTTTCAAAATGCCTGTAATACAATGAGTCTGCATGGCAGAGACAGGTGGTCATTAGAATTAATTTACTACAAGAGTGTACAGAACTTTATAGAGATTTCATGAAATCTAATGCTGAAAATTTGTGATAGCAAATAACAAGGCATTGATTAGGCTGAAGGGGATGAAAATTCTTGGAGAGACTGGATTAAGATTAAATGGAAACTAGCAGTATTTGCTAGAGATAGCTGAGCTAAATATCATGATTTGGAGCTTGTGGTGACTTTCTAACATGTGGCTTGTCGGTTACTTGAGTTAGGTAAGCAAAACACAAGCTGGTTTAAGTTGCCCTGACAAGGTTTCCAGGCATGGTTAGACCTAAACATTTTACAATTGCCATATTTCATTCTGGTTTATGATTTCCTTCTTTCTAAGCTTTCTTCATCCTGTTTTCCCTCTCTGGACTGTGTGATGCTGTGCAAAAGAGGCGATGTAGGTTTGGGGTTTGTACATGTGTGTTGAGAGGGAAGAGAGAAGAGTAAGTGGCTGATTTGGGTCTTAATGCTGTCACACACTAAGCTCCGATGCTTACACACAGTCCTGCTTCAGGGATGGTCTGAGGCATTGACTGGGGGTTGGGTGTTGTCACCTCCCAGTAGCTCAGTTTTCTACTCCGGTCCTTTAATTGGGTGCAAATTCTCTGTGTAATTGAGAGAGGTGTGGGAATTAGATCAGTTTACAGGAGGCTGCAGATGAGTACGGACAGGAAGAAGGAAACTGTTCTCCTCTTCATTATGTACTGAGTGTGTAAAAAAATATCTGGCAGAAGGAGAGCAGCCTAACCCCTGTCACTTGTCCTGGGCTCTTCCCAGCTTCCTCATCCAAATTATTTTGACTCATGGTGTTTTGGGAACCGTCATGGGGCAAGAAGCAGAAGGTGTGGGAAGGTGCGGAAATCACTTCTGATCAAAACAGTCTCGGCACCTGGAAAATTAAACTTCTCATCTCCTCCCCTAACCTTCCTGTGCACATGTCCTCCCCTCCATGGTCACAGCAGATCCCATCACCATCACCACTGTTCAGGAGGCTCTTGGATGCTGTTTGTATCCAGTGCACTTGCTGGGCAATTTCTCCTCTCACTTTGGCGAGTACTTAATTCACACAAGACATTTGAGAAGGCCCAGAATTGCTCACAGATTTCATTTGAATTTTCTGAATGGATACTTTAAAAAAAAAAAAAAAGATGAGATAATGTACATAAGACTGAACAGAAAATCCAGTTTGGATGCCTACCTCCCTTGCCTGTCCCCTGTTTAGGGAACACCCCTTGGGGAGCGGCAACCTTCCTGTTTATGCAAAGAAAATATGAATACTTGGGCCACCACCCAAAGATGGGCATTCATTTTGACATGAATGGATTTTAGTTTTTTCCTATTAAAACATTTTAATTTTCTGTGGTTTAAATATTAATTATGTCAGGCAGATTAATGTTGAATGTGCAAGACTTAAAGAGTAGGAGCAGCACCCTTAGCCTTGCTTGCCTGGGAAGTGTTCCATGCTCTGTGGTATGGGACACCTAGGGTGGATGTTTCAGTCCTTCCCATGCTGAAATTATTCTCTTGATATATAATATTTACTTTCACCTCAAATACGTATCAAGGATGATGGCAAAGTTATTACTGGGTGGGCAGTCATTCTGAGGTCAATCACTCTCCCCTCCCTTGTTCCAATGATTATTGAAGTATTTTATGGAAAGCAGAACAAGTCCAGAAGGATTGAGTGCCAACATTTTGTGTCGGATACGTATATTTTCTTAGTTAAGAAACATCCCCTTGGAAGTTTCTTCACCTCAGCGTAGGAAGATGGCCTTCCCCTGGATATTACTCACCCTCACAGCAATCCATGAGTCAGTACCTTAGGAAAATTAAAAATGAAATGTTTTTTGGGGGCTTTTTTCAGCACAGTAAATGGAGCTTAAGAAAAGTACTTACACATCGATGTGAATGTTATTTGTGTTGTGCTATTCAAAGCCCTGTGATTCTGGGGCCAGGCCACGGCCATGGTATTTAGCCTGGAAGTCAAGGTGTGGATCACACCGAGGTGATTGCCAAATGCTTTGCACTGAGACATTTTGAGAGCAACGACATTTCGCTCTGCAGAAAGGCAAGAAAACAAGTCATTCCCCTCTTCCCCTCCTGCAACCGTTTTTATTTTACACCACCAAGAGATGACATAAAATTTGACGAATTTCATCCTTTTTTCTTTCTTTTTTTTTATTTTTTTTTATACCCACTTGAACTACTATATAAATATTAATAGCTAAACACATTGCAAACAGGTGGGACCCGTTCTGCCTCTGGAGAGCTGCCACCACTAAGTGATATCTCAGATGGGGTGACAGAACTTTCCCATGTGGGCGCTGTCTCTCCCTGCCAGCCCCTCGGACATGCCTGGAGCTGAGAGCTCTTTGTTTTTTTGGGCTTTCTTCTTTTTATGGTATCGCTATAACAGTTTTTCTTGGTCTTTTAACAGCTCATTCAGAAGGAGAAGGACAGGGAATTAAAAGGCAATTTTTTCATTATCATTTCTAGTTAGTGGGGTGTTTGAAAGGGGATTTGTTCCCAATGACAACTGGTCCCCTGTTGTGTGTTTATGTCTGGGGGCAGCACCTCTAAAACAGTAATAAAGAAGTGTTTATCTTCAAAATATATGGTAAATTTGGCTTTCTACCACCTTGCCTTTTCTTCTAACCTGCCTTGCAGGTGCTGTAAAGGGAGTGGCTTTAGGGAAAGACACACTACCCTGTGTGTGCAACTGCACAAGCGATGGCTGCATCTGTGATTTGTTCCCATGCTGTTGCAGCTGGGCTGTCTTGGGCAGGACTTTGGGCAGCAAAGGCAAAGGGATGGTTACAAGAAGCTGCAGGTCTGGAAGGAAGCCTGAGAGGTGATAGGAGCAGTGTGCACAGGGGAATGCCTGAATTACCCACTTCTATTCTACAATTATTTCCTCCACTGCGTGCTTATTATAGCATTCATTCATTCTTCACTGTAAAAACCTTAAAAAAGAAAGAATGCTTAGAGTTCATTTGTCACAGACTGGGTTGGGGGTCAGTGGTCACAGTGGTTGCCTCCAGGCTGATGGAGCTGTTGGAGCAATTGCTGCTGCCTTCCCAGGGCACGGGGAGCTTTCTTGTCTTTACTGAGGAAATGGTGGCCTTTTTCCTGAGAAAAATCATGAGTGGAGTTCAAAGGGGTCCTTTGGGTTTTGGAGTTTTTGCTCAAAACAATGTTTCCACAGAAGCTGTCAACACATTTTGACTTTCAAACAATCACAAATCCAAAAATACTGCATTGTTTAAAAATGTAATTTTTCAAAAAATGGTTTTTGATGAGCAATATACCATGTTCTTCATACCATTTACTTCTTTCCTGTAAGAACTAGAGAGATGCGGTGTAACCCCAGCCAAATCAGGAGTCTGAGAATCTGTGACTTGTAGGATGTATGGTACTCAGAATAGTTTCCAATGACATATTTCAATAATTTTTAATTTCTCTTTTTGTAAGAGTTCTGAACAGAAGAGAAGGTTATTTCAGTTGATGGTGTGTTGTTTGGGTTTGATTTTTTTTTCCCCTCCAAAAGCCTGTACAAAAATTAAAGATTCAAATTTTCCTCAGGGGCAAGAACAGAAATATTAGTGATGTGCCACTTGCTTGGTGGCACCGTGGAGGGAACGGTACAGGCATGAATCAGGGACTGCTGGCAGAGTCACTTTCCAATATGTGCAAATAAAAATGCAGACCACATATTACATCTGGGGTCTGAAGATTTACCAGGCTGCCATAAGGCCATAAGTTTGGTTGTTTGCAGTTTTTGTTTTTTTGAACTATCTAAACAGGCTGCATGAAATGTTGCCTCCATTTTTTTATTAATACATTTTTAAAACTGATTCTAGTTGGGGAGACTCCAGCATTTCTATTTAATGTTCTGATTAATGAGCATAAACAATGCTTTTAAGATATTTTTTACCTGTGTATAATCAAGCCATCTAGCCACCAGTAACTGCAAATGTCACAGATTTCAATGGTCTCTTTGGGACTTTTAATCTGTTTGCTTTTATAAAGGAGGTGATTTTATTTTTACATTAAGGAAGCATTAACATCATTAAATGGGCTCCCACTTTATGATAACTGCAAATGTCACATTGATCCAGAAAGATAAGAAAATGTGCTCGTCTTTGGAACAATATCCAAGGCAAGAGCAGGCAACCCACACTATTTGCATTAAAAAACAAATTGTATAAATGCAGAAGATTGATGTGCCATCTGTTCATGTCCTTCACTTTTCTGG
Organism: Formicarius rufipectus; assembly: GCA_013399695.1. Lineage (NCBI taxonomy): Eukaryota > Metazoa > Chordata > Aves > Passeriformes > Formicariidae > Formicarius > Formicarius rufipectus. The sequence continues at coordinate 1,145,814 of VXAU01002755.1, forward strand.
CTCTTCTGTGTTGAGATATTTTTATGGAATAGTTACGTTTATTATTTTGAAAATGACTCACAGGTTAAAAAAGTTTACGATGGGCAATATAAGTTGAAGATACTCATTTACAGTATCTCAGGTATAAAAACTGGCATTAAAATTAACTTCCATGCCCACAAACAAACTACAGTATTCTGCAGTCTCTATTATCTAGAATCAGAGAAAAAGATTTTACAAGCAACACTAGCAGTTTATGAGGTGAATCTGAAATGTCTAACTTGTACACTGTAATTCCCAACTAATGGAAAGGCATTCAGAAAGGTACAGGACCTAGCAAAAGCTACTGAATGGGCTTTGTAACAAGAAGGTCAATGTGTGGTAGAACCTGTTTAAGGTCAAACTGGATGTCTGCAGTGAAACTGCAGCATTAGCTGAGGTGGATATGGTGAGCAGAGTGCTGAATGGCCAACATTCTTGTTCAAATGCTAAGCCCAAATCCCAGGCAACAACTTCAGCCAGACCTGCAAGCTCCACAAAGATGCCATGAAGAAAACCTGTTCTCATCACGATCCCTCTCTCTCACTTTTGTACCCCTCGTGCTTGCCACATCAAGCCTCTCATTGCCTGGAGTAATGCCCATTGAGGCATTGTTTTGTACCAAGCCCCATTTGGTAATCATCCTTGTCCCCGAGACCTCCTGAACTGAGGGCAGGATGGTAGAAAGGCAGGAGAAGGCAGGAACATTTCTCTGATGCCCAGAGGCTGGGAGCAGGAACACAGGAGCTGGTATGTGTGGCATAGTACATGAGATGAGGGAGACCGAGGATCCCAACAGTTGAGAGACAGATGGGAGGGAGGGAGAGAATCCAGCTGCAGGGGCTGTTGAAAGCATCAGGTATCAAGTATCTCCTGATGATGGAGCTCATGCAGGCTTTCAGAACAGGAGGCAGCAAATGGTGGCTGTGAGAAAGGGGCTGATACTCATTTTACAGGGTCAGAGAAACCACCAGCCCTGTGAGACCCTCCAAGTGTAAATCACAACACTCAGAAAATCCACATTCTGAGATATGCATCAGGCTGGATTTAATGACAGTATATCCTCTCCCCTCTCCTAAAGTTCCTCCTGCTAAAAATGGAGTGGCTCAGAGACTTCATGAAAGAAGCGGGTCTTGCGAGTGAAGAGAATTATCTGATCCCTTTCTGAACCCATTTAACTTTTAATTTTCACATCCCACAGTGAGAAGTTCCTGGGTTAGCTATGCTTTGTGTGCCCACATACTGTTGTTACTTTTCCTACTTGGACCCTGTCACCTGTTTGGCTTGTCTGGTACTCTTCTCACCTTCAAATCCCAGTTTGGAAGAAACACTGAGTCACTGGTTTCCTTGAAAGATTTGTTTTCTCTATTTTTCCATATGTTTATCAGTTTCTGATAATCTGTTAGTCATTAGTGGAAGCAGCCTTGGTATCAGAAAAACATGTTGCATGATTAAACCCAACTGAAAATACTGCATTGACACTGGTGTGTGCTTGATAGCTCCAGCTGAAATGAAGATGCTGTCGGGTGGAGCCTGGAGTTCTGTGATCTTTTCTGAGGGTTGTGGAGGATGAAATTAAGGAAGAACAAATCAATTTTTGATCAGCATAAATCAGTAGCAAACAAGCCTGCATCTTCTCTTACTGAACTTTTAGTATTGGTCAATTGAAATACTTGAAAGTCATTCCAAGTGCAATTCCAAGGCCTGCTAAAAGTATCTCAGCCCAGAGGTGTGCAGCCAAAACATAGTAAAGCAGGAAATGGGTGCATGGGCAAAAGAAGTGATTAAATATGCCCAGAAATAAAGTGAAGAGCTAATGACTCATAGTCAGCATGGTTTTATAACCTGTATTCAGAGCCTGACTCATCATGCCACCTAATCATACCCATGGGACAGGACTTGGCGAATGCAAAGTGCTTCCCATCTTTTCAAGGTGTCTGCACTACCCTTTAAACTAAACAGGTTTGCTACTGCCTCAGATTTTGCTGCATTTTTACATAGCAGTCAGGTTTCATAGATGCCACACTAGCTGTTATTTTGGCAATAATAGGATGGTTGGTTGAGGTTTTGCCTGTTGGTGTTGAACATTGTAACTTCTGTCGCGTCACCATACGTGGCATCTCACTGTGGCCATAGATGAGTCAGATCTAAATAAGTTCTGGACATGCATTGTGGTTCCATAACGGAGCTTAAAGTCCTTATTGTCGAGTCTAATACTCCAGTCTGACTCACAAAAATCAGCTACAGAAATTGAAGATGGGGGAAAAAGAAACCACAGTATTTCAGAACAAAGAGGATTTTAGTTTTGATATTGGAATACCTTTTATCTGCTTCAAATCTTTTCTAGGACTGCTTATCTAAAAACTTGCATTTTTTAAATTGTGTATTAAACAAGGGAATATATGGCACATGTGGTACCTAGAAATGACATTTTTTTTCTTAAGTAGATAAGCCTTGTCCTTAAAATTTTAAATATTTTCCTTTATTAGAGACACTTGCCTTTAAATTGGAGAAGACAGTAGTTCATCTTTCTCTTGGAGAATCTAATGTTTCTGCTCTCAGGTCTACTGTCAGGGTCACAAAATTATTTCTCAGAGTGAAGGAACCTTTCAAACTTGTGTGCTGAATAAGTTCACCTTGGAAAAGACCCAGCATCTACTTTTCACTTTGAGAGGGAGGCCAGCCTTGATGGAGTCTGCATGTCTAAGATTTTTCAAACAATCTTTATCACACTGCTCCAGTTAACTGTGTGCACAAAGTGAATCCTACTCTGCAGATCAGTATGCTGTACAGCTAAAAAGAAAATAACATTTAAAAAGCTCCAGATGTTTCAGCTGATGAAAAGAAAGGAAGAGAATGGCTCAGCACTGTACACACCAATCTTCACTCATCATTTTCTGTGCTCCCTCTCTCTGGACTTGTTTCAGTCTTTCACTCAAGATTTACATAGTAAGCAAACTGAGGCAAGGACAATATGCTGTGATGCTTCCTGGTACAGACACCAGCAAACTGGCCTGGGTCTTGACTTGCAGCTGAAGCTCCTAGAACTGCTACTGCAGTTTAAACGAGGGCTATTAATTCCAGGTGCTCCAAAAATAGTTGTGAAACATCATGATAAAATGAGGAGTGTCCTATCAAGGAAAGGTTTGCTCCTTTTATCCATAATCTAAATTGCTGCTTTCAAATACTTGAACCTTTTGTGTTTTGATGTAATGGATTGCTTGATTTTCAACCAACCCTTCTGTAAAGGCAGAAGTCACTGGTGCTAGCAAAACCAAAAGGCAAATATTTGTTGTGGAATGAAAGCAGTGACTCAGGTTCTGTGCAAGTTCATCCTGGTTTGAGACGAACACTGTGAATGGAGGGCAGTAGGACTGCCCGCTGCCAGCACCATTCAGACTGCAATCACTGTGAGCAGCTGCAGGCAGCAAGCCTCATACCTTCTGCTGTGCTCAAGGCATTTGGGTACCCACCTCCTCTTCGGTTTCAGTGGGATTGAACGACTGACCCTCTTTAAATTGTTTTGTGGATCCTGAATGACAAAAACCACACTAGGAAATTACAGAAAATTGACAAAAGCCCAGATAAACAACTGAAGCTATTGACCATTTTGTAGGCTATCCCCTGCATGCTTATAAAAGGCCCTGTGGTTGACTGTGCATCTTGCCAAATGTCAGGTAGAAAGCCCATGATGGATTGCAGATAGTTTTCCCCAAAGTCTGTCAGTGTAATTTTCACACTTCTTGAGTTTTGGGGGAAAGAAACATCTACTTCTGTGATTGTGGCAGTAGGAGAACAGACGTTGTATGGTAATTTGGGAGCCTGGTTTCATGTGAGGCTGAATTCCCAGGTTAGTTTGGTGAGCTCTCCCTTTTCTTCTCCTCCTTGGCTTCAGTGCCCGTAGAAAGGCTGTGTGCTTATACTTAGCAGAGTTGTGAAATGCTTAGCCTTTTATATCCCTCTGACTGCTGTTATTACAGTTTGTAGCTCAGTTGTGTATGTTTTGTTTCCTTTCCAAAACCTGCCTGAAAGCTATCCTTAGTATGTCCCTGGCTGCATGGAATTGCATCCAAGCATTTGTTGGTGTGACCTACATGCCCTTCCTCACAAGTATTTTTCATTTCTATCAAGAGTGTGACAGCAGAGCTCAGGACTAGGCAAGGAGGACTCGGGCCTCGCTGCTTTCTATGTGTAAAAAGATGCAGACAGAGAGAGAGAGAGAGAGAGAGAGATTTACATCTCTATGAGAATGACTTGAGTTGCCACTCAGCAGCTTTGGTGGATGACCTTCACACCAGGGAAGAGCCTGGTTGTGCGTTTTACTCCTGTTGGTAGAAAAACCACATAACATTTTAGCTGCATTTTGTCACAAAAATAGGATACAAAAGGAAAGAGGCCACTAAACTAGCTGCCTCAAAGAGGAGGAAAGGGGAGAAATTCAGCACTGGTTTATGTATTTGTCTGTGGGAAACCTCTAGAGCTTTGCTTTTTGAGATGGTCCGGGTGTGGTGGCACAGTTTTTTTTGTAATGGAAACCATTATTTATGTGACACTTAGACCACAATGCTCATTTCACTCATTAACTCAGCAACATTAAGACTGCTCTCCAGACAATGGGAGTTAGACATTCAGCATATTGTTATTGCCATTCCTGTGCCATTTATGCAATGGAAGATGTTTGCATATTACATTTGTCACAGACAACTATGGGGTATCAGATGTAGTGGTATTATTTTAAAATAGAACTGTAAAATGCAACTAAATATGCTCAGCTGTAGATAGCTTTGGATTTTCTAAACTGAAAATTCCCATAATCTTATAAGAATGTGGTGCAATGTGAATGTTAATGGCTCGGGGGACTGGTGAAGGGAAACAAGGTTTCTTAACTCTTGATAAATAGCACAAATCAAACCCAGCTTGATCATGTCTGAAAGTCACTATTATTCTCAGATTTACTTGCATTTTGTTTTGTTTTGGTTGTGGTCTGACTATATGAATATATGATCCAGTTTCTCAAATAAAAAGGTGACTCATTCTGATTTAAAAAAAAAAAAAAGCAGGGAAAAAAAAAGGAAATCAGAGTTGAAACTGAAAAGCAAACATTTTTTAGGTACAGACACAAAATGAGGGCTTGCTCACCCCTCTTCTTGGAATGAATGGTCCTAAACAAATCCTCCCCACGGAAAATCCTTCTGCCTTCCAGGATGAAGTGGCTGTGCTGGAAGTCAAATCTGCAGGTTGGGCATGTTTGTAAAGGTTTACTACATCTTTGGCTTGAGAAGGAAGCATTGGTAACCTGTGGGGAATAGCTCAACAGGAACCTGCAGGGGTGGGAAGCGGCAGCTGAGTATCCAGGGTTGCCCTACATCATCATAGCAAAAACTGAGATAGTTCAGTCCCAGGGCCACACTGTGCCTCAAGGGAGGAGATTTTGAGAAACTCTATGTTTCAATGAAGACGATGGTGAGTGTTAAAAAAATCTGAGGAGAAGCAGTAGAAAAGTAAGTAAAAATCCTCAAGTCTGGAAATGCAGCAGGTAATGCTAAAAGACAGTATGGTTGAGGTAAAATATACAGCAATTTTGTTCTGCTATGTAAAATAAGCTTTTGATTTATGGAGTGTCAAAAATGTAGATTTCTACGCCTTTCACGATGAATTTTTTTGGCAAATTTTTGGATGAAAATGATTATGGGAAAAATGTTCAGAATATAATTATGGCTTTGCTGAAGAATTGAGGGCTCTTTAAAGATGTTTTCTGCTTGTATCTGCCATTGCTGCTGTCAGAGTGCCTCGCTGAACTACTGGGTGGCCCCAGCTGTTCTGTATATTTTACCCCCACCCCTCCTCCAGGGAGTAAAAGCAGAATTTGGCCCAATACTTGCTAGAAAAGAATTGATTGAACTGCAGACTCCATGCAGTACATGCTGAGATGATTAAATAAGGACTATAAACTGTTGTAATAAAAGATCATGATTTGAAGTAGGGATAATCATCTTCGTTTTGTGGTAGGACAGCACCTATGGGGTCCTAGCCCATAACAACAATAAAAATGGTAATACAGAACATCCTTCATGTGCCTTTGCTTCTTTTGGGGGGCAAAGTCCATCTGAAAGCACTTTGAATACTGGTTATTTGAATGAAAGTATTTTTATTTCTAGCTTCTGCAATTAGAACAGTGAAATTTGAGTGGGAACATTTTTTTACCAGAGAAAAGCTTAGCCTACAATTTAGTCTCAATTTATTTGGTTAGAGGAGCTGAACAACAAGGCTTCGGGGGGCATCCACTAGTTAGTAACCTCACAGTGAACTGTCTGCAGTGCTTCTATTTTTTTCGCACTTGGCACTCCTCTTGTAAACATACTATGGATCCCCTCAAGGACTTTCTGTTGCCTCCTCTGCTTTGAACACCAAGGGAGAAGGAACCTCATTCTGTTTGTGAAACTGACACCAGCCTCGCCCAGTGGCCACACGCCAGTCATTCCCTCCGAGGACCTGGGTTTGGTATCAGTGTATCTCTGAGCACCAGCTGAATCCCTTGTCTTCAAATCTGATCTCTCTTACTGTTTGAGTATTGCATACCTTTCAATATTAACAGCAGCCCATTTAAAATAACTTCATTGTCAGAAGTCTGTCTGTAGTTTTCACAAGGGCCAGGGATGAAGTACTGTGAGCCGTAAATGCATTAAGGTTTGCTTTGCTCTGTCTGGAAGATACTGTGAAAGCCAAACCCAGGCCAAGCAGAAACACATCAGTATAGTGTCTGTGAGTTGGGGGAGTGGGCAATGGCTACAACATAAAATCTGGAGAGATTTTATGTCCAGCAAGCCACTTATTCTTATCCTGCTGTAGTATGTAACAATTAAAGATATTAATTAACACTTTTCTCAGCACTACATAAGGTCTGCATTATGGTGTGCATCTACAGCATGGGCTTCTGAGAGCAAAGACATTAGTGCCAGGATGCTCCTTGGTGACCTGCAAGGAGGATACCTAGTCTTCATTCCTTGTCAGCCAGTGGGCTTTTTTGCTTTATGCAGCCACTACAAATACAGGTCAGCTTCTGATCTGGTAAAAATCCATGTAGCCTGACTCCAGTGGACCTTTTCCAGCTTGCACAAGGCAGGGAGCTGAGCCTGTGCACTCTCTGGCTGCTCTGAGCTAACGCTGCTGGCTGCCTTCAACACTGTATTCTCCCCCTGCCATTAGTGGTACTATAATTAAGCTTCTGCCATCGTTTGCTGCCCTTTTCTACATATACACCCTCCTACATCTCTTGGAGGAATGTTCCCTTAGCAAAACAGTTTGCATGTCAATTGCTGATACAACATTGTGTTCTCGATGCCATGAGGTTGTATTAGCACTTATATTTGTGTTCACAAGGGTTGCTTGCATACATAAAGCCTGTAAGTGTTTCAGAACTGGGGCCATAGTATGCAGTGTTACTGGGCAATAATCTTATGATGTAACCATAAACCTCGATTGTCTGTTTAATATCTCAGATGTTTCAATTTGCATTTCGTTAAAACTTGGCAAAAGGTTATCAGCTCAGATCCAAAATTCTCACAAAAATTGTTCTAATATGTAAAGTAAGTTTTGATTTATGGAGTGACAAAAATGTAAATTTCTAAGCATTTCAGTTTATTTTTCTGCCAAACTTTAGTCTAAAATGACTTTTTTAAAGTGAAATGATTCTGGATGTAGTTATTTTCATAATTGTGGATTAAAAGCAGTTGAAAATGTTAATTTAACTGCATTTACAAATAACTCTGGTAAAGAGCATTGCTTCCCAGGAAATGAATAAGACATCTATACTGAGCTTTTTAAGAGGAAGATGTATATACAGAATATGATATTCTTTTTTGTGGGGAACCGGAGTATAAAATAAACTATAAATACATTTAATATTACCAAAAATATATATTGCTCTTGATCTCCTCATGAAAGCTGTTTACCCTTTTCAGAGCAGTTCTGCATTATAAAATACGACATATGATTGTTGGGTAACACTTGTTGTAAAAGAACACAGTACAAATATGTAATATTTCAAAGGAGACTCATTTTCCAATAGGAATACCTTTGACCATTGAGGAAAACACTCATTTCATGCTGTATTTACTGCTGGAACATCATTCAAAGTAACACAGACTTCCAGCGTATATACAAAGATTTTGTAGAAGAAATGTGTAACAGCAGATTGCCTTTGATGGTATAAAATTTGAACATTGGGATAGGCTCAGATTTGTAGGAGTTTGGAGAAGGAAAGAGCATCGACACCACACATAAAAAATCCTCAATTTAAATTCAGTTATCGTATTTTCCTTTAAGATACACAGAAATATGATATTTCTTTCATAAATCCCTACTTTGTTGTTGTTTTATACATAAAACAGGCAATAAGGTCTCTTGTGTTTAATCATCTTAATTAAAAGTGTGAATTTTGCCAGTTGCATCAGCTGGTCTATCATTTTCTGTGGAAGGATTTCTGCTGTGAAATTGGTTTTAAATCTGGTTACCTTTTAACATTTGAAATCCCAGAAAAGTGTTTGGATTCAAAGAGAAAAGTATAATTGATTAACAGTGCTTTTAATACTGGAAGGTTATTATTTAAATTTGATATTTTCCAACAAGTCTTCTAAAATACTTGTAGGGTGGGGTGCAAGGAATTCAGTGTACTTGTAGGCACAACTTCTCTAGATAAAGCTGGAAATATCTCATGCAAGAAATGTCAGCATTTCCAAATTCTTTTCCCCCAGTGAAACAAATTAAAAAAAAAAAAAAAAATCAGAAAAGGAACATTTTCACACAGCAGGGAAAGGATTCTGAGGAGTTTTGAATGGGAAATGTCAAAACATAAAGTGTAACTGTTTCGGTTTTCCATTTCTTTTCATTTCGATTCAAGATGAGATTTTTCATTTTGATTATCTCCATCACAGAATGAAAGGCCTTTGTCAAAACTGCCATTTTCACATGAAAAAGTTTCAAGTTCTAAAAATCACCTTTTTCCGGTGAGAAATCTTGTTGAGTGAGGCAGCTGAACCAGCTTTGCTGTGATGCTGAACTGCACCCAACAGCTGTCCAGGACTCACGTGTGGGTGTTGGGGAGGCTCTGCTGGCCATCCTGGGGCTCCTCAGCTGGGACAGCCTCCCAGAGGAGCCTGGTGAGTTGAAGGGACCATCTGGCTTTGGGTGGTGTCAGGCAACGTCAGGTGCCAACGTGGCCCCACCGCGTTTCGAAGGAGGATGCAGGGAAGGAGAGGGAGTGGGGCATGGGAAGGCAGGTGGCCCCAACACATCCCCTTCATCAGGCCCATCCAGAGGCAATGGGCAAGCAAGACTTGATGCACTAGACGTGCTCCATCCTGTGTCCGCAAAGCATCCCATCTGAGAGGCATCCAGGACTGAAAATTCCCAGCACGAAGTTGATCAGAGAGTTTCTCACAGACTTGTATGTCTGAAATGTCAGGCACTGTGCCCATGCTTTGGGGTTTGATGCTTTCATATGTTTCAGCCATGGAGCACTCAGGGAAGAAGGACAAATCTATGGGTTCCTCCTTTGCTCCCCCTGTCTCTTGCCTGCCTGGACCCACTCGGGCAGCAGGGGTGTCTCCTCCCCACCATGTCATGTGGCACTTCTGGCAGAGCCAGGGCAGGCAGAGAAGTCTCAGGACAGACCCTGCAGCTTCCTGCCCAGTGGGAAGGCTGGTACCCCTGTTTGGTCCCCAGTCCAGCTGCACCCATGAGAAGGGGCATCTGTCCTCTGTATGAGGACAGCTGTCCCATGCTTCTCTAGGGATGCCAGCTGTGTCTGGGGGTCTGAAGGGGGATTCTGGTGGTGACAACAGGACACCTTAAATTGCTTTCACCCGAGAGACTCGTTCCTTCAAATCTTTTAAAGTGTGTGCATGTATACAACATGTCTCCCTGAAAGAGGGATGATATGTCATAAAGAAACCAGTTCCTTTGCTGTACAAGAACAGGGTAGGGTTTAAAGACACAACAGGTGCTACAGTAAATAGGCGTGTAGGCTCTCAATCCTTTAATTATTTATGTGTCTAATACCTCATTGATCTCATCAGGTTGAGTGATATGATTTTAGTAAAATATGTGAGTGCAATTTGCAAGATGCTTTATAAAAGCAAAATTCTGCTTTTGGTGAGAGAAACCACAACTAAAGTGGGGTTTTGTATGCAAGAGTTAAAAAACAACTCCTTAATCTCTCTCAATCTAAATTTCTATTCAATCTCCCCACACACACTTTTTACTTTTCTTTTGCATTCTGATAATGCAAGTAGTGTATGTACTTTGTCACTGTTATCTGCTTAGAAAAAAGTAGATATTTAAATACATATTTTTACATTCATATACATTATTTAAATATGTCCGTAGTATTTAAAGGTGAGAAAATACTGTTTTTTTCAAATGCCTTTAGTTGCAGCAAAGAGAAAACAAAGGCTTGATTTTTCAATGTTTACAAGCCAAGCTTTCAGACCTCACTTTAAAGATTATTTTTCCATCTGAGTACATCTGTCTGAAGTTGCTAATTTTGCAGAACTTTCATCCTGGAAAAGTCTGGATGAGTTCAGCAGGTCTCAGGAGTGTTAACCCTAGGCTGTATTTGTAAGTAGTTTTGAATACACGTAGGAAGTCTGAGTCTAAATAGTATCATCATCATTCACCCCCCCAAACCTTTTTCTGTTAACAATCCATAAGCCTTTAACTCCTCTTTAATGCGTTGATTGCATTTGATGATGCTCCTGCTTAACAACTGTCCAAACTGATAAGCCCTTAGTAGATATCTTTGTCTAATATTCATCCATGCTTTTACCAGTCCTCAGTGCATGTGGCCCAACAAATCATTCTTTGCATTAGCATACACTAAAGAAATGCAGTTTAAGAAACATTAGTATGTTTTCCCAGTATTTGTGTTAATTATAAATACACCATACCCAAGTACTGATATAACTCTGCTGTATAGAAGTCTTCAAGTAAAACAGTATTTATTGTGAAAGATGATTGCAGTTTCAATAGCAACTCCTCCTTATTACTTAAAAAACATATATTTAGCTAGATACCATGAGCACTAAGTTTAGTTCACTTGGCAGCACTTTAACCAACGCTTTCATAATCTTGTATTTAAAATCTCAAATAAGCCATAATTCACTGGCCATGCTGAGTAGTGACTGTGTGCATCCTGTGTTTTAGAATAAAAGTATAAAATTACAGAGATATGATCAATTATTTTAAAAAATGTAAATGTAGTGAAATGGTGTAGAAGAGAACCACACTGGTCTTCATTACTCTGAAAAACAGAAATTGCTCAGAAGCAGGAGAAAAAGCAGTCTGGAAAGAAATGGTTCCTGGGGAGAAATGGCTTTTCTACAAATGGCACTGAGTGAATTCAAAAGAAAGTGAATAACAAGGCATTTGTTAATAACAAAGCAAGGGTGTTTCGTACCCTTTCATCTCTAAAATTACAAATGTAAAGTGAATGTACTCTGTCTTATCACTGAAACCCATGTTTTATTTTGGGACTGAGAGTAGTGTATGTTGAGTGAGATTTCCTTACTGCTGCAAGTGGCCACCCCTTCTGAATCACACGGGGAAACAATAGACATCCACTTGCAGGACAGACCTTTCACCTTCATCTCAAATGTTCTACAGCCAAGAGTTGGACGAGTTCAGGAAAACATTTAGCACTGTCTTGTTCAAATATGACCTTGAAGTTTTTGGGTTCTTCCTTCTTGAAGGAAAGCACCTCTGAAGAAATCCTTCTTCTTCAAGTTCCTATAAAAAAGGGGGATTTTACATATTGTGCTTGCAAGAGCCAGTGGATTCAACTGGGAGGTGGCACAGGTTGTCTGTGGGCTGACAGTGACCCAGTCATGCTGCTGGCCAAGGTGTGGTGAGCAAGGAGCAGAGCTGGGTTCTTTTAAAGCATCTCCTCTCAGTTGTCTTGACTAGTTCCATTCATTCTGGAGCAGAACTGGGTCTTACCTCCACCAAGGTGGGATTCAGTCTCTCAATTACCAAATTAATTAGGGGTAAACTCTCCCACAGAGCACATAATCTTGATTTGTATATTTTGAGAGCAGAGAGTGCATATGTGAAACTTTTTAATTTACCTTGAGACAATTTAATTAGTTTCAGAAATGTGGTTAGGTGGAATAAACCAAAGCTTTCCCCTAAAAGGGAAATATGTACCACTGGTCAATAATAGGAGATGCATGTGCAGTCACCTGATAAACATAGGGCTTTATAAAAATGCAACATTTTGAAATTTTTGGTTAACTTGGTGAGAATTAGGAACAACATGAAGAATTATAGATGATATTTTGAAGCTTGGTTATAGGAATGAGTTAATATTTCAGTATTTGGGACTTATGATGTGGGGTTTTCCCCCCTCCAGATTTCTTAAGAAATTGCTCCAAAGGATCTAGGACCTCCTTGAGAAAAGTGACCACTCAAGAAACAGGCATTTTTGAGACAGTGCCCTGGGGATGGTCTTCATATAAATTTCCCTTTAGCTCGGTATCGTTTTTTTGGTGTTGTTGGTTTTTGTTTGGATTTTTGTTTGGTTTGGTTTTTTCTTATTCTGTGTCGTTTCAATTCTTCTGTTGTATTATTTGTTAGGGATAGGGGATTAGTCGGTGATGTTGTTTTGTTCATTTTTTTTACCACAGTAAAAAAACTGTTGGCTGTGCGCAATCAAATTGTTCGAAGCAGTAACGGCTTCAAGAATAAAATATTTCCTACAAGTTTTGGGAATATACGTGGGTGTTTAGAGCAGAAAGCCTCGGTCAGTGTAGACAGATGGAGAGGATGTGGCATGAACATGCATGCTCCCAGCCATCAGAAGATGAGCATGCCTGAAGATGTCATGCTGCCCGGCCCAGGCCCCTGCAACACTTGCCTAGCAGATCACAGCCCAAGGCTCTGTGAGCTCAGGCCTTGTTATTTCCAGTACAATTGGAAATGCATGGCAAACGTATGCAGGCTGCACATTTATTGTCACTTTGCTGCCAAAAGCACTAGTCCTACTGTCCCTCCCAGTACTATCTTCCCAGTCCCAGTCATTGTGACAGCACCAGGATACCCACTGTGGAGCAGCTGAGTGATCCACTGTCCAAAATGTTGTTTTGATTTGGGTTTTTTTGTTTTTTTTTCCTGGTTTAGTCTGTAGCTTCATGAGATTCTTGATCCAGTCCCTGAGGTAGTTGTGCCAGTGTTGATGCAGACCCAAGGGATGAGCAGGATCCTGTGCTAGGGTGGGACTGCCCCTTTTTGCAACTCCAGTTGATCATGACACTGAACACTGGGGCTCCCAGTGAGCTATCTGTTTGTTGTGTGCTTGCTTTGCCTTATTTTCTACTCCCATTTCAGTTAAACCATTGTGACTTATCAGGAAAGTCACTCAGCATCTTTGTTGCAAGCCTTTTGGATGAACAGCAGCAGCTTTGCACTTGTGAATTTTCTTCTGTTCCTCCTAACCATATTCTAATTTGGAGGTTTTTCATCTTTCTGTTTAGCAGGAAAGATGCCTGCTCTAAAAATATAGAATATGGCTCCAGATCCCTGTTCTGAGAACAGCTGGTCACGTTCAAAATGAATGCCTAAAGAAAATAGCAAATTTGAAAAGAAATGTGAGTTTCTGAATTCTGGCAAGGGAAAGGCTGGCCTGAGGTAAAGCAAGCCAATTCCTGGATGACTCCAGCGCCAGTGTAAGCGCCAGCACTTTTGCCTTCTCTCTTTCACTGCAGAGCTGGTGCTAAGGTTTCAGTTTCACGTAAACTGTTCCCCAAATGCTTAGTTCTGGAAATAACAGCCCAGTTCCAATGATGACACAGGTGACATTTACAAAATCAAAAACTGGGACAGTTCTGTAGTGACATTTTTAGGGTCTCAAAATATCCCTGCAAAAGACGAACGTATGCTTAAAAAAACATGCTGATGTCACTACTGCCAGTGTCTGCTTCAACAGCGATACATACACACTTCCCTGAGCACAAGGCTCTTTCCAGTTGCTTTAGTTCAAAGAAAATTGTGTCATAAAACACCAAAAGTGCTGCTAACGTTCATTCTGGTCTTGTCTGAATCATGAGGCTGAACCAATTTAACTTAAATTAGTTCAGTAAACCAGCAGGACAAGCATGCGAGATCTCTTGGAGTCTGTAAACTCATTATCTTTTAGCCCATACGTTTCATTGGTATGTGATAGCTGTCCATAGTTAGGCTTTTAAATGTCATGTAGGTATTTGTGCACCAGGCTGCCTGGGTATGGAATCCCAGGGCTGTACAAGCCACCACGGGTGTGGGAATGCTGGCGTGGAGGGGAACCATGCAGGGGTTGCAGTCTGTGGGCCACCCTGCCCATCTCAGCTCCTGGCACGAGCTGAGCTCAGGGCTTTGCCCTCTGCAAACTTTTGCTCAAGTGAGAGGGACATCTTGACCATGTATTTTGCACCTAGGAAGAAATCAAACATTTCTCAGTTTAGATTGAAAGTGGGAAAACTTGTGCTGAAAGAAGCTTCTGGGTTGCTGAGATGTCCTACGGGGCCAGGACAGCCTTGCTAAAAGAAATGTCACTGCTCCTTTTGTTTTAAGTATCAGATACTAAAATAGTTTTTCACACAGAGTTGCAAGTCCCACTAATTAGAAGTGGAGGATTCTTGTCTTATCATCAAAATACAGTAAATCCTGGAGGCTCTGCTATGCATATGTTGTTTGGGACAACATGGTGGAGATAGATGTCTCTGCTAATGAAGTACATGTTGCCTCAGGGACTGCAAGGTGCTCCATGAGTGGAGATAGCTGAACTGTTGCAACTGCTCGGTGACAGAGGTGGATCTTGCCCTAACTTGCAAGTAACCTCTGAGCTCAAAATTCTTGGTGTGAATTACCTGGCATTGCACAAGGCATATGGGGGGAGTTGGAGGCATCTTGCCAAAGCCTCAGCCCTCCTTCCTTGGCAGGGCCAAGCACATGGAGGGGCCAGGGTATGAGCAGCCGAGGAGGAGTCCATGCCACTCAGCAGTGCCCTGGGAGGGACACCAGAGCTCCCAGGGCACTAACTAACTAATTACTGAACTCCTTTGTCCAGAGCCCTTAGCTTAAGGACAACTGCTCGAAGTACTTTACAGTGCAAAGTGTACACACCAAAAGGTGACAGGTACACAGAAGTAAATTGTCGGCATCTTAAACATACCACCTCTACCCCTTGTTACAAAATGGCTTTTCTGCTGATGGGTATTTCCTACAGTGTTTGTCAAACAGTAGGTTCATGGCTTAGTCAGGGACAAAGTTATTAAGGACATAAAACGCCATCTGGATGATGCTAATAAACATAAAACCTAACCTTCAGATACACTGCAGCAGTGACCAGACTGCACCAGACCAGATTACCCTTTGTGTTAAAATCTGAGTCCTCTACTAACCCTCGTGGCTGCCCAACATCATATATTTTACTCTGAAAACCTAAAATGTGGCTATTGCAGTGAGACAACCAAGTGACCTATCCCTGACATCTTACTGGAGCTCTGTCTTAAAAGGAGTGATTTCCTAGTAGGGTTTCTTTTTCAGTTTCTAAACAGTTGGTGGTTGCTTTTAAACTTTTATTTAGGATTTCTGTTTCTCAGTTTAGTTGGCAGTTCATGTGGCAAGGAAAAAAATTAAAACCCTCTTGCAAGCTGAAAACACCCAAACTTATCCTATAAATGCATTTTGTACTTGTTTTTACATGAAAATTCTGGGATTTTCCAGTCAAAAATCTATTCTGTGCTGTAGGAATACCTAGCTATCACTTTACTCCCATAGGGTCTTGCAGAGCATATTACTGTAAGGAAGAGGGAAGGGTATGCAGGCCTAACCCTAAGCTATTTAACATTAAAGAATTGTTTTCCTCAGCACCAAGGGTTTGGCTTTCTTTCTGGGACAGGACATGGTTTGTCAAATGAATTTGTGCTTATCCTTAGCACTTGCCATTGAAAGCTGGTATTTGCTGACAAACACAACACAGGCATCGTGGTTCATTGTTCTAAATACACCTGCTTTGCAGGGACGGCAGGTGAGAAGTGCTGGCAAGGGGCTGCCACTCCGGGTGCCCCAGTAGCTCTGTCCTCTGCTGGGCTCCACGACAACGTGCAGCACCGACTGTGAGGAGCAGTGCCATGCTCTGAGTGGGCTTGCACTGAAACCTGTGACTCAGCTTGCACTCAGGTTCTCACTCCCGTGGCAGCAGCGTAAATAAGAATCTGCCTCTTTACCCGCCCAGGCTGAACTGAGCAGACCTCTAGACAAATGTAACTTCATGTGTTATTCAGTGCTATGAGACTGTGAGGAAGATGCACACATTAAGGTGTCCAAATCTGATGCCAGAACTAGTCAGATGCTTCCCAAATGAGCATGCACATGTGTGAGAATTGGAAATGTTACACTTAAAAAGGACAAAAAGTGAAGTTTGCTGCCTAATCAGAGGCTTTTCCATGCTGTCAGGCCAATTTGTGTATGGTGCATTAAAATAGACAGGATTATTTTAAGGTACCTTACCTGGAAGTCTAGTCTAAGCTTCCAGACCAACCCAGAAGTAGAGTGATTAAATAGATTTGCCACTGTCACTTGGTACTTGTTAAATAGTGTCATTTTTGGAAAAAAAAGTCACAAAA
Source organism: Formicarius rufipectus (assembly GCA_013399695.1). Lineage (NCBI taxonomy): Eukaryota > Metazoa > Chordata > Aves > Passeriformes > Formicariidae > Formicarius > Formicarius rufipectus. The sequence goes on from VXAU01002755.1 coordinate 1,162,490, forward strand.
TGCTGTGGGCCCTGCAGGGCAAACAGCAGCCAAACTCGGCCATTTGGCAGCATCAGTACATGCCCACAGGCCTGAGCAGTAACCCTGGCATGGGGAAATTGCAGCTAGAGGGACATGTATATCTTTTATCCTTTTTCTAGATAGGCTCAGTATTAGAAAAACGTTTTCTACAGGAGTCAAAGGTATTTCCAATGTGCCTGTATGGATACACATGTAGGATGCTATGTAGGGATAGTTCTGGGAGCAGGAGTGCAAGTAGCTGACTCACCTTGTGGTATGGTGTTGATGTTAATTATTCCTCTGCACTTTTACACCTCTGCTGTGACCATCATTTAACGCTTACTGCAGGTGATACTTCTGTTATGTAAGTTTAAAAGCATCCTCTCTATTCCCCTCAGAGAATTCAGCTGCTGGAGATCTCCTCGTGTCTCTTTGCTAATAACACTGCAGTGACCCGAGCACCCCTCATCTCCACAGAGTAGATGAGCACAGATTAAGTTCTTGTGAGGTCTTGATGGGTTTTTTTTGGTCTCATAAAAATACACAGGCAGGATTTCAGCCCCCAGCAGTGTGCAGTCTCAAAGGAAAGAAAGGGTGCAAGAATTTTAAGCAAGAGCAGTGAGGGAAGGTTGGTGTTTTAATGCAGGGCACAGGTTTCCATCCGGGTAAGTGCTCTTGGCTCACCTCCACCAATGGTTGATGAACCATTTGGTATCATGCAGAAGCTTGGGGCTGGAGTTCCCATCCAAGTGCAGTGACCCATGTGTGGAGAGAGAGCACTTGGTTTCTCCTCCCCAGACCCTTCTTCTCTATCCTCTATGCTCTGCGTTAGGGATATGGGTTTGTTGTCCATATTTCTTGTCAGAGATATGAGGTGTAAATAAAGTGAAAATGCTCAGTCAGTAGCATGTGCTCAGCTAAACCTTCTACTTATGAACTTTTAATACTAGCAAGACATTTGGTAAAAATCTTAATTTGGCTGAAGCCATTATGGGTGTATGACACTCAAATGAAAGTAGCATTTCTGGTTTTCATCTGACATATACTTTGGCTCAGAGTTTACATTCCTTTTCAAGAATATATTGCCTCTAGTTGTCTCCATGTGTAGTGGATTCAGCTTCAGGTGGAAGAAAGTAGCAATTTTTGCAAACAAAAAAATTCATTCTTATGAAAATTGGTTTCAATTTAATAATTCATAGAGTAATATTCAGAACAAGAAGCATCAGAATAAAACTTAACTAAATATTCACAGTTTGGGAATATCCATGTTTACTTGCTAATGCTTTTTGCAAAATAGGAGCCCAAATATAGGAAATCTGTGCTATTATTCATTACAATTAAATGGGCTTTGGTTCTCAGAGACTTCTGCTGAAATCTGCACTCTGCTGAACAAGTCTGTACTAGATTATTTAGTGTCTGCTATTAATAAATATTTCATTGTGGTGATGGAAAATATTTCTTTTGCTTTGTGATACAAGCCCATTTTTTTGCATCTTGAAGGAAATTTAAGGCCATTTTTTTCTTTCTTTCTTTTTCCCTGGGATAGGACTTTCATGCACAGGCAGCTGCTGATCTGATTTAGCAGTTTATATTTGAGTTAGTTGGCTGGTGTGATTGAGACAATGTGGTAGGCTGGGAAAAGCAAATGGAAGAAATGATAAGGAGCCCAAAGCATCCTTGGGAAACTGTCCCTTCCTTCAGTGATACTGAGATGCTGCTGAATTCAGACAAGGCTCCTGTTGCTAAACCAGCATTTTGGGTGGAAAGGCTTTTCAGTCAATGGTCTTTTTAAGGCCAATGGAAAACAAGTAAGTTTTCCAAAAACCATTTTTCAATGGAAATGTTATTTTTCCAGAGATACTATGAGCAATCATTTCCTGCCACCAGAATGGGACTCTATTGTGTATCAGAGAATTGATATGAAGGAGGAAACCTGGCCAAAGCATCTTTGTGTTTCACCATACAGCATTGGGAAACCAGGGAAATTTCTGACAAAAACATATTTGAAATATTTTTTTCTCTTTTTTATCAAAACTTCCATGGGAAGATAGAGGCAGGAGGGAGATGTTGGGAAAGAAGGGGCAGGAAATACATTTCCTGACCAGGTCAGCTTCCTTGGCTGTAGAACCTGAAGTCCTATGTCCTGCAGGTCTTGCTGATTTTCTCTTTTTTTTGGTTGATGAATTCAGTGGACCACAGCAATGGTGTGGACCCTGTGACTCTTTCTGTGCCACAAAGCATCAACGCATATCCTGAGGTAAATGTGTATGTTGTTTTCTGATCTTGGGAAGAAGGCTTCTCTGATCATGCATCCCTCCCCAGTGGTATCTTTAAATAGGGGCTCTGCATTAATGTAGCATTGGAATCAGATTCACTCCCAGATGATAATCCAATACTCATCAGAACTGTTGAAAATTGTTTATTCTCCTCAATAAGAGCAGGAGCAAGCCCACTTCAGTCAGCTGGCTGAGATTCCCACCCTTTCTGGCTGCCCTCAAAGTCATCAATTTTCATAGTGAGTTTGGGCTTTTTAAAAAACCATCAGTGGTGGTAAAAGGAGCAGCTGCAATGTAACAGTGCTCAGGACACAGTGAAGGTGTGTGTGCAAGTTCTGCACTTCTGTATCTGCCTCGAGGGCTGGGTGTGAGTGCAGGCCCTGTGACTGGACACTCTTACAGATCCCACAGAAGATGCGGAGGAGGAAAGCACAGATGCAGGAAAACAAAATGCCTCCTCCTGCTTCTCACAGCAGAGCTGACCAAAGCAGCATTGCCTTTTGCTTCCTGGTCTATTCTCTACTTTGGGCTTTGATGCTTCTTTGGTATTAAGGTGTCCAGCATACAGTGTGTGTTGATGGCAGAAATCTGGAGGGAAGAGGGAGCTACAGCCCAGTTATTTCAGTACAGTGTTTTGTAGAAGAGATAGCAAAGTTCACACAATCTCTTATTTTTTAGGCATTAGTGCTATAACGTTTTATATTTTTGCTGAAATCCAGGTCTAATGTCTGTTTATGAATCCAAAATGTAAAGATTGGCAATGTTTTCTAATTCCTCCATTACTTCAGATGATTGATTCCATTTTCTAACTGAAGAAGTTGGCTTTTTGTGTTGAATGAACCATGTTCCAATGTCCTTTCATTATTCATGTTCATTAATGAACAATCCCCCTCCTACCCTACCACCTCTCATTTGCCCATAATGTAGTGGCCATTATGTCCCTATACCAAAATCACACACCCTTAACTGTTTTTAATAATCTGCGTGTGGTCTGTCTGGCTGTGCTGTCTGTCTGGCACAAGTTTCCAAGGGTATTAAAAACAAAAAATAGCATTGGCTCCTGTCAATGAGACTGGGGAAGATTTTCAAGGTCAAATCCTGCAGCAAACTGCTTTCTTTCACAAATGTGAGAGACTTGTATGAACCCCATTCACGTGATAAATATTTATGATTTGGGAGGAGGAATTCAAGAGTAAGCAAAATCTTCTGACATTGACTATCGTGGGAATTTGGAGGGGAGAAGGATGGGAACAAAATTAAGGGGAAAACCTTCAGCAATTTTAATCATTTCAATTGCATTTTCTCAGCAATTTGCTTTTCACTTGGGAAAAATCCTTTTCCATTGGAAACAGTAAATGGGAGGGGAACTCTTTTCCTTTCCAGTCTAAGTTCCTTATATTAAGCCTGTAAATCCTGAAGTGGGACTCTCTCAGTGCAAAATACTATTGTGGTAATGGATTTGCTGGCATTCCTCAAAGCTGAGGGACTACATGAATTTGCCAATGTATGGATCTGCTTTCCTTCATTCCAAGTTTCTCAGCTGACTTGTAATGGTTATACATTGCATGGAAGGCATATATGTTTTCTTCGGGTAAACTGAGATTTTGACCCAGCGCAGGAGGAAATTCTTATTCGTTTTTTCTTTTCATGTAGAAGCCTAAAGACATGGAGACTACTCCCTTTAGACTTAAACGTGTTTCTTTGCCAAGAGCATTATGTCTTGGTTAAGGGATGAAGTACATTGAGTAAATATCCCTTGTCCATTATCGGTGAGTTTAAACCCTGAGTATCCTAGAGGAGAATGGCCAGATTTTTTCATTAGTAGCTGGACATTTCTTGGAAAGTCTGGAAGCACAAGTCAGCATGATTCCTGTACAATCTGATTTATCTGGAGGATTCTGATTTTTTTCCCATCCGAAAAGTTTCAGCTTTTTTTAGTGGGTCCTTGTGTGACTTGGTCTTTTCCTTAAGAAATGAAATTCAATTAAATTTTAAAATCTGACTATTTAGAAGTTTTGAGTAGAAAACATTGTCCCCCCTAACAGAGACATTCCTCTGGGGTTGCTGAAGCATCCGCTCAGCCATGTTGGACTGAGACAGATAGGGAAATTTCATATTCCCAAATAGTAATGTTTTCATTCTACCTCGCTTTGACTTTGTGCTCTATTTGTGCATAATCCAAACATATCTCTGTTTGGGGTTAGGATGTTAGTCTAGCTGCATCCTGTAAGATGAACCCTTTGCAAAGTTTTCTACATATTTTCGCAGTTATAATAGTAAGTCCAGGTATTTGTTTCTCTGGCAGGTGAAACTTTCTTTGAGCTGATGTGCAAAACAAAAACAAACAAAAAAGTAGTTTATACATGGAGGCAAGTGCTTTCTTATATTTTTGTATGTAAAAGAAAACAAGAACCTTAAACAAGACCACCTTGCTATCCCAAGAAACCTAGCCAGAAATTAATATATTAAAGCCCAGGAACTTCAGTTCTAACACAGTATGTGAAAAGAAAACATTTTTGCAGTTTGAATAGCCCATCACCATCATATTCCTCTGTGAAGTCCACAGGAAAATGGGATAGAGCATGCAGGATGGGATCATCCTCCTCTGCTCATCTCAGACCTCCTTGCCAGCCCCTGCCACTCCTTTTCACCTCCCTTCTCAGACCATGTTTCTTTTCAACGCTGTTCTTAATCCTGGTGCCTTCCTGGCCTCCTCATATACCCCTCATGCCTTGGGTTTTGGCCATGGTCTCCAGCACCTGGAGAACCTGCATGTTCTTCCAGAAACCTGAGACTGGGGCCAAACAGACAGGTAAATCCCCAGGACAGCAGAGCAGTTGCATGCAGCCTCACCCTCTCTAGTTTTGTAATATTTTCATGTATAACCAAAACTTTCTAGGCAATGCTCTCGAAGTATGGAAAAATCTCTTGTGCAGAGCATCCAGAGGGCTCAACAGAGCATGGTGTGTGGAATTAAGGAGCTTCAGGGTACCAGTGGTGATGAGTTTCTTCCTGGGGAAAATACAAAACACAGGTTATATGTGTCTACGCTGCAGAAAAAAAATTCAAGTTGCCAAAAATCAAAAGGAAAAAATTATGTCTTCTACTTACTTTATTCAATGATTTGTAAACAAATCAACCACTTTGTTAAGAATAATGGCTTCAATTCTGAGAGCCTTAGAAGAAAGAATTTGCAATGGGAAACTGCAACCTATAGTAGTGACAAAGTTATAATCCCTCTCTTCTGTGCACTGACTGTGAGAGAGTTTTATAAGCCTTTGCTTGTTCCTCCTGAGTGGATGAGAGGGTATTTTATTAGTTACAAGAAATGTTGGGCAACACTAAGGTAAATGCATTGCAACTTTGAGTGGAGAGATTTATGAAGTGATAAGGTCAGTAATGTTACTTCCCATTAACATTTACTTAATACCCCTGTTCACTTGATCAGTGCTTGCTCTATGTACTCTTGGTAGAGGAAAAACGCTAAGCACCTGCCAAGAACAGATAATGCTAGGTGAGTCAGAGCAAAGGAGGAAGTAGTGTGCCAGTGCTGATGCACTGCCCTGCCACTCTGCTCCACGGTCAGAGGGTCTGGCTTCCCAGGTGTCACTTCTGGCTTCTCCAAACCTGCTGTGCAAGGGGAGGCGAAGCGCAGCACAGCATTTCCTGTCTGCATCATTACTTTTTCAATAAATATGACAAGAAGTAGGGGAGTGTTTTGTGAATCAGACTCAGTTTTTCAAATCGTGATAATCAGGAATTTATGAGCAATGTATTTTTCACTTTTTAAATGTTTTTAGAGGCTTTGCTTCTTTTAGGCTTGAGGAAAAGCAAACCTGTAGATGGCAAAGGTTTCACAGTACTTCCCATTTTCAAACTATTTTTTATATCTAGAGTAAACCACAGACACAAAATCAATGTGCTGCGGTTGCTCTTCAAATGGTTCTGTCTCACATACTTTTGATTTCAGAAAAAAAATCCAGATAAATAGTTTTAACAGAAATAGGTTAGTATTCCTACAAAAAGGCAGCCATGCTCCATGTCTAGCTGGATGTTTGGGTCTGCCAGATGATGGTCAGGACTCTCTCTGGGGTCCACAAGCTCCTCAGGGCCAGAGGTCAGCTGGCAGAGTGCTGGCAGCTCCCCTGTGAGCTGTGCACTTCAGGACCTTCCCTGTGGAAATGCCTCTGGTTGTGTGCACAGGGCCCAAATGCCAAGCAGGGAAAAGGAATAGGAAGGGAACAGCATTGCGGAACATAGACCTGACTGCTTTATGTCGCTGTCTTGATACAGACCTGCCAGCAGCTTCCTTCTGCTCCCAGCACCTTCTCAGCTGTGCTCCCATTTCCTCAGGGTACGTCCTGCCGTTGGCAGCAGAGGACAGTGGTACATCCCATCTGTGTCTGACGGAGCTCACATTGAAACCACAGAATATTGCACTGCGGGCTTTGTTTTCCAGTGCTTAGAGGCAGAGTATGCACCCAGGCAATTTAGCATGAAGTGTTTATTCTGAGATAGCTAAAAAGTCGCTTTCAGTCCCACTCATAATAATTTTCCTCCAATTCTGTTTCTGTCTCATGTTAGTCCTGGAGATGAAGTGTGTAACCCGCAGGCAAGCTCTTCTCTTAGGTCACTAGTGCTTCATGAAGACGTTACAGCCCCACCACAGCCCAGCTATTCTGGTCTCACCTGCCTGGTCCATGGTTAGAAAAGCTGTGCCTTTGGTTTTGTGAAGTTCACCATTCACATTATTTGCGAGATTGTTTGCAAGCAAGATGATTAACCTGACAGTGCTGGTGGCTGCTTGACATGGAGCAGAGCAAACACAAGAGTTTACAGTCCTTGGGGTGCTGGCAGCCAGGTTCGTAGTTTGCAGAAGTTAAAAACTCTCATTTTGCAAACAATTTTTTTCCAATTAATTTGTGTAGGGCACTGAAATAAAAGTAATGTTTTCCTCTGAAGGAAACCATGCTAATAATTGAGCTCTGTGCCAGGACATTTAAGGAAGAGCAGATACTGAGCTGAATTCCAAACAAAAGTGTAACGGAATGCGAATCTGTGTTTTCTGTCTAATTTTCTTAGATGTTAAGGCCTATTTATGATCTCCCTCATGCCTCAGAAACCTCTCTGAAATCAACACATATGTGCTGTCATGCAACCTGGTTAAATTTAGCAGGGGATGAATTTTCATTTAGGACAACTGTTTGCTCAAAGCCGATATTGTTTCAGTTTCAGGAGGAGCTCTGGGTTTAGTTGTTACTAATCTGTTGCCTGGAGAGCTGCATAATCACCCTGTTAATATGTTGGCACGGAGGGTTCCTGCTGTCCCACAGCCACAGTACTGGGGGTCAGATCCTCACTGGGGTATCCATGCTGACCCTCCCCAGTGCCAGTATGGCTCTTCCTCTTTGCAGCATCTCAGGGTGTGATGCTGCCTGAAAATGGCATCAGCGAGTCAAACATAGAAGTTACTAATTTTATTGCAAAGTGACCAAAACAGGGGATATAAACCAGCCGAAGTACATCAGGGAGCAAGTTTGGTTTGGTTTGGGTTTTTTTGTTTTGTTTTGTTTTGTTTTTTCCTTCCCTAGTGTCACCACCACTGAGTGACTCCCTGTTTTCAAGGGAATAAGAGAAGTTACATGTCCCCAATTCCAAAGTCTGCAAGCTAAAGCAGCCCTAAATCTGCTTCCTCAGCCTGGGCATAAGGAGAGGGTTCCAAAGGAGCTGAAGCGAGTGCTGCTGAGGACAAGGCCATGCTGCTCTCACCTCTAGCACTGATGCTGCAGCCCTGGACATGTCCACTGAGCTGAAAGCTTTTCCTTGCTGCAAAATCCTCTGCTTTATGATGTATTTAATCCTGAGAAAAAGGAGACTAATGAGAAAGCCAAAGGGGCAGACCTTCACCAGACGTGAGAGAGCAGCCTCATCCCACCCAACGGTGCTGTGCTGGTATATGGACCTAAGAAACAGCTTTCACAGTTGTTGGAAAACAGTACTTAATAAGATGACTCTTAGATGGGTAACCCTAGCAGCACTACCTTTTAATGAACATTACTGTTTTGGTGTATGTGGATGTGTACATGAGACTCAGCATATGAATGGTTGGTAGCAGCTGGAATTTAATAAATGATCCTAGAAAATGTACAGCTGACTAGTGAGGTGAATTACTGGGGTTTTCATCATGAGATTATGAGCCACATCCAATCCAGACGGGAGAATAAAAAAAACCCTTTTTGATTAAATGCAAGGAGACCTAAAGGAAACCTGAGTACAAGCAGGCCAGTTCTGTTTCATGGGGTTGCCAAGCAGAGGCTGCGGGAGGTCCTGGCTCTGTTGCCAGCTGCTGGTGAAACATTAGGGACCTGTGACAGTGGACTAACAGTTTGGACCCTACCTTTAGGGATGCTATCCCAGTACCTTGTACTAGAAGCCAGAATACAAAACAACCTTCTCAAGCAACTTTCCTCACCTGAACTTATGCAGCATCATCTCCAGGAAACTGGGGGGGCTGGGAGTAGGGGAAGTGTTGAGAGGTTTGGGGGTTGTTTTTTTTTTTTTTTAAACTTAAAGTATCAGCAGACTCCTAACCAAGGGGATTGGTTTTTGTAAGTTTGAGATTAAACAGAGATGGCAGTTTGGACATACTAAGGAATTTTTTTTTAAATAAGGGCATTTTCATTGCTTGCCATCACTGCTTTCCCCTAAGAGAGGATGGTGTTACCATATGTGAGAGCAACTTGGTCTGGAAATTTTGCATCTGTTTTATCTACTGGCTCTTGCTGTGAACTAGTGCATTTGATTAAAGTTTTTAAGCTGTATGCTTACTGTTGGAGCTCTTCTGTTTGAAGGGTTAGGAGTTTGAAAACTTCATTGGGTACTTTAAATCTTATGTACCTAAACTCTGCAAGGAAGTTGTTTTTGTTGGCCATTTCTCAAGCACCAGCAATGTGCTTGGTGATGTGTGAAATGCTAATACCAGGAAACTTTCTTTCTCAAGTAATTTACATTAGAGAAGGAACAGATTCACTGAGACAGGGTGAAGCACCCAGGCCCCTGCCATGAAGTCAACAGGAGATGTTTTCCTCCTTGTTAACCTGGGCTGGTTTTTTGTTTCATATTAAGGTGTTTTGGAAGAAGCAATCTTCTGAAACATTGGGCTTATGCAGAGCATTGAGTGTATTCTAATGTCTCTGGTGGGAAGGGAGAGGGGCTGAGAGGCAAGGGAGACCCTGGCTGGGTGTAGTTTGGGGGCCCAGAGGCTGAAGCCTCAGTAGCCCCTGCTCCATTGCCCTGGTGCTGCAGGGGTGCTGAGCACCACGCAGCAGCAAGGCAGTGTTTGCACCGACTGCAGCAGCGTCTGCAGCTACTCACGGCACAGATGACAGGTTAGATCTGCTTCAAGTGTCCCAGAAGTCCCTGGACTTGTCACTTCTCCAAGTTTAAAGATATACCCGATGAGTCTAAAAATATTGCATCTTCCCGCAAAAAAGTAATAAACTGAAAACTGTTAACATTTGTTAAGGGCACTCACCCTGACCATGCCTGAAATCAAGGGAGTGTCCACTTAAGAGAGTACATATTCTTCCTATTTTAACCCACACAAATCGCACTTTTAACTTCCCCTGACAGACACTGTCTCTATAAATAAGTCCCCGTCACCTCCCCCGGGTACAATAACACAGTATACTAGAGGTGTCAAACATACGGCCCATAGGCCAGATCAGCCCACATATGTACTCAGAACTGACAGAATCTAATCTTTCATCTGAAGAAAGTGAAGTCTCTAGACCTCAGAGTTTAAAAAAAAAAAAAAAAAAAAGGTAAAAGGGGTTTTGGCAAGGAGTTGAAACTAAGGAGTTCAGTAACATCTGCTTAAATCCATGGGCAGCCAGACACAGAGAAGGACAGGAATTTGTCGTTGACTTCATTGGGATGCCAATGCTTTAGAAGGCTTACCAAGCATCACATTTTTCTTTTGTCTGAGAGATCATAGTTCTATTTAACACACTGAGGAAAACATTAGTGTTCATTTTGGGCTGATTAAATGCTTGTTATATCTTTTGCAAACAGTTATTGCAAAGCCTTTTCCTCTGTGATACTTAGTCCTCCTTTTCCTTTTGTGCTCCAGTGATTCTGTAGCCACCATCATGGTCTGCTTCTGGCTTCATTTTGCTGGGCTAACCCAGACAAGATCCTCTTGATCCATGCCTCCCAGGTTGTCCTAATAGACTTTCTCTTTACTTGTTTCATATTTCCTCCATGTGGGTGGTGATAAGAGTCTGCCTGGTAAAGTCTCCTGACCTTGATCAGGGCTGTTACTGCTGCCTTACTTCTGGGGAATTACCTTGCCTCGCCTGCCACAGCAGATGCCTTATTTTATCAAGGCTGAGTCGTGCTAATTACTCACATTTGTTCTGTCACCAACCAATGTTTCCAGGCCCTTCTTATCCACTGCCATTCTCAGATAAAGAGCTCCCAGAGCATAGCAGTGATGCTGCTCTGACTCCTTACATCTTGTGGATGGGCATGTTGTGCTATTCAGTCTCACCTCATTTCTGTCACACCAGTCATCCAACTCTTCCAGTTCTCCTCCAGACCAGAAGTACCCTTCCAATGTACTCTTTTTCTCTACCTATGTTGTGCTGATCCAGCAAGAGCCAGTATGAAAATAAGAACACTTGATACAAAAGGAAGTTTAGGATTCCTTGTGTCAGGTTTTTAAAAGCAGAGGGATTGACTCATTTAATTTTGTAAAAAAAAAAGCCAACCCACAACCCAAAAGCAAAACAAAAAACCAAAACAAAACAAAAACAGAAAAACAAAAAACACACACACACAAAAACCCAAAAAAACCCCCAAAAAACAAACAAACAAAACCAAACCAAACAAACAAACAAAACAATAACCGAACAATGGCAGAAAATAGAATTACTTTCTCTTGCAAAATTATTTTGAGTTTATTTTGAAGGGTTGCCACTTTGACCTGGAAAAGTACAGTACGGATATCACTTTGATAAAGTGCAATGGTGTCTCAGCTAAGTTGGGAGAAATCCTTTCATCTGGAATTCTGCTCTTTGGCCCAGTCAAGGGGGTGGGTCACAAGACGTGGTCGACAGGAAACTTGGGTAAATATAAGTCATATTATCTGAAGAACATGGACTTTACCTATAGTGCTGTAAAAGCAATAAGATGTCTCCTCCTAGCTGAGATATTAGCAAGACTGAGGATCTATAGTGTTGTCTCAATCAGGTCTCAAAGCCAGCTCGAGGAACTCCTGCCTTCTTCCTTTCATATACAAGATTGTTTTAGCTGATCAATGCTCTCAATTCCTTATTCAGTAGTGAGGGAGTCACACTGTGGTTCAACTATCTTGAGGGACTTTTATGGCATTTAAGCACTGCTTCTGTTTATATAAGCATTACATTCCCAGGCACAGCCATTTAGGGCACATATAACCTCTTCAGCAGTAAACCAGGACAATCCAATAGGGCTGAAACTGGAAACCATAACGCCCACACTGAAAACACCATCATAAAGTATTGACAGGAAAGTGAAGATTGAGATTCTTGTTGTTCATTCTCATTTAGAAGACAGAGACATTTACCACTGACTCACTGAGAACTTCACTAGGGGAAAAATCATCAAGATAGATCTATTTTCAACCACAATTCTCAAGTTGTTTTTCATTTTTTCGGTGAGGTTATTTCTACAATGAGACTTTTGCACAGGCCAATACACCATACTCATAAGGGCTGGGAAAACCAAAATGACTTTGTTCTTGACCCTTAAAAGTTTCTGATATCTCCATTTGGTTTGGATTTTCTCAATCTCCAACATGATGCTGTAGCTGAGTAGAGCATATGGTCCTAATAGATATTCAGTCCAGATGTTAGTTGTCTAATATGTATCCTGAACGGCTGTGCCGAGCAGCATATAAGAAAAGCTGGTGGAGCAGTTAAATAAGGAACATGCACATTCCAGTATTCTCACCAGTTTACGAAAGTTAAGAGTTCCAGATTGCAATACCTCCGGTTCTGTCAGTTTGAATTTCTGGGAAATGTTAAGAGCATGAAGCTTGCTGTACATGCTAAGAGCAGGCGGGGAACAGGCCCACCTGAAACCCAAGCAGAAATGTGAGGCTGGGAGTTGTGGCGCGTCCTGGCTTGTGCGGACAGCGAGCACGGCCCTCTGCTCTACACTCTGTGTGAGAAGTGCTCTGGTGTTTGTGGTCTGCTGGTGCCACTGAAAACTGGATAGCAGCTTACTATCCAGACAGTCTTGGAAAAGGGGTTAGTCTGAGAAAACTTCATGCCTAATGAGAGAGGGGAAGATTTTCTCCTGCACCTTTTGAACACAGGGGCTGGTCTCTGCTAGTCTTGAGCAGCATCTGTGAAGGGTAGAGGTTTTAATTCTGGCAGGCTAGATGGAACTGGTGATGGACAAAGACGGAGAGCATTAATCCTGCTGCAAAGAGAAGGGCTGCTCTCAGAGTGGCAGCCTGGATGCCCCCCACCAGTGGGAAGAGCTTCAGTCAGAGCTTGCATACTGCTCGGCACAAGAAAATCCCACCACAAATTACAAAGCCAAGGAAGCCTTCATGTTTTCCCTGCTGCTCCGGGAGCTATTTATATTTTAGCATTCAACATAGCATGTAAGCTGAGAACAGACCTGCTTTTCTTCTCCCATACTGTGTCCTCTTCTTGCTGAGGTGATGCTGAGACTTCTGGGGAGTCCCACGCTGCTGGTTTCTGGCATAAGAGGAGACTTGTGCCAGAGCTTGTGCACGGCTGAATGCAGCCAAACTGGTTCACAGCAACTTGAAGAAGTCTGAGACATCTGGCATGTCCTTCATTCCCTTTTCTTTGGCTGGAACTGAGAAAGGATAAATCTGTGTGACACCTAACTATTCTTTAGCTCTCTCACAGCTAGGTTTCAGTTCAAGAATAGGGATAGGACTGCATCTACTGGGTTCCTTTAAAAAAAAAATAAAAAGGGGGTTCAAAAATGTCCCCTTCTCCCTATATCCTTTCTGTTCATGAGGAAGCTTCATTCCCTGTAACAGCCTCCCATAAACTGTGACCAGATGAGAGTCCTGACCTTACTCCCTGAGTCTTCTCACCTTAAGCCTTGATCTGATTTTCATGGAAGTCAGACCCCCTGCCAGGAGATAAAGCAAACTGCTTTATAGTTTTAAATTGTGAGTTAAATTTACTCAGCAAGGAAATTAGCAGCTTCAAACACATGCACAGGTACACACAAACCCTCTTATTACTCAAGGAAACCTGAAAGTAGTTTCAGAGCTACAAGTTTATTGACTGGGAAGTCAATAAAAAAGATTAGCTTTTAAGATTAACAGTAAAACTTGATTGCTGCTTTCAGCAGCTAACCTAATAATTTCAGGAACAGAGACTCTGGAAGCTGCAGATCACATACCAAAACTTGGTGAACATCTTTGAGAAGGAATGTTTTTTTACACATGGGTGAAAATAATTTAAGTCACATAAAGCAGCCTAGATATGCTCTAGTATGTGTGGGTTTTGTCCTTGTCAAACAGAGAAAAGAAGACTTTGACCTTTTTAGGAACAAAAGGAGAGGATTTTCTTTATGAGAAGTATTCTTTAGTGATTAAGTACAAGTCTTTCATTGTGTTAATTCTCAGGGTCTATGCTTATTAATGTTCAGTTGTTGATTAAAGGCATTGTCTGTGATTAATGCCTGTCACTGATGTTTGCACGTGATGATGGTATTTCATTAGAAAAGATAATACTGTTAATAAGTTGCAGCCCTGAGAAATAAGCAGAGGGGTAAGGGCAACACAGAGGCCATTGATCACACACATGCTGTTGGGTACTAAGCTGGACTCCTGCTTGTTCACAAAGGCTTTGTCTGCTCTGCAGATAGGCAAGTTTCTGCTTTTGGATTAGCCCAGGGTGGTGATGGAAGAGATACAAGGGGAAACAGGACAACAGAGCTGACTGGGTCCCAATAGCAGTCTGCTGATGGTAGGACTTCTGGGGTGAACACCATGGTTACTTGATCTGAAAAACACATGAGCAACTCTGAATTCCTTCTCAGTGACTTTTAGGAGAATATATTTGACATTTCTGTCAGGTTTTCACAATTCTGCCATAGCACCTTTGAAAGACTTTTTAAGATACGGTATAGATACGCACTGTCCCTGTGCGTACTTGTATGGCAGCCAGTAGTGTAGCTGTGCATCTTTCCTGTATTGTATTAGCAGCTTGACTGTGGGTCCCTGAATGCTGAAGGGAATTTGTACTTCTCAGGTCCCTCAGCCTCAAGCCAAATCATGGGTTTACGGTGAAGCTCTCAAAAAAAACCTCCCATAAGAATAATGCAAAAGAGGGTTTGAATTCTCTTGTCTAAGGCAGCTGCTACTTGGCTGGATGAGATGCAAAAAATATCTACTTTTCCAGCTGTCAAAGGAGTTAAAGGCTGGAAGTGTATACTCAGCAAAATAGTCAGTAGTCTTCAACAGGTCATTGCAGGAAAGATATTTAAAAAGAAAAAAAAAAGCAACAAGAAAAGAAATTGTAACTAGGGAATTAATTCCAGTTGCTATAGCATAATAGCTACATGTGCTTGTATTGTATTTTACTATTAGTTTGTTACTCAGCATTGTATCTGAAGCAAATCCTGACTTCAGGAGAGATGAGTATGCTCAGTGACCTGGCCCTGGCTTCCAGGCTTAAACTTGTGCCAGGACTAACTCATGGAAGTTCAGAGAGGGTCAAAGTTGCTCACTTTCAAGGCTAAACTCATCCTGGTCCTATGTGGAATATGAAGCTGATCAGACACCTGTAAAACACATGTATTCTTCCCAAAGGAGGTTTGCACTCCACACAGCATTTGTAGGAAGAAACAGATCGATCCTGTTTACTCTGGAATCCACTTTCACTTCTCTTCTTAAGTTTTACAGACAAATAATTTTGCAAGAGTTAGTGGGCAAGAGGATCTCCCATAACAGCTGGAAAGTCCAAGGGGAGCCAAAGGAACGAGAGAACAGGAGGCAAGTATGATGGGAGGGAGAGCCTGGGCACAAACTGAGCATTTGCTTCACTATATGGAGCTCAGCTTCACTGTGAATTTTATGTCACCTTGCACAGGGAGTAGCTGAAGGGGACTGAAAGCAAAGTAAGCAGGATTAGCTGAACAGGACTTCTGTTTCTGTGAAGAACCTTCTCATCCACCTGCACAGATGTTCTGTGGAAGTCTATTTACATCATTAGGAATCAATCCTCTCTGTAGGCAGTTTAATATTCAAAGCTCTTGTCTACCTGAAAATAGACCGTGAAAGGTCCAATTCAAGGTAGGTCTCTCCCATGGCTCTCTCCCAAGGTTCCCTAGAAAACAATACTGAAAGTGTAACACTTTTTCAGCTAGTCCATAGTCCAAGTTCCCCAGTCAAGGCCCTCTCGCATCTCTGGCTCAGATTTGCCAACTGCAGTTTATAAACTCCAGGATTTGAGTGTTTAGATAATCTTCAAATATTGCAAATTCTCCGTGAGTGATCAAGCTGCTCATTCCAGGATGAAATAGCCTGTACCTATGGGAAGTGTGATGCTGTGCTTCCACCCAGAAAAGTACAACTTTCTGGCCTTCTGCCAATCAAGTTGCAGTGCAAGTAGCAGTCTGCACAAAGCTACGGCCAGCTCTGAGCCATTGGAGATGGATTCCACCAAAGTTTTCTGACTTTGTTTTTAATACGTTTACAGGAAGAAGGAGAAAGAAAGAAAAACAGTTTCAAGCAATTTTCATGTTTGCTTTTCCAATCTTCCAATGGAGTTTCCATTGGAAGGCAGTTTTGTGAGTTATAAGTATTAAACATTCACTTCTCATTGGGTGAGAAATGAAGGTTTTCATCCTCACATTGACAGATCATTCTCCATACAAAGAGAGCTCTACTTTTCTGGGCAACCTGCATCAATCAGCCTTGTGTCACTAGAAGTCTTGTTCTGTTTAGAGATTCTTAGTGTGCATAAGTTTGGCTTTGAGATCACCCTCACCCTTTTCTGTGATTTGAGCCAACTCATTTGTGGTGTTCCAGATTCAGTCTGGTTTCAAGTCTTTTGACAAGAAGGTGCTCCTTGGAGGCTTCATCCATTGCTCAGTTCAATCAGTAAAAGGGCCATTGTTGACTTCAGCAGATGCTGGATGAGGTCTTGAGCGTCTTTTGCTCCATTATCTTTGGCGTCTACTGCATAGGGTGCACAGCTTGCAGGCATTCCAGAGCTTCTGATTTTGCCCAGCATCTGCATTCCAGATAACCAAGACCTTACTTCTTAAAAAAAAAAATAAAAAAAATGGTGCCTATAAGGAGTTTACATTACATCAAAGTTCAGAAGAATGCATAACTGTTTCATTCTGCTTCCAATCTTTCATACACAATTCTAGGTTATCCTTTCTGTTTTAGGAAAACCTTTAAACATGACTGGGGTGACATAAACAACCTAAGAGACTGTGACAAAGATAGTGTGCCCTTACAGAAAAAAATCACTGTGTCTTTTTAAATATTAGGCTTCAGCTTGCTAGTGAAAAATGTGTCATGCACAGCATTTTATTTTTTTTTGTGTGTGGGAAAATACAGTACAGATTTTGAAGTTTAAAAAAGTCTGGCAAATTACAAATTAGGATAATAATTCATGGGAGTAATAAAATATCAGACTTTTATTGCACTATTGAGAAGGGCATTAAAAAGCATCTGGGAACTTGAGGTTTGGAAAGATGGGCTTTGAAAGACTTGGTGGGTTAAATATTAATGTAGAAAATATGGCATCTGTAAATGCCTGGAAATATGCTAATAGGGCTTGATTCAGTGAAGGATTAAGCATTCCTTTGGGGTGCTGAGTGTCTCCAGGAGCTCCTGCTGACAGAGGGAGCTGAGGGACCTCAGTGTCTCCAGAAAGCCTGTGGTGCCTGAGATAGCTGTGTTTATAAGGAACATGCCAAGAGCCTTTGGTGTCAGCTAGGCCAGCCAAGGGGGACATGGCAAAGTGAGAGTCACCCACACAGCTGAAGTGCACAGCATTTTCCCAGGCCAGCCTGGGCCCCAGGGAGCCAAGAGCAAGCAGCAGAGCCACCCCACGCAACACTGACTGGCATGGGACTATGGAGAAGGTCACCTGGGGAGCAGGGGCGAGAGAGGAAAGAGAGGCTGTGCATCCTCCAGCACCTGTGGTGTGGTACCCTCTGCTGCCAGGCCAGAGGCAATACCATTTCTCTTATCTCTGGTAAGCTGCAGGAACACTGTCCAGAAATGCTGCTGTGCCCTAATGTGGTGGAAATGGGAGATGTCTTCTTCTGGGGCCAGAAGAAAGAGAACCTCACATTCTCCCCATGTCTTTTAACTCTGGGTAGCAGCTACAGTTATCCTTCCATAATGTCTTCTTCTCTTTTTACCTCAATTTTAGTTTTCAATTCGCTGGGTTTTTTAGATGCAATGGTCTCAGGAGAACTGAAGTCCTCACTCATCAGCCTTTCATTGTTTATGCTGAGGAAACCAGCCCTTGTTAGCAATGGAAACCTCTAGAGGCATGTGCTTTCCGTGCTGTTTTTCAACACAGAAAACCAGTCTGTGTGACTTACTGTCCTTCTGAAGACACTGTGAGTGCAAGGGAGACTGGTGAGCTCAGACAAGCCACCTTTCTGCTTCAGCCACCACTTCCTACTTTCAATGGGCTGCCATAGCTTATCACCTTACTCCAGCAGTGGCAGGTTGCCAATCCAGTGACAAGGACTATACTCTGCTCTTGAAACACCTTGGTTTTAGTTACATTATTATTTTTAATACCCATCTCTCATTCTCTCTCTCTCCACACACCTATATGGTCTTTAGATTGCTGAAGGACTTACTGTACCATGTGCTCCACATAGTCAACAAGCAACAGCAGAACTGTGATGGTGCACAGGGGTGATGGGTCACCAAGGAGCAGGGAATGCAGTGCTGTCCTTCTCTCAGCCATCCAGGGATGCCAGCACTGTCAGCACAAGGTGCTGGGAGAGCCTTGGAGGTACCGTGGGCCTTTGTTAGCACTTGTCACAGAGTGGAGCTGTGAGGGGTCTGCATATTGCCTTTTCTGAGACAGAACAAATATGTCTCTGCTTTCTGGCATTGATTTTTGACAAAGGATTCAAGAAGCTGCAGCTGTGTTGGCTCATACCCTTCCCCCACTTTATTACAATGCATGTTGTTCTGAAATACTCAATTCAGCTATAAACAATCTACTCTATCAACAACATGCTTTTGCACTTTTTGAAATGGTGCTTTGAGGCAGATAAATGAAGTAAGTATGGCAGCTTGCCAGTAAAAATCCTGCAAACTGTATCATCACAGGGGCACTGACTAAGACAGCACATTATTTTATTTACTGTGGAAACTGAAAATCCATTTCTGCCCATACAATAGCTGTTTATTTCATCTTTGCTTCATGTTTGTTCTAATCCTTCTTGACACTTCTAGATAGTAATGGTTCACAAGCTGTTCAGATCAGTGCTTACAGGGCTCCATCAACCAGCATTTATTTCTGGTTTTAGAACCTCTTTGCTGGTGTGTGCCCACTGGCCAACAACAAGGGAGCCTGTCCAAGCCCCTGGACACAGGCAAAGTATTGGAGAGGTCCTACAACTCCCTGCATCTGTCCCCTGGGCTAAACTAGCATATTCACCTCTGCCAGCCAAGCTGTACACAGAAGCTTTTGTTGTGACTGCATTACAGTGGGCTGACCTGGACAAAGGAGTTCCTCAGGATTTGAGTTTTTCTTTCTAGACAGTCTGTCAGATGTTTGCATTGCCAGCTGTCTACATTACATCACGCATCCCATATTAGAAAAATTGATTTTGAGATGCAGAAAGATGAGGTGACAGGGTGGTCAGTACATTCCTGCTAAGACCTGCTGGATTCAGATTATCCCTGGTGATTTCTTAATCTGGGCAATGTGTCCTCTGACAGTGTGATGGCCTGTCCCTCCGCTCCCGCTCTGGTAGAGCAGCTCCTCCAGCACCACTCATCACAATGGCTTGGAGACGGGAGAAAACCAGGCTGGGGAAGAATGCTGAAACCATTTCAAAAACCTCTGGAGAGAAAATGAGTAATATTTTGTTTTCCTGAATGGTTTCATTGAAATTTAGGGAAAATAATTGCAGTTGAAAGATCTCAGATTTTATTGTTCTGTTCTTTCTTTTTCATTTCTTTTCACATGCTTCTATTTGAATATCCTTCCTCCTTTTCATCTCTAGCCTCTCTCTTCTCGCCCCTTTTCCCATATTCCACCACCAAAAGGTGCAGAAACAGTGACAATGAAAAAACAAATATCATAAAGATAAAAAATAATTTCAAATTTTCCTTTCTAGATCCAGAGAAAAGAGGCTTTTGTTAACTTTCAGATCTTAATGATGGCATTTTATGGCCAAAAATCATCTGAAAAGTATTCTAAGGAACTGTGTTTAAGTCATGTTTGATTACCTAGCTATTTCTGGGAAGTTCACTTTTATCCTTTTGCATAGCCAAAGGGCCTACCAAATTCATTTCCATTATAATCCATCATCCTGCATGGTCAGGAAGCTCATGAAGAGCCTTTCATGCTGTGTTGTTGGCCATCCTTCATAAGCTTATCCAGAGTGCAGTATCTTCCTATGTCCTCTTCTCATCTTTGAGGGTGTTTGTTAAAGTATAATAGCATTTCATGGATGAATACATTCTTTTTGCTGATTATGTATATTCTACATTTGTAGTTACTGAAAAAAAGCACCTGTATTGAAAGAGATGTACTAGAGGTCAAAGAGCAGCCAAAGCACCCCTTTATCCCAACGCAGGGGAAATACAGAACTGTGTGATATCTGGAAAATCTGCTCAATAAACAAAAGAAAACACTTCTAAAGCCACCATCCATGGCCCACAGACAGAATCTCTTTGATGCTTACAATAGAGCTGAGAGTCACAAGCAGAGAGGGCTGGTAACAGTCCTGTTGTGCCCCTGAGGCAGTGCTAATGAGCAGTTGGCAGTGGGAAGGCAAAAAAGGTATGAGACGAGGTTGCTGGGCTGGTGGCAGGACAGCCTCTGTTAGAAGACTGATGGCTGAAGATGAATTAGTAAAGAATTACTCTGTTTGTCCCTTTAAATATTATAATTTGGACTTGGTTTTACATACTTCTTCTAAGTTCCAAGCAAAAATTGCTAATACAATTTTCCATTTGAGAATAACCTGCTAGCTGAACATGCAGGATTACCGAGCATTTTCAAATGGCTGCAGGCAGATAGGTAGGTGCTGTTCTTCATTCTGCCAAATTCAGAATATACCCAAGTGCTTGCATTTCTCTCTGGTTTATCTTACCTTGAATCTATTCCAAATAAACTAGAACTGACAATTACATACAAGCACAGTACACTTGAGACCCACAGGTGTACTTGCAAATCAGCCTAAGGGACTGAAATACATGTCTTTGATGAATTTTAGTGGTAAAGTGTCCAAATCCCTTACTCAGCCTTGCAGTACTCACTTATAAATGTCAGCCATACTCCATATTGGTAGGTCTTCATATTTTTATTTCACAAAAAAACTAACAATCTCTGTTTTCAGCCCATCATGCCTCAGATCTAAAAGAAATGGCCCTTCCTTTCTGTGTAGATATTTTCCTGGAGTGTCCCTGATGGTAAAAGATATGTACAATGTTTTGGGTATACTCCTTTGTGCAAAATTGTGAGCCACTAAAACATCCCCAAAACAAACTGTAGGGAAGTCTGGAGAGAGTCTGCCCATCGTGGGTGCTTGTTGGGAGTGGCAGCAAAGTAGAGCAAAATATTTCAGCAAATGGAGTTCACTTTTTGTATTAGCCAACCCGAGAAACCCAGCAGAAAGAGGAGAAAGTGGATTTTCCTACATGATGCAACACTTAACTTTTCCCCTCTCATAATGTGATGGGGGGAAGAAGTGAGGCCAAACTGCTGTCCTACGAAGTCAGTGCTGGGAGCTGCCTTTGTGCAGCAGCGCTGGACTGTGCAGCATGAATGAGATGGCCCACAGGAGAGGCATGAAAAGCTCAACTCCTACACAGTTGTCTCCTCCTGTGCAGGAGATAGGGACAGCAGATGATCTATACAAGACTAGGAAGAGTGAGAACTTTAGAGTTTTAACTGGATGTTTAGTTTTAAATCAGTACATCCTTTGCAGATAAACACAGTCTTAGCCCTTGGAACCCTGCGCCACTTAAACCCCAGGTAGACAGGACTGCTATCACAAGACTTGCCCTAATAGTCCAGGACATTACATGTCTGGTTCTGTTTCATCACTGCAGAGCTGCTGTAAAGCTATTGTGTGCACACAACTGTTTTGACAGAAAATAGAAAATAATGACATGAAAGTGACTTGGCGAGTGCAGCTTATTTCACTCCAGGGTACGCAGTGCTATGGTCTAGTTGGCATGATGGTCTTTGGCCAGAGATTGGACTTGATGGTCTTAGGGGGCTTTTCCAACCTTTATGATTCTATGCCAGGCAAACAGCAGCTTGGAAGGAGTGATCATCTCTGGAGCAGTTCCTGTGTAGACAAGGTTCATGTTGTTCTGGCATGGGAATGATTGTTTACCACCTGTGGAATCCTCAAGTGTGTTCAGAACTGGGGAGAAGCGGACAGGAGGGAATAGAAAAAAAGCATTAAGGAAATCCTACCAAAAATGCTCCAGGCCAGAAATGCCTTTGCTTGTTTTCTTACTGAAAAGTAAATGTTTTAGAAGATGTTTCTTCTGGCCTCATGTATCAAACATGACCACATTTGATCCTCTCAAATACTGACAGGAGTCCCAGCTCTTTTCAGAGGCTGAGAGAGCTTCCACAGCAATGTGATCCTTAAAGAGATACAGAAATTGCAAAAAGCAGTGGACATTGTAAGGTGTCAGTGTAAGCAGCAAATCCATGTCACCTCTGTTCTTGCAGAGTATTCCACCTCCCTTTGGATCAGAGCTGGTGTACAGATACTGCCCATCCTTCTGTGTTCAAATATGCAGCAAACCACCACTGGAAATTCCCATAATGTCTGTTTGATTCTGCTCCCTTTCTTTTGTCTACTTTCCATTTTCCTATTGCTTGTTTCTTGTCTGGAATGTCCAATGTCTTATTAAGCAGCATTAACCCTACCAAACCACTCATCTTCTGTCTCTCAGTTCTTGCACACTGTAGTGCGGCCACCTTGGCACAGGTGGAGGGACCCCTCTCACAGTCCTTTCAGCTCTACCCCTCAGGGAAGATTCAAGCCCGCACTGGTACCTGTTCTGGCCTGAAACCTGTTGGTGCTGCTTTATGAGGGAAATGTGGGCAGGGAGGACAGGCAGAGCAGTCATATGCACTGTGCACTCTATTGAAACCTCCCTTTGGTCAGCCAGCCCATGAGAAGCCCAGAAGACACTTCTACCCTGACCTGAGCTCACAGCACTCCCCTTCAGCACAGACACCTGCATGTACCCTGCGGGAAGTGCTTATGCTCTTGGGCAGTCCCTCTCAGAACATGCTTGTTCACTCCATCTGCTTGTAAGGTAAGACCTTACCCCTGTAAAAGAAGAGGCTTTTGGCCTTACAGGTGTCTCAGAGGCTTGGGACTAAAACTGCAAGTTCCCCTCACAGGCATGCTCTTAGGAGAGGGTGACATAAGGGGTATGTTCTGGGTGCCCTTGGATCCAAAGAGAACATTTGACATCCCTTTGAGGGAATGATAGTAAATGGTTCTAGTTAATATAAATCAGGAAGAAGGTTTTTTTGGGGGAAAGCAAGGTAAATTTAACCCAGCTGTCCTCCATTCCTCCAAGTGTAATTGCTCCCTCAGCCTGAGTGGGAATTTGCTACCATGCAAGAGATACCAAATGTAACTGCTGAGGGAGAAAGCAGGTGGAGAGATTAGACATGCCTGGTGCTGACAGATAGCATGTTTGTGTCTAATACATTGGAGAAATTGTTCAGGAACAATTCAGCCATGTGAAAATGTGACCCTTGTAATATTGCCAAGGTTAGAAAAACCTAAGAAGATACGCTGAGTAAGTGCTGGTCCTGCAAGGAAAAACCATCTAGAGGCAGCGTGGTCGTGTTGCAGAGGCAGTTTTCCATCAGGGTCCCGTGGGGGCAGAGAGGGGGAGAGGAACTCCTGCTGCTTTTATCTGTTCTTGCTGCTCATGAGGAAAAGTCCTGTATCAAGATCCAAACCTGCTCAAGCCCACCTGGCTGTTGGCTCTTTGATCACTTCCAGCTAAATCTTATAAACCACACTAATCCCAAGAGGTTGATGATACCTGTGGGAGAGAGCTGAGTGTCCCATGGGTCCTCTTTCCATGCTGTCTTCCTTTTGCTCTGTTCTGAAACTAAAGAGGTTTAATTATCTGTTTCCTTCCTTCTCACTCAGACCAACTTGGGGAGGAGAGGGAACAGGGCTCTTCCTAGCTGTAAACATGTCCCTGCCTGGAAAGTCCTTCTGGAAACACATAAGAGGTGTGTGAGCATTTTGGGGTGATTCTGGGGTGCACCAGGTACAGAAAAGATGACAGTTGCTTTTATAGAAACATCACAGACATACAGGCAAGAATATTGCTCCTCTGGAGTCCTCTCTCACTTCTCTAAAGGTTTAATGTGAAAGGCCAGTCCTTTATCTGCTAGAAGATTTAGGCTGAAGTGAACTAATAGCTAGATGCTCTTCCCAGGCATCTAAGAAACGCCGTGGGTTAGATCTCCATCGTGCCCTGGCCAAGTGAGTTGGGCACAGACACTCCACAGGCCCAGGCCTGTAAGCAGAGGGATATGGAAAAGGCAAATAATTTTGGGTTGGTGCGGGCAATTTTCAGTGCCAGCTTGGCATTCTGTTGCTCTCTTGGTAGCATCCAAGGAGATGTTTTCAGGGAAGGCAGCTCTGGAGATTGTTTGAGTCTCCATGAAGGAGGGAAAGAAAGATGAACTTGCAAAAAGTTAATTAAAACTCTTCCGATTATGAGGTGGAATTTAATACTTTAAAAAATGCAGTGTGACACAGTGCAGCACTGCAGCTGAATTAATCATGAATGAGGATAGTAATTTTTAATTTTTGTGTGCTTGAGAAAAACACTCAACAGATTTGACAATTAGAGCAGGGTAACAGCATTGCATGGCACAATGTGAAGTAGTTTTTCCCAGTGGTTTTTGAGAGGGAGCTAAACAGATGTGCTCAAATATTTACAAGTGCACAATATTCACATGCTTTTCAAATGCTGACCCTGCTGATTTGCAAAAGTCTGCCTCAATCTGGAGACCAGCTACTGTGGTGACACAGGCTATTTATCACAGGTAACACAGCGGCACTGCTGCCAGCTCCCCGTGTACTTGTGTGCACAGTTATCTCCTACTTCACTGACAGTGATACACCGCCTCAGCAACTCACCTGTAGCACCAGTTTGTCCCAACACCGTCCTGGCAGCAAACTGGGCCCTGCTGGCTCAGCCCCAGCCTGTGGGGTAGGAGTGGTTCCTTTGCCACAGCCCACCAAATTGATTTCAGCCACAGCAATAAAAATCAGAGTAGTTCAGCTGAAGTGTCACAAGGACAAAGCACTCCTGTAAGGGTCTAATATTACATGTTTACACTGTGTAATTCAACAGCGTTAGCTATCAATTATCTGCATCAAAGTGGCCACCCAGAGACCCAGCGTATCTGGCCTCGTGTGTCACTTGGCTGTCCCCTGTCACACCTCAATTAAGAGCTGAGAGTGCCAGCTAACATTGTCCATATCACCAGCAGTGATGTTTCATTGCCTTTTTTTCCTCAAAAGGAGCCCAAATTAAAGTCAGGTTTGTTCAGCACAAACTGTAGCTGGGGAAGATTCAGATAAGCCAGATGGCAATGTCAGTGATGAATGGCACAGATACTGTAGGGCTATGCCTGAATATCCTAACTGGGAAAGCTGAGCTGCACTGTACCTCACTGAAATATTGACTATTGCAGCAGTTGCTTTACACTGTTCAATTGGCTGTGTAATTGCTTTCACAGATTAAACAAAAACAATGGTGAAAATATGTAAAATGTCACCTGGACTGAATTGTGGTTCAGATCCCCAGTGAAAATGAGTTTGGCAAGCCTCCTCTCACTTCTAATCTGCTTGATTTCAGCCTGAACGCCTTCCTGCGCTCAAGCCCAGGTTGGTGTTGCAGGTCAGGCTTTAAATGTGGTGTGGGTGCTGCTGTGTGAGAAGCCCTGCTTAACTTGCTCAAGCCAGGATAATTAGTGCCCCATTTGTTTTCAAGCCATACCACTCCTTCCATGCCTTGTATACTTTTTGGTTTGCTGTGTCTGCTCTCCTGAGTTTCTGTACTTTGAAGAGCAAACATGCAATGATGCACTTTTCTCTTGAGCTCTGATTTGTTTTTCTTTAGCATTTAGCCTTGTATATGTGATAACCATTCACTTAGTGAAGACAACCGAGAGAACAAAAAGAGGCCAGATCATCCTCTTGCAGATTTACAAGTCAACAGGTCCCATTTGTGCTGACCTCTCCTCAATAAGGTCAGTGTCACAGACAGCAGGAAGTCAGACAAGGTGAACAGCACGCCCAGCTCTTGCCTCTCTCCCTCCCTGCTCCAGCATACTCCTCAGACAGCAGTTAGAGGGAATTAGCCAGCTGGGGTTCTCCTCATTCTAGTGTGTCTCAAGCAACCTGGCACACCTGATTTTCAGTTTCTTTTCACTGCACTTTTAGGGGGTTCCACTTTGCTCCAATTTCTCTCCTTTTTTGGTCTGTTTCTGTTACTCCTGCAGCAACTTGTGTTTAGAAGGAGTGTGTGGCTGCTGCATCTGAGGAAATGCATCAAGAGACACTACGATGGATGGACCTGCAGATAGGAACTGCAACTTCTGTGATGCATCTTACGGGTTTTCAGGAACAGAGATTGGTTCATCCACTCTTGAGTGGGGAGATTGGTAAACGCTGCACTCTGAGTCTCCATGGAAATTATGGTTATTCTCACATTGCCTTCACCAGTAGGTGTGAAGACCTTTAGCCAGTATTAACCACTGTCTGGTCCTGGAAACACTGAGAGGGTTGGTTGTCTCCTCTAGTGATTCAGCTTGGAGAGCTTTTTTAAAGGACCAAATGAAAGATAGCTCTGGTTTAGCCATGCTCCCAAAAGTCAACATGCTTTAGATGCCAGTTACTGTGTATCCTGAAAAGACCGGACAACTGTGACTTAGATGTCTTAGTTTTGGTTGAGAGTGCCTCATGTAGAAAAGAAAATGAGGTCTCTGCATTCAGCCTGACAAACAGAGTAACACAGGTAACTATAGTACAATATTCACTCTCCATGAAACTTAGTTTCTCTACTAGTGAGAATCTGGATTGCCACAGCTGGAATCACCATCAGGCAGTCAGAGAGATACTGTGTGTTCTATCAGGCATGATGGAGGAGCCCATGTTTCTCATCAGATAAATGTAGTAGTGCTTTTTAATACTTTTTAATAGTTTACAAAATTATTATAAGCTCTGCAAGGCCATTTAAAATGGATAATCTTCAAGTGGTATTAAGGATTAAAATCGGTCTGCCTTGTATGCCTTAATGGGCCCCTCACAGACTGTTCAACATTATCAAAAGGTGATTTTTAAGAGTCTGTAATAAATACGTTCCTTTGGGGAAGATTAGAAAACAGGGTGGGATTTGCCATCCTTCTGCTACCTCCAAATTGCTGTGCTTTAACTGAATTAATTACAGTGTGTCTGTCTTGAACTCCAGAGTGCCAGTTCACTTCTGATCTTTTGCTCAGTAAACAGGTTTGTCCTTAGGGGGAAATGTTTGCTCCAAGAGCCAGGGCTGTTTAGTATTTGATTATCAGCCTAGGAGAAATTAGTCAAATCAGGCTCCATCTTCATGAACACTTAGTGTGTGTTTAACCTTCCATTCCTGAGGACTCCTTTAGACTTCAAAGTGCAATAAAATAAAGTGTGCCTGCAGAAATCTTTTGGGGACCAGAGACTTTGAGAGTTATTTATTCACAAATCAGAAGTGAATGACTTAATTCAGAAAGTTTTCCTTGTGCAGGCTATGCTTTTCCTCTTCTAGTGTCCAACTTTGTCTTTGTTGCAAACTCAGCTTTTGTCCACACCACTGTCAAGGGCTGGGTCAGAAATTACTGGGGGATTTGAATGTATGAGGGAAAACAGGTTAAAATTACAGAGATTACCCTCCCTAAGCGTTAATTTGTCATTTCACACTTTTCTGTATTGATAAAGTTGGGCAACCAAGTTGTCAGAGTGGTACAAAACCCACAATAATAATTCTTCTCTGTCAACTTTCTGAGGTTATGCTCTATATATCGATTCCATTGTACATCAGTTAAAGGATTTAAAGTAGGGTTATGAAACCTGAACATTTCATAAAATGTTGAAGGTTGAACAATTTCTCATGGAACCCAGCAGAAAACTTCTCATAACACCTGTCAGTGTCCTACCAGCAATGTGCTTACTGCTATTTTTGTCTCTCTAAAATGAACACAGTGGAATTTATTGATTTGTTGAAAATTAACAGTTTAGTAGCACAAAGTGTTTTGGTTTTTTGTTTGTTTTTTTCCTGTTTGTTTTGTTTTTGGGTTTTGTTTTTGGTTTTTTGTTTTTGGTTTTTGTTGTGGGTTTTTGTTTGGTTTTTTGTTGTTGTTGTTTTGTTTTGTTTTGTTTTTGTTTTACCAAATCTATTTGCTCTTTACTGTATCTGAAGCAAGCTTTTACCCCCTTGGCTCCCCAGCCCCTAAGCTTTGTGCTTTGGAGTCAACATTCCCAGAGCTTTCATACTGACTGACTTTCCATTATTTTCCTTGCTGAGATACTGAGAAGCCATTAGAACTGAGTCAGTCCATGTTTCCATGGATCTTGAGTGTGTTTTGGAGGCCTCAGTTCAGGAAAAGAGCCTTCAAAAGTTGCGATAATCTTTGTACATTACCAAAGGATTTTGTGTAACTGTAAGCTTCCCACAGTGATGTGTGTGAACCCAGAAAACTCCACACTTTGCTCTAACCTTCTTTCTTGACTGACAGGTTATTTTAAGCTATTGTCACACAAACAGATCTCGTGCACAGGACATTAATTTTCTTAACTTGCTTAACCATATGATTGCAAAATATCAATATGTAGTACAAGAGCAAAAAAACATAGTAATTTGTATAAACCCCATGATATGATGATATGAGAAACTGCCATCTGTATATGCAACTCACACTGGTTTTGACCAAAATATATTGTACGTAGAGTTTAGGTGTAGGAGGAAGGAGCTACCAAGATTGGAGAGACAACATCTGACCATGCACCTTCATCAGTGGAGAGACAAGTGTGTGAAGAGGACTGCATTGTTTTTTACTATAATGGACTTCATGTTTCGGGTTTTGTTAAGAGTTTTGCGGTTGATGTATAATTCCCTATATGTTCTATTGTAGTTGCTGGAAAATTCCTTCTTCCCTCATGGCCTCGAATCCTACCCTGTGATTGGTTGTTTTTTACTGCATTACAGTATATTCCCTATATGCTTATTCCAACCCCTTGTTTTGCATGCTCTAACTGCCCTAACTCCACCCCAGTCCCACCCCCTTCTGGAAAGTTCTAGCCAGACCCTATAACAGGTAGAAGCCACTTTAATAAATTGCCATTTCTGCCTCACCCCTCCGCAGTGTGCCTTCTCCTTTCTTGACCTGACACCAGAGCCACAGACGGTGCCCAGTGTGGGGCAGGCCTGAGGACCTCTGGCATCTCAAGGACTCCCTGCTCCCTTGGGAAAAGTGTGTGGGGTCCATGGACTCCCAGCTCCGGTGGATTCCTCAGCTCAGCTGGGAATTTTTTGCACGCATCCTTCTGAGACAGGACAAAGAGGTGAGCTGCTGAGCAGTAATCTTCCTCCCTAAAATACCCCATCCCTATTCTGAAATTAAAAGTTAAAAATCTAAAAATGGGAACCTGGTTAACAAAAAATGAAGCGGACTTATACAGGTGCTTAAAAGGTTTTATCCAACAACACGGCATCCTATAGATAAAGCCTCCATGAAATCATTAGCTAGATGGATTGAAAAACACCACCAAAATGTCCCAGAGAATTTAACATATGAAGACTGGGACAGGCTAGGGGCTTCTTTGTGGCGGGCAAAATCTAAAGCAGACAAAGAAGCAGCCAAAACCCCAAGAGTTTGGAGGATAATTCTCAATATTTTAAAGCAATCGGAGAGGAAATTGTTATTCAGAGAGGACAGGGAGTTGTGTGGTTTTGGCAGCGGGTCAAGATCAGTACAGAGATTCCCCTGTATCACCACATTTGAGAACACAGAATGGTGTCGGAGCTGAGTGTCAGCCCTCTCCGAACACCCCTGGCTGCCATCTTGGGAGCGCCCCTCAGAATGGCTTCACAAAATGGCTGCCCCAGCTGAGGTCACTCACAAAATGGTGGCTTGACTCCACCCCCTCACGGTGGCCACACTCCGCCTACTTCCCACCCACTGCAAATTGACATAATCCAACATGACTAGAAAATGTATTGAATTGGGCTGGTGATGGTTAATTTCAGGGAACAGCTGAGGAAGGGGCAAAGGAAGGGTTCATGGGTCTGCAGACCAGCTAACCCCGTGCTGTCAGCTGGATGGTGTTCCCAGTCAGGCTGGGCCACACCCCTGTCCCAGCTGTGCCTACAGCTCTTTTTGTTGTGACTGCCTCCAGGTATGTAGTTTCTGGTTTTTAACTGTGCCTAAAGACACACACTTCCTAAATCTCAGATAGTAGTTTTGGGGTCTGTGATTAGTGGTTAAACTCTGACTCTGAGGTTAAACTTTGGCTCAAGAAATTCAGTCCTATTACTTTCTGCATTTCACACCCTTAATCCTGTTGTAAGGCATCTTGATGAATCAATCTAACATCCAGCTAATTAAAGTGCTAAAGTTGATATATGATTTGGAGCACATGAAAAATCCTGCACCAATATTTAAAGGCTGGGACTTTCTAGATCTGAGAATGAGCAGGAGAAGTCCAATGAGGTATGTACTGCTTTTACTTTTACCCCACAGGACAGTGCTATTTTTGCCTGCAGAACCATGCTGGATGACTGAAAGCATGTGTGGAATCTGGAACATTTATGGTGCAAACATCATTTCAGCATTCTCCTACGCAAGAGATGATGAAACTTCCTAAGATGAGAGCCTATGTAAATATGTGTTATGTATCAGCTAGGCAAACAGATGAGGCACTGTTGTTTTTAGAAGCTCCAGATGATGGCCATGATCCTGTAATGTGCTTATGATGAGCAGAGACACAAATCTGCAGTCCAAGTAATTCTTGCTCTGCACATCCACTGCAGGACTGGGATCTGACTCTGCACTGCTACTGGTACCAGCCATGATTCAGGAGAACTGAGCAAAGCCAAAGAAAAGCTGAACCTGTCACCCCAACACAGGTGGAAAAACATCGGAAGAGCAGGAACCCTGCTATCCATTCTGAGACAATACTTGTTCAACTAGGCATGTTCTGGCTGCATGGCAATACCTTGTATGTCAGTGTGCAAAATCCCTGCCTCACTGCTGCCTCTGCACATAATTAGCTGTCTTAAAGCTCCACAGCTCCCCTTCTACTGGGGAGAGTGGGTCCGTTCCCTCCTGTTCATTGAGGGTCACCTCAACAGTCCTTTCAGAGTTATTTTGTCTGCAGAAAACATGGAGAGCAGCATATGGCAATGCCAAGTCTGGCACCACAGCCATAGAAAAGAAGTTGCACTACTTCTGCGTGGTAGATTTTCCCCCACTCCAGGTGAAAACAAAAAAGAGCTGCCACTCTAAGCTGGCTATTAACAAACTTGTTCTTTTGCAGAAGTAGCACATATATATATGTGTGTGTGTGTATATATATATATATATAAAAGAATACCGAAAAGACTACTCTCCATAAATTGTATTGTCTTCCCCTCTATTATTATTAATGCTCAATTTAAACCTTGATGTCTAACACTTCTTCAGCATTCCTGACTAGAGAAATCAATTTACAGTTTGTTCTGAAAGCATATCAACAAATGGGCATCAATGTAGATAAGCCATTTATTGCCCCAGCAGTGAGGTTAAGCAGCTTGTGCTTTTTAACTGAGTGGAACATAATATATGAAACTATTTGCTTGCGTTATTAATCCAGTATGTCCTGATATAATGTGATAGTAAGAGTTTTTTTCCTGAAGAAGAAAAATACATGCTTTGCTCAGTACCTCCTGCTGACTCTCTGCTCCAAGAGAATAAACATACAGCTGAATTTTCCCAGTCAGGTGGCAGGACATCCTTGTGTCTGCTGATGTAAATTCTAACTAACAGAAGTGGCCCACCACTAGCTCTGCAGTCAAAATGCTTGCTCTGTCTTGGGAAGAATCAACACTGAACATGCCACAAGCACAAAAAATTCACCTGATTTAAATCTCTAAAGAATGAAGCACATGGTTTGCCCTGATAGTATCACATGCAAGTGTGGTGCTTCAGGACTCAGCCACCATAGATTAATTGGAATTAAAAAAAAAAAAAAAAAGGAAATCTTGCATTAATTAGACAATAAGTGTTCTTAAAGACAACTTATAAATACTAATCTCTACAGAAAGATTAGTGATTTAAATTAGAAGAGCTTATCTCATCTGAAATCAACTGCTCCTCAGGACATGAAGGCACACTCCCTCACTCTGCAGCTGCTAAACTGTCCAGCAGATCAGCTAAGGAAAATTGCATACCGAGTTTGAATGTTTCTCCTGTTCTTCTGTGACCCAAGTTTAGCTCTGTGCCTTTTCTCTCTGCTCAGAAAAAACATGAAACACAGTTAAGCTCAGCTCAACGCTCAACAGCTCAATTTATGCTGCAAATAGAGTACATTAGCTCTTGACTGTAGAATGCACATCTGGGTTTGAAGAAGTCAACTTTGTCTTGGTACAGTAGTAAAGAAAAGAGGGTTAACAAGAGATATGGTGATATGCCTAAAGTCAAGGGAAGTTGGGTAATAGGTACCAGTGTCTGAGAAGTGTTTCACAGGACTCAAGTGTCACAGAACGGGGTCAAAATTAAGGAACCTCATGGTCAATCATTGTAATGGAATACTGATAGTTGCCATTGGCTGAGAATAAATTCAGACATTTTAGATCCCTGATGCACTTTGATCCTCTGGATGTCAAACTCTGAAGCAGTGCTGAGTTTGGCAAATTGATGACAAAAACCCATTCCTATTCTATTGCTACTTTAGTTACTAGCTTTTCCTTCAAGAAAGGGTTTTGTTGACAGCAGAATTATTTTCTTAGAAAAACACTAAATGGAAGATGACAAATGCTGTTGTGAATGTTCACACAACTCCAGGAGCAATCAACCATGATTATTCAGACAGGAATGGATAGAGCTAAAATCTTGAAATTTGGCAAGAATAAAGTCCTCAGTAAGGAGCAGCACTTACAGTTGCTCTGGAGAAAATCTAATTTCATCAGCCAGATTCATATTCATTTGGAATTGACCATGTGCAATAGAACATCTTGTCTGTATGGATGCAATTAAGAGATGCACAGTGAATAGTTGCCGTGCAGTTAGTGTAACATATGCTCCAGTACTTCCAGACGTGACTACTGAAGTTGGTAGCAAAATCCTGATGTCTTCAACAAGGCCTCAATGTTAGTCATATGAAAACTGCTACGTGTGAAAGCAGCTGGGGATCTTTCTCTTCACTGAAAAAATGTGAGAAAGAGAAGAGGAATCCATGCTGAGAAACTGACTGAAAGGTTGGAGAGGCTACAAGCACTGGTTCGTAGCATTCAGAAGATAAAATGATATTGCTACCCAGTCTGTGACCTGCTGTTTGCCTTCTGGCAGATGCTTTTATATTTTTATACTTTGCCTAGTGCATCTCAATAAGAAATCCTCAGCCTGACCTCTACGAAAGGCATCAGAGCATTTCCCCTTAGTCTCCATAAGCACTGATGTAACGTGCTTAACATCTAAATCCCAGGGCCATATGTACTGCACTCTCTGGAAGAAGAAAGGCTGGGGCACTGCACTGGACCTCTGTCACAGCATCTTGGCCTCAAGGACTGCAGCTCACTTGGCAGCCTGTTTGATCTAGGACAGTATGAGGCTGCACACTGAAGAGGAAGTGGGCTAAGGAGAGGCAATCTTAGTCCTAATGGCAGTGTGAATCTGAAGTCTCCTTCAATCTGTGGTGCAAAAATCCAGAGTTGAACTCTGCAAATCATGTGCATTTCCCCAGTGACCTGTCCTGAATGCTGGCTCCAAACACCCCCCAGTAGAACTGCATGTGGTTCCCCACTTGAACTGGCTGATGTGAGCCCATCTCTCATTATGATAGGGCCCGGTGGGTGATGCACAGGTTCATCTGGCACTCCAAGTTGTCGTCAACTCTCTTACTCTGCAGACAGCAGGACTGTGTTGAAGCTTTAGACAAAGCAAACTTTTGACAAGACACTTTCAGGCAAGATAAGGACAGACTAGGTTTTTACCCTTCCAGAATTTATTTATATGAGGTTTCTAAAAGTTTGGTAGCTTTAACTCCACTGCTGCGTGCTTTACTGCTGTTTTCTGGAATCAGGAGAGGAAGTAACAAATTAGCACAAGGGAAAGCATTCTTGCAGCAACACCATGGTGGGGAAAAGTCATGAACTGCTGGAAATCCACCCAAAAAACATTCCTCTGCTCTTGCAAGATTTTTTAATCTGTGTTTCGGTTTGCAGAAGTCTACAATGCAGCAAGTTTTGGATAGGTCTGCACAACTCTGATGCCAACTTTGAAATGGGTTTTTCAATTCTCCTCTGTCTAGTTTCCTTTCCACCAGTCCAGGGGTTGGAACATTTCTCTCCTCGCTTTGAACTCCGCGACTCCTGCTTTTAACAAAACCTGAGGAGCTGGGGCCATGGTAGGGACATAGGCTAGGCACCAGTTGGACACTGTACTCAGAAAAGCTAATGGCTGTGTCCAGGAGTTCTGTGAACCTCAGAGGCTGCTGCCCCTCTGGCTCCCCAGCTCTTTCCTTTTCCTCCAAGACTGCTATCCAAGAAGGCTCATCTGTGTACCAGATCTTTGTTAACTCCAGGACCAAATTACCTACTCTGGAGCTAGAGCTGGATTTTCCAGAGCTAATTTGAGCATCTGAATTCAAAAGTCCCATGATACATCATTTAAAAGCAGGTCAGATTCTATTGAACCACAATAGCCAGCAGGTAATTCAAGTGTGAATCAACAGCCTAGGCCATGTATTTGTATGTGTCATGAAAATGAATATAAACACACCACACGCACATCCACCCCAAGGAAGGTTATGGGGAGAATTGTCTGGCTTTTACTCCACCCAGCAGTTGTTAAAACATCCCTGCAAGGTCATGAACAACATTCCAGCTCATCACTGCTGCAGATAAACACACTTCCTTCCCAAAGAGGGTATGAAAGCAGCTGTTCAGCATTATAGTGTATCACAAATGATTCCTTGTCTCTTCAAAGTAGTTGTTCTTGGATAATCCAAAGGTAGCAGTCTGAGAAGCACACGACACTTGCACTGAGTTGTGCTGGTTGGAGAGGAAGCTGGAGCAGAGGAAAGGCAATGATATGCCAGACTCACTGGTTTCCATCCAAAATTTATTAGCATGCTTTTGTGAATTAAATGGAGGGAAAAAGTCAGGTGTATAATGCCCAAACTTCTGAGGCAGGCAACATGTAAAATATTTCTCCTACCATCTTATAGTAACTCTTGTTTCACTTTCCTTGCTTCAAATGTATTGGTAGGGCTCAACCTCACAAGATTCAGTGCAACATGGACCTGTGCAGCAAGGCACAGCCACAAGCTGGGCTGCAGGAAGGGGCTGTGGAGAGTGCGCCAACAACAGGGACAGAAATAGGAGCAGCTCATGTGGAGGAAGTGACACAGGGGCTCCATGGAAAACCACACCTGCTTGCATGTGGAAAGAGAATGGGATAGGACCAAGGACCTGGTCTGGACAGGTATTGAGGTGGGCTGGGAGTTGTGAGTCCTTCCCTTGCTCTGCAGTAGCCTGTAAAGCAGACAGCTCTACACTTCTCCCATCTCACGGTCAAAAGCACACAGACAAGGCAACCTGCACTGCGCACGCCTGCTGAGGAAACAGCCCACCAGACCCCGTGGGGCATCCTGGCAGGAGGTAGGAAAACATGTAGGAAAAAAATGTGTTCTATACCATCCTTGTCCTTTCTTTAGTTGTAAAGCTACCCAGGATAGTGTTTGTTTATCATCCTGAGCTTGCATGTGTGAAAAGAGTGCTGACTCGCTGTTTAAAAGCCTCCGCAGTGGGCAAGCTTTCTAAGGCCAAATTAAAACCATTAGTCTGCTGCATGATCAATTGGGACAACTGACAATTGATGAAAATGCTTTAGAACAGACAGAACTCACTGAAATAAATAACTGAATTCCTCCAAACTGAAGGCAGCCCTCCATTCCACCCCCCTCCCCAAATATTTCTGTTAAGATAGTGTTTACACAGATTTAATCGGTTGTGTCACTGGGGCACAGCAAAAACAGCAATGTGACCTGCTGAGATTTAGCACCAGATTGCGATTTATAATCAATGCACCAGGAGTCACTGAAGTGCATAGCTCCTGCCCCAATTACTAATTAATCAGACCCAAAGAGGTCTCCATAAAAGGCATAGCAGTCAGCTGTGAGCCCTATAAATTCAAAGAGATTCTCCATCCTTTATGTAGGAAAGGTGACCTGAGAAGCTTTGCATCCTGCAGTTAGGGGCTGGTTACAGGGGAAAGGAAACCTGTTATTTTTTTCCCTCCCTCCTTAGTAAGAATGCAACTGGCTTCATTGCAGTAAGCATTGTTAACCAGGCAATATGAGATGCTGGGATGCAATGAGTAACTTGCTTTTTTTTAAAGTGCAAGTATTCGGATGCTTTGGTTTGGTCATTTGTTTTCTTTGTTGTTGTTGTTTTGCTTTTTTTTTAATTTTCTTAAAAGCAACTAGTAAAATGGCAGTAGCTGCATTGGTTCCTAGTGGTGAGGTGGTAACACAGAGGCTCAGAGAGGGCAAGCTGCAGCTCAATGTGGCACATCACCACAAGCTGCAGTCAGCCGGACTCTGCAGGTCTCTCTGCTTGTGTTGGGGGGCTTCTTCTGTATCTGGGAGTTTGTGCCCATGGAAAGAGCTGTGTGGTGGGACCTGAGCAGTGACCTGCTGGTGATGTGGGCAGTGAGCCTTGGGCTGTCGTCTGCCTTGTGTGTTCAGGGAGTGGATCTTGCTGCTGGCAGCAGGCATGGAGTCAGTGGTTTCAGGGACACTGCTAGGGTGAAGTCAGAAGAGGATTTAACTGATGTGAACCTCTGGGCTAGAAGGACCTGCTGAGCCCATCGTTTGGGTGCTGGTGGCACTCAGTCTTTAGCCTGGCACTGACCTTACTCCTGGCTGACCCAGCCACGATGTGTGTTGAGCTAAGTCATCTTTATCTGAGTTCTTCAAGAGTGCCACTGCCTTTGTGTAGCAGCATCCACTGACCCCCTCCAAAAGGGACAGTGGGGTTTTGCCAGTGGCCATGGCATTTCAGGCAAGGCCTGTCACCCACGGAGGAGGGTTGTGGGAAGTGAGGCATAGACTTGGTGTTATTTGCTTGTTGAATTCTTCCTGGTTTTTCAGCATTTGAGGCATTAAAAGCTACACTGCAGGTACTCCAGCTGGGCTGGAGGTGAGCAGTGCTGCTGCCTAGGGGATGATGGAGATGCCCTTGCACATGTTTCCCAGCGATCTCCAGGGGTTAGGGTTTTTCTGCTGCCTTTGGCTCCTCTAGACTGATGTCTGTTGAGCTCCATGGGCTCTGAAAAACTTCTCAAAGGAGTGCCTGAATCCGTCCTCAACATACCTTGTAATTATTTTTTTAAAGGAATAATTCCAACATTATTTAAAAAAAAAAAAAAGTAAATTATGAGCTAAATTCTCCCATTTGATGTTTTTGCTCAATTCATTGCACTTCATCTCACTACTTATATGGTCAGACCAATTCTTTCTGATGCTGATAGTCCAAAATAGAAACCCACATTTTTAATACATGCTCTTAGATGAAACCACAAGACACTGTGAAAACAGGCAGTTCAGTGTGTCATTAAAGTGGGTTATTTAAGTATAAATATTCTGGTTTCTATTTTTTTAAGAGTTCTGTCTGTATTTTAGGAGATGATATCAATTTATTTTTTGAGGACTGGAAATAACAGGGTAAAATCTTGCTAGTGGTATTTTTCTAAGTCACTTTGTCAAACGCATGACTGTGCACATTACATAGGGGAGAGAAAAAGCCTTCCCTCTTCTCACCCCTCAGCAACATAACAGGGAACAGAACTGCACATCTGTAAATAAATGCATCATTAGATTCTCATCAATTTGTAAGCTTCACTTGATGTATGGCTAAAAAATCCCACAAGGATAACTAAAGAAGTGTTTGGTTTCAAGCACACACAACACAGACCAGCATAAACACTATGCCAGTTAACACAGCATGTTAGAATTTTTGGTTGTTGGCTATTTTTTTTTTTCTTACAACAGTCCACACTGAAGAATTATTTTAGATGCATTACTACCAATATATTCATTGGCTGAGGATCTCTGGACATATTAAAAGAACACAGTAAAACAACTAATGATGCACTTGAGCAGTAACAGGTTGTCATTAGAGCAGCATCTGCTCTCATCAGAGTTAATTATTCAGTTGCTTTGTTTTCCAAGTAGGTGTCTGGTAGAATTTAGCAGAATCTTAATTAAAACACATTTTCAAACTCCATGGATGCTCATCTCATCTAAAGAAATCAAGACAATTTCCACCATAAACATCAAGCTTCAGTTGAGCCATCAAACAGCAGAAGGATCTCAGCCAAGGCAAGTTTTAGGCATTAACCATTACAGTGCCAGTGAGATGCAGGTCAGTGCAGGATGCAGAGAATGGTGCCCTGATGAACTCTCCAGATAAATTGTTCTATGGACATACCAATAACGAACACAGGCACAGGGTTAAGTAACAAGAATGCTCATACTATATAATTGCTTTCACTGCACAAACTCCTCATATGCTGCATGTTAATTCTGAGCTGCAGAGGGGCAGTGTGTGCACATGGTCCCCAAAAACATGGGTGGCTCCATGTTCAGGCACAGACTTGTCTTTCTGCTCACTTCTGTTGTTCTAAACACCACCGCCCTGCTGAACCCTGAGCTGTGCTGGCAGCAGATGCTGATATTTTTGAAACTCTTTATTTCCCTGTGCTCTTCTACAGTGCTGGAAAAAGGTGTTTTTCTTGTTATAAAAACTTATCCCTTGGAAAGGTTATGGAAGTGTTTTGTTCTTGGACATAAAAAGGTTAAGTGATTATTATGAGGCTGCACTAGATATCAGAAACTGGCTGCTAATATAGTAGTCACAGTCATGCCAGAGATCTTTTCCTATCAGATGTGGTAAACCCAGCATACTCCCAGGATGCTTGCAGGGAGGGAGTAGCCAACTGGACAAATCCATGTCTGTATGTTTCCACTCAGCTAAAAGCTCCTTTTACAGAAAACAGCCCACTGAGGTAAACAAGCTTGGATTCAACCTGCTTCACTTGAACCAGTATCTATGGTTACTTTCCAGAGCCTCCTCTGTATTAGATTTCAGCAAGTGCATACCAAAAAAGTTCAGTCTTTGAGTAAAATCTTTATTTCCCAATGGCCAGCACAGAATATGAGTACTTGAATCTTAAGCTTGGACTTTTTTTTGCTGCAGTGTATTGACTTGGAGCTAGTTGGGAAATTTCTATCAAAAAAGTGCTGTTTCATCATGAGACTTTTCAGGTTTACCACAGTGCAGTATCTGTTTCAATCCTATTTTACAGGGCATTTCCAATCTTTTTAGGTTGGTGATGTTTGGAAATTGAACTGCACCTGTACAAATTTACTTTTGTTCTTGCTTTTCTGATCCCTTTTAAAATAAAACCTGTTCTAATAGAAAGTTGTGAAAGGGGAAAATTAAAATCTATAACTCAGTGACCATAGTTTAATGGCTTGTACAATTTTTTTCAGATTGTTTTGAGGATCTGAGCAAGCAAAGTCTTCACAGAGCAGGGGTAATGCTAGGATCTGCAGTATTGCAAGACTCCTGATTTGGTTGGTGGAAGTGCCTTCTGATTTGGGCTCCTCAGAGGAAAACAAACCTGTGAAGAACACCAAGGCATTTCTTTATATGCATTCTCTGCCTCCTCCATACTGCTACTTCTCACCTCAGAGCAGCTGTAAGAGCTGTTTCCCCACCACCATCTTCCCTCTTCCCACAGAAGTGACTCAGGATGAATCTGCCGGTACTTTTCTCTCCTGCTTGGGTGACTTTTCACATCTCACATCTGACAAACAGCTCATGGCAGGAGCACAGCGATCCTGGTGAGGGGAAATGGACATTCGGGATGTCCTGAGGGCTTTGAAAGGACACACATTTGTTTTTCATCTCAGACCTGGACTCTCTTTCTGGCACACTGGTTTTTTGGGCAACAGGGCTCAAACCAAAAATGAGCTGACAACCATAGTGCTACTACGACCTCTGAAACCACAAGCTTTTCTCCAGAATACTCAGTTTTGCATCAGAATTATTCTGCAAACTGGCTCACACTGGATACCTCAAGTGAGCACACAAAGGAGATCACCTGAAAAACTTGCCGATCATTTTATCATTCAGGAACAGTCCAGGCTCCCCAGACTCACACTGTCAGGAACCACACCACAGGTGTTTACACGCTCCTCTACTGACTAACAGGCAAAGCAGGCAGGCAGATCAACAAAGCTGTGGGCTCATGCAGGTGGCATTTTCATGCCACAGCACTGGTGAATGACATGGAGCTCTGCCACACTCAAACTGTGGTCTCCGTCCTTCTTCAGCAGGCACTGAGCAACCACGGCTGAAGCTGCCAGGTGGCTGCTGCTGCCATGGTGAAAGCTGTGTCCTGGGAGCTTTACTGCTGTCCTTCCTTTTAAAAACTCATTTTTGTCCAGAAAAAAAAAACTATCTAGGGACCCCACAGTGCTGGAGGATGCATGTGCATGACCACTTACAGAGTTCAAATCTCTCAGAAAGGATGCCAGGATTTGCTGCTTGGAGGAGACAGCACCTGGGCTTCTGTGGAACATGGTGCCCTGTCCTGAAGGAAGGCGATGTTTTGGTGGGGAAATGGGCTTGCCGGTTTTCCTGCTCTTGTCATCAGAGCATTTGTTGAGCAGAGTGAAAATAAATAAATGAAAGCAGTACTTTGGTCTTCACAAAAGCAGCTATTATTCACTACTGAGTGAGGCCTCTGGTTTCTCCTGAACAGTGGCTGCTTCTCAGCAAAGGTGGGCACTGGAGCCTGCATGAGCTCCACGTGGCATCTTCTGATGAAAGACAACCATGACAAGCCGGCAGCACCTGGGCCAAGGCGGAAGAGGTGGCCACTGTTCCTGCTGTGGTTGTGTAGTCACGGTGACTCAGACAAGCTAGACCTTGTACTTGGTCTTCAGTTTTGGGAGAGAATAACAAGTATTTGCTCACTGCCATGTGTCTCCAGCAGAAAGATCTACCTTATGCCATCCTGTCTAATTGGAGCTTGGGTCAAACAGTTGCTCAGCCAAATTTTGTGGGCACACCTTTCCGAATAAATTTATCTGGACACATGTTTATATTTAAGCACACAACTTGCAGCAGGTACCTGAACCATGTGGAGCTTGGTACACCAGGGCTCTGCTGCTGGGTGATGTGGGCTGAGCTGGGACTGTTGAAGGACCAGAAGGGCAAGATGTGCCACCCAGCAGGGCACTTGGCCTGCTCTGTTTGAGCTGTGGGCAAGAACTCTGCCCAATTGCTGTGAAGAAAGACTTCTGTGCCTGCAGAAGTGCTTCTTTCCATGCTAAGCGAGATCAGATGGGTTGTAATAGCAGAGTAGGCAGAGAAGGGTGCACACAGCGAGCCCAAAACTGTAAGTAGGGAGCTACAGCGATGCAAATAG
Source organism: Formicarius rufipectus (assembly GCA_013399695.1). NCBI lineage: Eukaryota > Metazoa > Chordata > Aves > Passeriformes > Formicariidae > Formicarius > Formicarius rufipectus. Next base: position 1,203,771 of record VXAU01002755.1, read on the forward strand.
CTCATTCCCAGAACTCACACTTTCGGCTCAGTGGTATGATCTGATCAAATTTGTCAAACTCTTTGACAGCTAAAAAAAGAAAGGAAAATGAGCTCTCTATTTGGGTAAATGGATTTTTATTAAAATTTTTATAGCATATTTTGTCTCACTCAGAACTTAACTTCAAACAATGTGCCGAAGACTGAGCTTCTAGTGAAACTCTGCTTGCCTAGGCCCCATTGCAGGATGAGGCACCTGCACTGCCTTGGCTGTCCTGCACGCATTTTCAGTGTGGCTGAGGACTAGCCAAGCCCCCAGGGATCTTCATTTGCAGAGACACACACAGAGCAGCCTTGGGGCACCTGCCACTGCAGGGACCTCAGTCCTGCCTGAACACCCCAGGGTAGCACAGGTCTTGCTGGAGCACAAGGACTAAGCTTAGCCCTCCAGGGTGCCCCTAGACAGGACCCTTCCAGGAACTGGGCACCAGGTGCTCCACATTAACCTCTGGGTAAGCTTTTTTTTCTTTTGCATTGATTTTGGCTGGAACTCACAGGTGTGAGGCTGCTCTGCAGAGGAGATGCAGCAGTGAGAAGGGCTGACCTTCACCAACCAGCCCCGAGGGGAAGATACAGAGCAAAGGCTCCTTTGGCTGCTTCCCAGGCTCCCTGTTGCCCACCTGTCATTCCTGCAGCAGGAGTAGAAATGTTGCCTGAAGACCACCAAACAGTTTGGACTCTGCCAGGTAAGATGGCATGAGTGTGTCTTTGTGGGCAGGTGGCTTGTTTTGTGATGCTTTGGTGGGTTGTTATACTTGGCTGCCTGGCAGTAATGCTACTTACTGCCTTTTGTGCAGTTTGAACCCAGCTCTGCTGGTTTTGCTGTGATAGTGTCTGAGTGAAGTATTGCAGAGACTTCTTCTTGCTGGCCTTGTGAAAATAGAGATGAGAGCAAGTGATGTTAATGAGAGGGAAAGGGAAAAGCTATGCACTTGGGTGTCAAATCTGTTTTTAAAACCAAGCTGCTCACTGTGATCTGAAGTGCGTTGTTGCTGCCAGGGTTTGACCCAGTTCTCGGTTCAGCCAGGCTGGCTGGTTCTGGGGAAACTCCTCCTTCTTTCACTGCAAATACAACATCAGCTCAATTAATCAGGTTCCGTGCAGTGAATTGAAAACCAGAAAGTCCTCTGTGACATTTATCTCTGTCTTCATTCCTGGGGGAAAATACACAGGCACACAAACCCCTCCTAATGAAAATCAGACAGTGTGAGCAAGTGGCTCTGAAGCAAAGTTTTTCTGCTCCTAAACTGTACTTCAAGTCATTACAAGCTTTGCTTGCCAACGTTACAGTAGCTGAAGCAGTATGTACAGCCTGTGATACGCAGACTGGAGTAAAACCTTCTTCATGACATTTTGTTGTATGGGAAAGCTTGAGTTTTTGGAAGACGCTCCGATAACACAATATGGAAAGCATGCTATCTTAGCATTTCCTACGCCGACTTGGAATGCCTTCTGTTTGGAGAAGATCCACTGGCAAGTGAGGGAAGGTCTGAACAGTCAATTTAGATTTTTCTTTTAAATGTATTCTGTATGCATATACTGTGGTTATTTTGAGATTTTTGCCTTCTGGAATGATTACTGTCTGATACCAGATAGAAAAGTCATTATGCATAAAACATAGGTGTACAATGAGTTCAGTAGCTTAGGGGAGCTGTGGATGAAACCAATTAAGATTCATAAAGAGGTGCAGACCTTATTTGTCTTCAAAATCTTATTCCACACCTACACAGTTTTTACCATTAAATTAAAATTGGTTGTAGGGGCTGCTTTACTTTTCTGAAATGTGTTTTTGCTGAGGACACCTAGGCACCCTAAAAATGGAGCAACATGTAGTTGCTGACCCTGGATCAAATGCACGATCTCAATGTGTTTCAGACCTTTCTTCATTTACATCCTTCCATGCCCAGTTCAGAGGGGCTAGACGTAATTTTGCAGGGAGATGTTGGGAGTCCTCACCTCTTTGACCAGCATCAGTCCCCTCTGGGCTGTACCCTGCAAGTCTGGCAGCACAACTTGCCCATAAGGGAAGCACAGTGCCTTCCATCCCTGTTTGAGAGTGCAGGGCTACTCATGCCCTGTGGTACAAGAGTGTTGTGCAAATGGGAGCATCTGTGCCTCTTTCAAAGAGCTTACAACTCGCAGGGGAATGTGAGTGGGATGTTACCAGAATATGCAAAAGTGTTTTGTGCATTATATCTGTGTTACCTAAATGCCTTCGAGATGACTGTGAGTGGCAGGAGGATTGATGCGGTTGACTGGAATGGTTGGCTGGCCAGTCTGTGCTGGTGGAGAAGAGGGAAGGCTACTCAGGAGGAATAGCAGCAGTTGTATTCTATGGAGTGGCACAGCAGAAAGGACACAGATGGCTGTAAGGGAGGTACCAAAGTGACTGGATAACCCCACTCATCTACAGCATTGGAGGAAACAACCTTGAAGCAGGAATGTGGAAGCTCCCACAGCTAAGGGTACCTCACTTAACCTTGCACTGCCTGTGTGGGGCAAAGACAAAATAATTATACTTCCTTCTTGTCCCTCTCTGAAGGAAAACTGTAGAGAGGACATAGTTGCCAAACTTGGCATACAGCCCCCATGTACCCACAGCTTCTGCTTGTTGCCATTGCTTCCCTGCTCAGAGCACAGCACTGCTTCATGATCTGCTGAACAGCCACCCGCCCTTGGGACCTACTGCTGGGGAAGGCAGGGAGCTCTGCTGGCTCCTCACCTCCTTCATCCTGTAAATGGAGCTTGAGTGATGTGACTGGGTGCAGCAAGACCAGCACATGGTCTTATTCAAACCTGGCCCAGTAAGCTCTGAAGCTGCTGAGCTGTAGCAGCAGCACAAACCAGTTCTCTGAGCATCTGGACAACACATCAAAAACAAGGAATGCTCCATGGCTTTGTGGAGCCCTTAGACTGAGTGGGAAGGACAGGCAGTGAGCTGCTGGTACAACCTCCTTTCCTGCTTTCAGGAAGCACAGCTGGCATTGGCCTTTGGTTGCTGTTGTGCAGTGGCTGCTCTTTTTTCACAGGTGAAAGGCATTTGCTTACCACACTAATACCTTTGTGGTGTTGTGCCATGCAATGTACATGGTACAGCCTGCCCCCTCAGCCCTGGGGAGTGCCTGTCATGGCTAGGAAAAGTGTCAGGACCTGTTGCTGAACTCTCAGTTCACACCTGCCAGTTCATAGGAAGCATTAACTAAAATCTGAGTCTACAGGCTTTTCCTCCTTTCCTCTCCCTTCTTGGATGATGCAGCTGTGCAGTTGCTAAAGCCTCTGCCAATGCTTTCTTAGCCCCAGGCTCTCGTGGGTACTGTGCAGTATTAAAGCCAGTAACCTCTGTGCTGTGTCTGCGCAGCTAGAGAAAGGCTTTCCAAAAAGAGCATGTGAATAGAAGGCTGGAAAAAGAGCCTCTTGATTATTCAGTTTTTAAGAGGGGGAAATGCTGCAAGAGCAGCAGAACTTATGATTCCTGTTTTTCACTGATGCTCTCTTCCATGCTTGATTATGTTGCACTCATTCTGATTAAAGCTTTTCTGGTGACTGGACTATAGCATTGCTTTCCCATGCAGGATTTGTGGTAGTTAATAACATAGGTAATTTTACATTACAGTCTTCAGACAGGACAGCAGTTCAAGTCTCTCCACGTATTTTCTTGAGAATCCTAGAAATTTGGTACATCTGAGATTCCTTTGTGGCATGAAATTTGACTGAAGTCAGCTGTCAGAGCACAATACCTCCAGAAAGGACTGCTAAATAAATAGTGCAGTTGCATAAATCTTGCCGCCTTAAGAAACCACACTGGGAAAAAAATACCAGTATGTTAACAACATGCTATTGAATGTCAGGGTCATTTCATTTCCGACATCCCCAGCTGCAGATTCACGTGGAGCTTTGAATGTACCTGTTCTTTTATTAGGCTCTGATCTTGCAAACGCTTCATTCTTCTGTCTCAGCAAATGTCCTGGAAGCTGCAGAGCTCTTGCAGGACTGAAATGAGACACAGCTACAGCTGGTGAGGCCAGGGCATTAGGCTGGTTTGTGGTGGAAGGGAATATCTTGCATTCCTGACTCTGGATGAGGCTTCCTAAAGTGCTACTGCTGGGTGGCTGAATGTCTTTAAACACTGTTCCCATGAGCAGAGGGATCTGCTGCCCAGCTTAGGCAAAGGCTGCAGCACAGGGTACCCTGTGAGGTGACACCATGTCCCTGTCCCTTATGTGTGACAAGGGCAGGGTCCCATACCAGAGATTGCTGGGGCTGGTGTTGGTGTTGTGGCTGTGGCACAAGCACTGGGGTCTCTGCTGGCTCCTAGGCCACAGGATCTGTGTTTGTGCCAGGAGGGAAAACGTTTTTTTCAGGAACTGTGGCCTTTGGTGTGAACTGAGGTAGAAAATGAGGTGCCCATGGGAGGCCTTCAGTCCTAGCTTTGTTTGGGGAGGAAGGAACTCAAAGTTTAGCAAAACATTCCTAATCCCAGAAAAATGCTTTGCTTCAAAACTCCCAGCGGGGTCCAAGTGGCCTGACATGCTTTTAGTGCTGTCCCAGCTGGATCTGCAAGATCCACCATGAAGCCCATTCCAGAGCCTCTGCCGCTGGGCGTCTCAGCGCGAGCATGGCCAAGCGCTGCTGGCACTCACTCCGGCTGCTCAGCGCTCGGTGCCGGCGCCAGCCAGAAACAAACAGGCAAAGCGCTGAGCCAGAGAAAAGGCAAACATCTCACTCCTTATTTAATCAATATCCACAGACATATTAACAATCACATGTCAACACCAGTGGTTATTTGTAACCTGCCAGTAAACATGTTCCTCAGGCCATATCTGGTGGTCTCCTGCAGAGGCAAGAAGGCAGGAGCACATTTGGGAGTGCATGGTTCCCTCTGGACATGTGGATGGTGCAGAGTGCTGCCGGCTCAAAGCCGTGTTGGGAAGTGCTGGTGCTCCAGGAGCATCATGGTTTCTGGGGTGGCACACCTTCCTGGGCTGCTGCATATGGATGACAAAGGCAAAGACATCTCCTCTGCTCAGATGTGCCTGCAATGACCACCATACCTGCTATGGGCCCCACATGTGTTTATCATTGTGCCAGCTTCGCACAGGAGCCCAGAGCTTTGTCTTTGGTGCTGCCTGTGGCTGGCGATGCTGCAGCTTTGTGTTATGTGGTGCTGTGGGCCAGAAGAAAAAGTGGTGTCTAAAAAGCAGAAACCCAAGGTCTGGCCTGCAGTGGGGTGATGAGGACTTTGGTGCTTGGACTCTCTTGCAGCCTCTGGCAGTGACAGGGCAGCTTGCACTAGGATTGGTGTGAGTCAGTGGTTCATAGCCTGCCACACGTGGGTATGGACAGGGAAGCTCTCCTGAAGTGGGTCCAGGGAGGAAACTGCAGGAAGGATGGTGATGATGGGTGAGCCAGAGCACAGCTGGGGCTTCATGCTCTCTCTCAGTTGTGCAGGGGGTGGGAGTGGTGGGGTGGTGCTGTTTAAGAATAAACTAAGCCTGAGTCCTCCTTATCCATATGAATGCAGAAAGCATCCAGTGCCAGGTTTCTCATTTCTTCCCTGGAACAAATGAAGTTTCCTTAGTCCCACTGGCTGCAACGAGGATATGTCCACAAAGAGAGGAAAAAGTAGACCTCTGTTTTTGTTTGAGGAATGTCAGTCTTTCTCTTAGTGGTGAAAGTCCCCCACTCCCTCCCAGGTGAATGTGCTGTCAATGTGAGTGTACGCAGGCAGGGCTGTGCAGCCTGTGTGGGTGGTGGGTTGGTGGGGGAGACACTGCCTCCCCCCTCCCGGGGCCAAGGGGCAGTGTGGCTGCTCTGTGTGTGGAACACCAAAGCTGGGGTGTGGGCTGCCTTTCTCGAACCCCCTCTGGATGTCAGCTCGAAGACCATTCGCTCCCTGCAATATTTACAAATATATCTGCCTCTAAAATCTGCCTGAGTTTATCAATGAGACAGGGATAGCATTACAGAGCTGTGCACACACATGTTATACATTCCCCCAGCAATAATTCCTTCCTCCAGTTATGCTATGTATTTAGTGCATTCCTCCAGTATGATAATCATCAACATGCCTTAAAAAAGAAAAAAGGCTAACGAGGTCAAAACAAAACACAGAAGCTGGCCAGATAGTGGGAAGACTCTGCTGCAGCCCCTGAGGCAAGGACTTGAGCGTCCTGGCAGGCTCTGCCCTCTCAGAGGACAGTGGAGCTGCTGCCTGCTGAGAGAGCAGCAGTGCTGTGGCGGGTGGGTGGGTGACAGCAGCCAGCCCCACTTGCTGCCTGCCGGGCAAACGGCTGGGGCTGGCAGGGGCAGAGGGGAAAGGAAGGCTAAAACATAACACAAGTAATAGAAAGCAGCTTGAAAATCTTTTCTCTATTTACGTATCAACCCACAGAGGCGGGGGGAAGCTCTGTGGTGTATTCAGCTGCTGTTAGCTGCCTGCCTTGTGCTGAGGGTGAAGGAGCTGCCATGAGACCACAGTCAGGCCCGTGGGCCAGCTCTGAGTGCCCCGGGTGAGGCATGTGCCATTCGTTCCCAAGCAGATGAATTGCTCTTGGGCTCAAAGCCTGCTTTTCCACAGTTTTCACATGAAGCAGTAAGCGGTGTAAGGCTGTTACCTGTCTCACAGGGGGGTTGTTTGTTTGTTTTTCAGATTGATTTGAGGGCTCTGGATTTGCTGATACTCAGCTAATGATAAAATGTGCTCCAGTTTTCTGTGGCCAGTCTCTTCTCTTTGGCTTGCCCTGAGCAGTAAGCTGCTTCTCAAGCTGGCCTTGGCATAAAGCAGTTGCTGTTTCTTCCCTTTTATTCCACTTGTTCAGGGATGAGCACCCTGTGACCGCTAACTGCTCTCAAGACAGTGAGCATGCAGGTGTCAGTCTGAGCTCCCTCTCTCTCCCTTGCCATCATCAGATGGTGCCAGGTTTGACCCCAAATTTGTCTTCTCGGCTCCTCTGGTACCCTGGCCTGCAGCATTGCTGGGATTGCTTTGGGCAGCTTCTTCTAAGGCTTTCCCTAGGCAGGACTGATGGGCAGTGTCTTTTAGAGGGGAGAAAGATGAGGAGGAGTTGCCTGTGTGTGTTTGCTCTCTGTGGGGCACCCAGTGTTACCAGTTTGGCAGGAGCTATTAATGCAGGGGTCTGAGTAGGAACTAGCAGTTGGCAAAGTACTTTTCCCCTGCATTCCACTCCCTTGCTTTATGGAAGCTGTTAGCTTTCTTGGTGAAACAGATGCTTGAGCATCTCAATGGTAGCACACTCCCTTCAGCCTGAATATGTTACCTGCTTGCCAGTATGCAGCAGAAGTGGTGAATTCATCCAAAATGGACTTAACCAGAGAGACTTGCCTGGATTCACAGGTTTCCTGCTTCCTTCCAGCAGCCTCATGCTCCCCACCGCCTCCCTACACAGGAGTGAGGACTCCTCCACTGTCACTGACCACCCTGGGGGGCTGTGGGTCATACAGGAATCATGACTGGCAGCCACGGGTATCCAGAGAACCTAGTGGCAAGTGGAGCAGTGTTTCTGGAGGATCAGAGTAGCTGAGAAGCTCCACCTGTGCCACCTCTCAGCCTGCCACAGAGCTGTACGGGTTTGATGCCTGGAGCCTCTGCCCTGCTGATAGGTGCTGCATCCCACCATGCTTCCAGAGGGCTGCTGAGTTTGGGGGAAAATCCCAGCCCTCGCAGGACATGCCAGGTCTGAATACTTTCTCAGACTTTGTTTTTCCTGCCTAAAGGCAAGACACACATATTTGGGAAAGGCAAGCAACATTTTGCTTCTAACCTTTCCCAATGCAATTGCTTATTTTCCATCCCCCAGGACAATTTAATCTTAGCATTTCTCCTAAGCAGCATGTGCAAACCCAGCATCCAAAGGCTGCTGTGGCAAAGCAAACCTCTGTGGTGCCTGATAATCAGAAGCACACAAAGTGGTGTCGCACGAAGGTCCGGAAGGGTGGCAGTGGTGACTTGAGCTTAGTGCCTGAAGTGCAAATACTTGGCTGGGAGCACGTGTGGAAGCACTACTGTGTGTGCCTCTCTGTCTGCATTCGTCTTTCAGGCAACAAGCAGCAGCACGTTATCGGGTGTGTGAATACATATTTACTACGGTAGGCCCAGAAGGGCTTTTCAACAACTTCCCCTGTATGTGTTGCTAACAAGTCACTGCAGATTTACCAAGTGAGCAGAATTGCAAATGTTTCTCTTTACAATGAGAAGTAATCAGAGGAGGTCTAAATGGCAAACAGCGATCCAATATATACATTTGTCACAGATATAATGTAAAGTCAGCTCAGCCTCTTTGATGTCACATAAACATGTCATTTTGAAGTGACTCAGTTTTGCTGGCATTTCATCAGCCAGTGCACAACAAACAGCGCCAATTACACTCCATCACTGTTTATCATTTGCCTCTTTTAAAATGCCCATCCATTACCAGCAGAGTGGTTTGCAGTGTTTAGTCTCTGGTGGGGATGGTATTCCACAGCCCTCAGCCCTGAGGCAGATTCTCTCTTTTGCTGCTTAACCCAGTGGTTTAATTACTGTGTGGTTTCAAAAAAACCCCAAACCTACCCTAAAAAATCCTGTATGCCAAACCTTTGTAATATTTAGCCTCTTAAAAAAAGAGATGCTGTGTAGAGATGCATTCGGAGTAGGATTTCTGTTTGAGAAGGAAGGGAAGGACACACCCCCATCTCCTCAAAGGTCCTTGTTATTTGTCTGGTTTCCCTCTCCCAAGGGGGAAGCTGGGCATGGGTCTCACGGCTGGGCCCAAGGAGCTGCCATCGTGGCACAGACACAATGACCAAATCATGGCCCAGCAGCTGGGCTGTATTGGGTCCCACTGAAACCAAGCTAGGGCATGGAGACCCACTCTGAATTCACGAGTAAGCAATTGAATCCCAGCACTTGTGCTACAAAATTCATTGCTGGGTAATCAAAAGAGGATGCGGTACAATCCGTTGTGTGTTAGCAAAGGCATCATTTGTAATGTACAGCAGCCCCACACATACACGTGCATATGACGCAGTCCTCAGATCCTGCAACGATGTCCTTTCAAAGAGTTTGGGAGTTGGGATGTTATGAATGTGGGGTTTGAAATGCTAATGCTACCAGCTGCTGAACTCACCAAAAAGAATACAGTTATTCCATTTGCTTCCCTGCTAGTAGTTAAAAAGTAATGAATCCTTTTATGCTTTCTTTACATAATAGGCTCCAGCCAGAAAACTGGATGTTTCCTCGTCAATAAAATAAAAAGTTCCCAATATTAAAGGAACAAAGATGAAATTGAGCAAGTCTTATGTTATTGTGGTTAACAGTCAATAAGGAAAACCAGAGTTTTGTTCTGCTGACTTAAAAAAGCATTAAGCTGTAAATATATAACTCAGTTCTATTTTAGTGTTGGGATTTTTTTCTTCCTTTAATTAATGACAAAATTGCCTCCCAAAGTTTTAGTGTTAGTTTTCTTCCCTCCCTTCTTTTCTCAAGACATACACCAATTTACATATAAGGGCCTGGTGTTCCTAAAATCTACAGTTTAATGGAAGTAGTAATTTTTCATATGGTAAAGTAATTCTGGGGCTGCTGCACAATGAAAATGGGATTTCAGCACTCATGGAAACCCAGTCAAAGAATAGGAGTGCAATCTCTGAGGTTTGCATTTGTATGGACAAGCAGGGAGTGGAGGGGCTGCAGGAAGGATGATATGGCTGCAGCTTTCCTGGGCAGCCCAAGGTTCAGCCACTGGTGATGGAACAAATATTTCTGAGCCAACATAAAGTGACCATTCTCTGCTGACATATTATTAGACAGCATTTTTAAGGAGTTTTTTGACTCCTTTGTCTGAAGACATTCTGTGACAAATGCTTGTCTTATATGGGAGCACCCAGAAATCCTTGCCTGGCACACAGGTACCCAGCTCCCTGGCAATTTTACTTCTAGGCAGGCACAGGGACACAAGCTGGAGCCAAAGGCTGGAAATCCAGCATGGCAGAGGTAACATGTTAGGAAGAATAACTTATCCGAATAATCCTGAGCTGTTTATAGCCAAGCAAAGTTGGACACACACATAAACTTGAGTTAGCCTGCAGATCACACTGGTCATTAAATATAGCCGTGCTGTAAAGTGTGTGCACACAAGTCTGTGCTATATATTTTAAGTGCACAAGCAAAGACTTTGGTTGCAGTATTTTTGAGGAGAAAAGTGTTTTCTTTCCCCTGAGCCCAAACTGTTCCCAATGAATAATTTGTCCAGTTCTAATGTATAATTAACATCTGAAGGTGGAGGCTGCTGTCGCCTATAAACATTACCATATTTCCATATTCCTACTCTGCAAGTTATCAGTTTTAAAAAGGCAACTGCACATGGGCACACACGCAGGAGAGAAGCCAGCCCTGTGACCTGGCAGCAGTGAGTGCCATCGGTGACAGTGTGGTAACCAGAACCCTTTGCCCTATCCATTCACATTTGTGGCCTGCCCTTTGCTCCCAACAACCCCCTGTTGCAGCTTTCATGTGCTTTCCTTGAAGGCTTATTTAAAGGCTTCTACCAAGCCATAGGTGGTCATGGTGGGACTGACATGAAAGTAGCTGCTGCTCCCTTCCTGCATGTAAGTCGGGGCTAATTGCTGCCTGCTGAAAACTCCATCCACAGAAAGAATGGACAGGTTTTGTATAATCTGCAGAAAGTTAGTTTGTTATTTGAAGTTTATTTGTGAGTTTAGTGCTCCCCCACCCCCGTGTTCTTTAATCTAGTTCACTGAACAAATCCTAAAAACTTTTATCCTGGCTTTTTGGGCTTTTACCATCTGCTGGCATTGATCACTTGATGCCAACTGGTGCCTGTCATTCAGGAGCAAGCACATCAGAGAGGTCTCAGCCTTCTCTGGAAAGGGATCAGAGGTGAGGTGTGTGGTGCTCTACCTGGCAGGGCAGTCACACAGCAGCTGCTGGTCAGCAAGGCTGTATTGAGACTTGTACAGCTGCTAACCAGAGGGAGATGGGAATCAGTGCTCCTGGGAGCTGAGTCCTGTGCTCCACACACCAGCCAGTGTTTTGGGCCAAAGGAGGAAATTAATAGTACAGCCAGCATAGCTGAGCCATTCCAGCACACCTATCAGATGGGTTATGAAGGAATTCACCTGTATCACCTTGGGGCCCCTGTACTGCTATCAGATAAGAGCCTTTTTGTCGCCTTTTATCTTCTGAGTTGCTTGAAGGAGACAAGCAGCAGCATTGTCCCCAACAACAGCTTTGCATGAGTGAGGGGTGTGACAGCCTGGGCTTGTGGTGCTACTGGCCAGAGTGCTGCCTTGCTGTGGGATCCCGTTCTGTTGCAGCCCCAAGCCTATGTTGCTGCATCCCTGAGTGTGTGCTTCTGCAGCCCCAAGCCCGCTCTTCTGCAGCCCCGAGCCCGTGCTGCTGCAGCCCCAGGGCTTCTCACATCTCTCTGCACGTGTGTGGGATGGCAGGCCTCAGCAGCAGCTCCAGCCCACGTGTGCCCACACTGTGCCTCGCCTCCGTCCCCACCGCGGGGGCTCTGGGTCAGCACAGCCACCGGCCGGGGGTGTGGGGTCTCTGCACTGCGTTGCAAGAACTCTCTTTGCTCTGCGGCGTGCAGTGCATGGGAGCATATGGCTCTGTCTGGTTTGTTTGTTTGTTTTAGTTTTTTTTGTTTCTTTCTATTTTGGTTTACTGTCACAAATAATTTAATTATCCCATGACTTGCCATTTCAGTTATGCATTGTCTCTGTTCCTGTTTGACTTGGGGGCAACTGTTGAGCTCTCCAGATTTAGGGCTCAAATCTGCTCATCATTATGTGTGAGCACAACACAGCCCATCTTGTAAAACTGGCAACTCTGCACAAGGTAGGCATGTGTGAGAGCTGATGTGCTGGGACACAGCTCACGTCCTGCACTAGGGAATGGGACCAGCCCTTGGCCCCCATGAGTGCCTGGTGGGACCCAGAGAGGTGTAAGCACATGGTGGATGTTTGTTAGCAGATAGCAAATGGTGACCCCCCTGAAGCACTTGTGGGTTGTGAGTGGGCTGTAAAAATCAGCTCAGAAATGTTTGTTGTCACTCTCAGCAAAACCAGCCATGAATCTTTCTTAATTTGCCTTTATTTTTTTTTGTCAAGATCCTTGAGTTTACAGTCTCTCCTGTTCTCAAAGTTGTTCCTCTTAGGTCTGATACCAAGTAGCTTAAAATCAACCTCCCTTTACACCACCTGTATAACTGGAGAGATCAGTGAATGAGAAATGGAGATCAAGGAATTCCCTGAATTCAGCAGCCTGAGGTTTGAAGAAAAACATCTTTCAATAAAATGCTGATAGTGTGCTGTGATTAGTGTTGTGTTGATGACTGACAAATCAGGTGTGGCAGACCTTGCTCAGAAAATTGAATCAGCTTGTGTGTTGGTCCATCACTTCTTATCAAACTGTGGTGTTCATATTTACATCAGTAAATCCCAAAAAGTAGCTGTAAACGCTTCACTGGAGATGGATGGATGGATGACTTGTGCCTACAAGCATGTGCCCAGAGGGGAACATCAGTTTGGCTTTTACCTGTGTTTTTCTCTCATACAGTGGGTTTAGGAGGCATGTCCTGTGGGAAGATGGGGAAGCAAACAATTCAACAGTATCTCACTGGAGTTCTGCAGACGTTTATAAGACATACAGCTGTTTCTCTTTTTAATTTGGAGGAATACAGGCTTCACAAACAGGGTGGTTGGTTGTTCCTACAAATAAAAGCCCACAGCTCAAAGGCAAAATATTTTGAAGACAATGTACAATAAGAGCCTTTTTTTTTTTAGCCATGTAAAAGCTGTTTTATGAAATTAAGCTGGAAATATCATAAGTGGGAAATGACCACAGAATAAATAGAACCTTTTAGAAAGACAGCAAACATGTGTTATTTATTTTCCTAGTAAATGGAAGTGGCAGATTCAATCAGCAAGAAACATCAGATAGTTATGACCATTTTAATCACATAAAAAAAAGTTCATAAGTTTTGTTTATGGTACATTTAACTTTTTCAGTTTGGGGTGGGGGGAAGTGAATAACTCATATTTACTAGTAAACTACAGGTAAGTTGGGACCGTTTCTTCTTATCTTGTCAGAAAGAGGACAAGAGGTAGAAGAGTGAAGTGTCTGTGCCGTTACCTTTTGCACTCCATGTGCACATCTGGAAAGCATTACAACCCGTTGCATCAGAAATATTTTAAAACTATCGAACAGTTCCAAAGCATGTACTGTACCCCATGAAGAGAGGCAGCCCTCATGCCTGCCATTTCAGATGGTTTATCAGCATGCCAAGGAATTCTATTTTATATAGGTCTATCTCTGCTTATATTTGCTTGAAAGCTTTAAAGTCATGCTCAAAAATGTTAATGTTAGTTGTTAATTTTAGAGATAGGACAAAGCAAGGGTTATAAAATAGCCAGCTGAGATTAAATCCCTACATAATGACAAGCTGCTGATATGCCATCAGTAGCTGCAAGAGGGAAGTGGGAGGAGGGACAAAGAAACGTGGCATGGGTCTTGGTTCTGGGGTGGGTGTGAGTGTCAGTGTTGACCAAAGCCAACACAGTGGTTTTTTGTCTCTCTTTCTGTTTTGGAAGCTGTGTATCTCAAGCTGAAAACTGCCACATGGGCTTGTGCATTATAAAGAGGATAGTCATAAACTGCTGTGTTGAGATCTTGATCTTCTCAATGTTCTTGTAGCTGGTGTGTCACTTCATTGACCCCAGTACATTGTCCTCTTTCAGTGCATGTGTGTGGTCTGGAAGAGCTGGACAACTCCAACTGCTCAGTGAGGAAGGTTAATTTTCTACTTGGCAAATGTTCTCTTACAGTAAGAGGGGAAGGCTTGTATTTGAGGGACACAGAAGGAAAATATACAAGCAACATAAATGCAAGGGGATCTTAACTGTATGTGGAATGGACTGACTTAGGAGACGGTATGCTTTTGTGGCTATCACATGTGCTGTTATTGTCATCTTGCATTGGACTGTAATGGTCCTACTAGAGATGAAAACTATATACTTGGGATTTAATGTATGTACTGAAGAGGTGTCCCTGACATTACATGTTAAATAAAAGGAAGCAATGAGCAGAAATGTGAGTGTAATTTCTATCCTCATTCTGGTATCTCTGCTTTCTGGTCAAAACAAGTGTTTTCTTTAGCAGCAGATACAAAGCAAGCTCATATCCTTGGGATATCAGTGGTATTGACTTCTATGGAGCAATGAATCCAAAGAGGGTAGTAGGCAAAAGCTCAGGAAAGCTCATTTGGGGGAAGAGAGAACAGTTAGCAGTAGGACAACAGAGAAGAAATAACCCTCAGGAAGGATTTCAGTGGGATTTAGGCTCAGAGTCAAGCAGCAGCAACATTCTTTGAGCTCCTTAAATATTGGTGCAGGCAGGCAGTTCAGCCATTGCCTACCTCATCTCCTCCATCTCGGCTGCTTTCAACTGGAGAATAAAACCTTGATAGACTTGGTCTGAGAGTCCAGGGATTTGCCTGCACTACAAGGCATGACTGGGGCTTGACGATGTCCAGAGTATAACTGCCTTGTGCCTGGAGTGCCCCAAGATCCCCATCTGCACAAGCAAGTGGATGTCCTAGGAAGCTGGCTGGAGGACATGACATAATGCTGATCATCTCTTGTGATTTTGTTGACTCTCAGCAAGTGGAGACGGACAGCATATACATTAACATAAAAGTTGATTATTTCTAGTGACAGATCTTCACAAAATAAAATTGTTTAATTGGCCCATGTCTATCAGTAGAGTCGGTAAAAAACACAGGGAGCAAGCAGAGAGGGTTATTTGTGGAGAGGGTTATTTGAAGGTAACAGTAAAACTTGTCCTTCATGGGGAGGTGTTGATCTGATAAAAAGCTGTTTAGAGTCGGAAATGTCTTCATCTGTGTGCTGAAAATTGTTATTCCAATTGCATTTTTTCTGGGATATGGGCCCTATTCGGTGTCAGGTTAGCTTTAACAACCTGTGGTAGTTGTTAAACCAGTCTGGCTTTACCCAGTAGTGGATCGTTTCCAGTGTGCTTCCCACCAGCAGAGGAGTGAGGCTCAGATTGGAGGCAAGTGCTCAGCAGTCATGGAATCAGGAAAATGTTAAAAGGATTTTAAAAAAAATTATTAAAAAAATAAGAAAAGTAGGAGTCATCATGGATTTTCTCAGATTTGGTCCCATTATGAAACCTGATTTTCTGTGAAGAAATAAACATCTATGTAATGTAACTAGATCAGCACACTAATGCCAGAACTGCCTGGATAAAGGATAAGTTCTAGCTAGTTTATAACCAATGGTCTAGCAACCTTGTAGTGAGACTTTGGGTACTTGTCAAGCAAGGTGATTTAGTAAGAGTCTTGAGGGAGAATGATTTTAAGGGAAAACTTATGCTATTGGGTTTGATCCTAGGCTGAAAGTGTCCTTATGTTCCCCGGGGGCAGGTGCAAGAATGTGTCTTTACTGCCCATCCTGAAAAGAACTTCTGTAATGAACTTAAATGCAATTTCTTGCTTTTGCTTCCTGGCTGAGTCAGGGGGAAGAGGTAATAATTTCTTAAATATGGTACTCATAAGATCTTGGGGATGGGAGGACTACAGGTATTTTCTTGTTGTTAAAAGTCCCCAAATGCACAGTACTCAGCTCTGCTTGTCTGAGGGCAAATAAGAGCCATACATTTTTCAAATAAGTACACAATGTGCATTTTGGCCTTTAGAAATCTGCACATCATCCTATTCCTTTTGCCTTTGCTTTAAAACAGTGTCTGTGAACAAAGTCACAGAGGTGCTAATAACTGGGTAAAACTACAAAACATCTTTGTTTTGTTTGGGCTGTGTGTACCTAAATGTGTATTTACAGTGTGGAAAAAGCCTGTTGTCAAAAGCACAGTAGCTGTACCTCAGGTTTAAGGCTGTCTCTTAAATTCTGACCGCCCCTTGATGAAGTTGTGTGTTTGGTTTATCAAACCCGTTGGATGGGCTCTCTTGCAGATGGAAGTCAGGTGGCTGCTGAGCTTTGGGGTTTGTGCATATCTGATACTGGATTTGCATAGATATGGTGCTGTGTCAATGAGTGATGACAGCCACCAGAAGGTGAATGAGTGAAGAAACATGGTGGAGCAGTGGCTGCCACATCCCTGGGCTCCACCACTTGTCTGTAGCATCAGCCTACTCTGAGTGAAAGGGGTGCGAGGTCATCCACTTCACCTGCAGCCTCAAATTGTCCTTGATGAGAAAGCGTAGACAGGTTAACACAAGCATGGTCTCCTCTGGCCCCACAGCAGATTCAGTGCAGGATCCATCAGAGATTTGGGGATTTCTGGGCTCCCCAGAAGGTACTCTCACTCGTCAGCAAAAAGAGCATGATACAGTCCTTCTGTCAGAGGAAGCCTTTTGTCACCCAAGAAATATGACAGGTGTGCTGCTGTATTTGTATGGAGCAAATGAAGGCAACAGCTAAGTGACCTCCAGGGCTGGACAGCTTGGTTTTTCAGCAGGGGTGGAAGGAACCTGGGAAAATATAAACAGCTGGGAGACACCAAATTTTCACGTGGCTTGGGGAGCAAGAGCACAACATATCACTGTGGGGCTTTCTCCCAGCTGGAGGTTTCTTCTATGTCCTTCAAAGCATGAGATATGATGGGGAAGGGATGAGATATCCCAAAGGCTGAATTTGGGGGACAGCCTTTATTGAGTGCTCTTGACTCCCACTGGTTTGGGGGGGACCTAGAATCAATGCTCCAGGAAAAGATGGAAAGAAGATAGAGCAAGATTTTTATATACTTGGAGAGACATTCTTCCACTCTTTTGAAACACTGAAATGCTGAAACACAGGCATACTTTGGCTGCTCCAGCAGCAGCAGCCTCAGCACTGGTGCTTAGGATGGGGCTGCTGACTGCCCCAGCTCACTCTCATGTATGTGCATGCTCTGTCTCTACATGTTCATACAAATTTATCTCATAATAATGCCACACAGCTGCTGAGTCAGAGACTGGGTCCTGTCCGGGAACCCACAGCTTGGCACTACTTCTGTTCCCTTGGAGGATTTCCAACATAATTTAGCCTTGAGCTTGATTAAGACCTTGGTTTTCAGCAGCTGAATAAAGGCTTATAATAATAAGGCAAAAACAAAGAAGTCATAATGCTGTGTATGAGAAAAGCAAAGAGCAAGGGTCATGTGGCAGGAGGAATAGCTACCATTACATAGTGGTACAGCCTCGCACGCGGTGCTGCGGTGGATCCTGGGCATGATGCTGCTGCTTCCAGTGCAACCAGCATATAACAACAAAGTCATGCAACAGATGATGCCCTTTTTCTCTGACCCCTGATGTTTTGTAGAAAAAAGGAGCATCCATGACACAACAAACATTGAAGTAGTTCAAGTTACACTGTGGAAATATTGCACCACACCAGTGAGCAATCTCAAGGCAGGTTCTGTTGCCTGCCAGCCATGCCATGCCACCCATCTGGGGAGTGCAGTCCTTCTGGCAGTGGAGACAGCCCTCAGAGGCTGCTTTATGTGCTGAATTTTGGTCGGGAAAATGGCAAACACAGCCCCTAGAGAGATGGAAAATTGGCTGCTCCTGACCCATGTGCAGGCAATATTTCTGCATCAAAGCATGAGTGACACTATTGGGCTCAGACACAGTGGTGGGAAGGTGCCAGTATGCACACATGCTCAGGGGAAGAGCCACTCACTGCAGTTTGGTGACCAGTGCTGGACTTGGTAGTGCAGAGTAATCTCTGTTCTGAATTCAGAATTCTCTTTCTCTCTCTCATTCTCTCTCTCCCTGCCCCAAACACATACAACTGGATAATTAAAGTCACCAAAATGCAGAAAGGTAGTCTGCATTTCGTCAGGAGGGAAAAAAATCCAGCATTGGCTGCTATGCAGTGCTGCGGACAATAGCTGGAAGACGCCTAGCTCTTTTCTCCCTTGGAAACAGATCTCCCTCACTAAAATAGACTTGGCTGTTACATTCTTCCTACAGGGTTAAAGAGACATTCTTTTAAAAATTATTGTTTTCCATGATGCTAATTCTCCTTTGCATCTTAGGGGTCATTTATCCCTGTGTATTGTTGCCCTGTGTATTGTTGCCCTGAGTATTGTTGCCCTGTGCCAGTAGCATCTTTGGGCTGCTGTGGCAGAGGGGCAGGTGCTGTGCTGCAGGCTGTTCTTGTGGGAGTTGAGCTGGCGTCGCTGCCAAGCTGAGCTGGGACTGGGTATGGCACCTATGGCAGCAATGGTGTCTTTTCCCTTGTAAAACAAAGACCTAACCCTTGTACATGCGATGGGTGGCAGAGTCCCAGCACAGGACTGGTTACCAGCTGTGGGGAGCAGGAGGGCTAATGGCAACTCTCCACCATATGGGAGTGATTAAAGAAAGAATTGTGCTGGATAGATCCCAGATGAGTTAACTTAATAAAGTTGTGGCCTAATTAAACCACATCCCTTGCATCTTATCTGTCTTCCTGCACGTCCAGAGCAGTGCCCAAAGACTGTGTTGCTACCAAGCATTCACCTTGTGCTGCAGCCCAGTAACCACTACCTACACCCTGATTGCTGGGCAGTCCTAATGAAATTGTGGGGGGATCTAATCTGATTTCAGGTTCTCGCTACCTGGAGTCATTACACACTGGTCAAGTGCCTGAGGGTTATCCATTCCTACAAATAGGGAGGCAGATGCATGCAACTCTTTCAAATATGGCTATTTCTATAAAGTATATCCAATTAACCTTGAGCAGTACTGAGAGCCAGGAACAAAACTCATCAGGTAAAAGGCACATGAAGTCTTCAGTAATGAAGTAAAATGCCTGTGAGTTTAAAGGGTCTGTCCTGCTCACCCAGCACTTCAGGAGGTTTATTACTGTCCAGCTTCTCAGTGGCCAGGCTGGAGATGTCACCTGGAGGTGACAAATCTGTGCCTGGTGCAAGTTAAACAGAGGAAGTGACATTAGGGGGGACTCGGCAGGGTGATTTTGTAAGTGAAGGCTCACACCTGCACCTGTGGGCACTGCTCAGTGGGTGCAGAAGCTGCCGATGTGGTTTGCTGTGATTAGATGTGAATTTTAATGCATTTCTGTAAAAGCCAGAGGATGTCTGGGGCTGCAGAAGCAGCCCTGTGGGCTCTCCTTGGTCCCAGTGGAGGAGTAGAAGGGGTCCAGGGTAAGACCTGGCAGGGAACAGGGGCAGCCATGTCAGGAGCAGTACTCTTGGCACATCCATTGATGCCTGTATGCACCGGCACTAGACAGGCTGCCCACATGCTGCTCCTCAGCATGGAGCTGACACCAGACAGCTTGAGGAACTGCCACCTTACAGATGTCAAAAAGAAAGGAAAAACCTTTTGCACTACTTGTTTTTTAAGAAACTAACTAATGGTAACCTGTAAAACACCATCACTAGGACACATGGAAATTCTCTAATGGGAACTTGTGACTGGCTTTATAAGAAGAGAAATAAAAGCTCTTCAGTGGGAGCACAGGTCTGTGGCCAGGACCAGATAGAGTGGCTACTTCTCACTTGGCACCATGGTCATGGCCACATTTCTGACTCCTAGTTCACATACAACCAGGAAGCTGATCCCCAAAATTATGTGCCATTAAGTGACCTGCAAGGAAAAAAATATACTAGTGAGTCCTAGTAAAAAGGTTTATATTCTGCATATCTGGTCTATGTCTTACTGCAGAAATAAACAGGCCTTAACTGAGAAATCTCTGTGGACAGGAGCATAATAGATGAAGGAGAGATGGTTGTATCATTTTGCTCAGTTGGTCATTACATGGAATTATAACTGTATTATCAATAAGCCTCAATGTCATTACCTCGCTATACTTGGCAAATGCATGCATGCACTCAAATAAACATTCTCCATTTGAAATATTGCAGCCCATTAGCTAACTCTAGTGCCTGAGCTGCTCACCTGACCATGGGGATACACTATGCTGCTCCCCACAGCAGCACCAGGAACCCCCTGCGTGCCCCTTCCTGCACCCCGAGAGCTCTGGGCAGGCTTCGCCAGGATGTGGGCACCAGCAGTCAGCCTTGTTGTAACATTTTGCTGAGTCTAAAAGTCCTTCAAAGGAAAAGAAATTTTAGTGCTTGTGTAGTCACATCAGCATCCACAGCCTGTGAGGTAAATCTTGTTGTGAGTTTCAAGATATTTATTTTTAAAGAGAGAATTAATAGTAATTGTTTCCTCCCTAATGAAGATAAGTGTCACAGGAGACTCAAGCTATTGTGTATTTCATGTATATGGTCTCAAATTCTTCTGTAGCTCTCTGCAATTTATTTTCACTCAATTAATTTTATTTTATGATAAAGTAAATGGCCCACAGTGCTGATGGGCATTAGCTGTGGAGCTATCACATTATAATGCAATCAGGTTAACTCCTAGCACTATGAGTTAACACTCCCATCTGCCACACATGTCCAAAAAATTATTATCTTTCGGGAAAGGCACGTCTCTAAGTCTGGTAGTAACCTGCAGCTGAGTTGCTGTCACAGGCCAAAGGAGTGGCACCCCATGGGGGGCTGCAGCCCAGGACTTGTGTAGACTCTGAGAAGCACCAGAGTAGGTCAAACGTGGTTTTTATTCTTTATAGGCTTTTTTTTTTTTTCAATTATGATGTTCTCAGTGTGTTAAACTCCTATGGCTTTTAAGCAGCAATAGGAAACGTTGAGTTTCAAAATATCACAGTCTTTCAGAAACAAAGCTGGTATTTCCTGAAGACTCATTGAGAAAATTGTTGCAAGCATTTCTAGAAGGGTAATTTGCTGGATTTGAGGAAGGACAACACAAGATAATCCTTTTGCCCTAAGTTCTATGTAACATTTCCACGGTCAGTAGAAAACCCAGGAGGTCAAAGGTGCCTGCCTGAAGCCAGGATGTGTTTCCCAGCCACTCTCCTGGTGACCTTGCCACTGGTAACCTTGTCACGGCATTGCCCTGGGTCACTGAAGTGCAGCAGGGTGCGTTGCAGTGAGCCCATGGGACCTCCCAGCATCCACTGGGAATCAGGGAGGTGTGCTCCTGGAGACATTGATGCTGTCCTTGGGCTGTGCTCAGCAGACTAAGGAGGTGTCAAACCACATCAGAGACCTATCCCATCTTACCCATTGTACTGGTATTGCTTTAAGAAAGGCTACAGTGCTTTTCTTTCAGAGGGCTTTAGTTTGAAGAAAATGTGGTTTTGCTCAGAAAAAGACAAAGTCCTTGATTTAAAGCCACATGTAATGATCAGTGCAAAACTTAATGGTCATGCTTGGAAATTCCCCCAAGAAGAGGTTAGTTTTGGAAGTGCTGCCACATTCTTTGCTGTAGCAGCACCCTGCTCTGTGACTAGTGCTCTCTTCTGGGCTGCCAGATGGCACAGGAACGGGCACCTGAACAGAGAACCCCATGTTTGATCAGGGCAAGGTGGACATCACCCTGTGGATCCCTCCTCCCACGTCTGTTGGTGCTGCCCTGGGCACAGAGGCACTCATAGCATGCAGGCAGCATGGGCAAGACCCTTTGGAGGCAGTGGGTGCTTCAGGCAGGTTGGTGGGTGGGAAGGCACGTTTTGGTTTGGATGTTGGCAGTACTGAGCACATCAAGTACTACAGAGTGATGAGGCTGGCTTGAACATCATGAACTCTTGCTAATTCATGAGATTTAGAGGTATTTGTTTTCTCACCCCAAATATACCTGAAGCCTTTCCCTGCAGTCAGCACAACTGGAAACCTCTATTTTTGAAGTTGACTTTAATGCTCCTGCTCTGGCATGTGATGCTTGAGGGAATAACTCTTTAATAATAGTAATAAAAATTATTTAGTCAATAACATACACTCCCAGAATCTGTGTCACTGCTTTTCCCTCCTGAAGGAAACCCTTGCAGCTTAGAGCAGTTTGCTGTGCAGAGAATTTTAAATCTGATGATTAATTAAAAATCTTCCCAAATTTTAAATACTAAATCGGTGGCAAAATTTGGGTCCCTGGTTTTGCCTACTCAGAAAATGACTTTGAGTGGCACCTCTTGGGTTGCAGGGCGCATGGCCTTGGGCCAGGCTTGTCCTGGCTGAGGCTGGTTTTAGCTCAAGGGAGAGATCTGTTTGAGATGCAGTGCCAGGGCAGCATCCCACCTTCCCTCAGCATCCATGCCTGTGGTGCTGTGAGGCACCGTGGCTGCCCTGGGGAGGCACAGACCAGCAGGGACCTGTGCAGGGGGCTTCGGGCTGAGCAAAACAGCAGTTTTACAGCTTAAGTGCAAACAACTAAAAATGCTTTCTGAACTGGCACCCAATAAAATTGTATTATTACATCCTGTGAACAGTTCCAAAATCCTTAACTCGGGGATATCAGCAGCTCCTCAGTGAAACTAAGCTAATAAACAAGTAGATAATTAACAAAGACAAACATGAATCTTGGTACCAGTGACTTCATATTAAGAAACCTTCTGGTTTTAATATTTGGCATGTATGCATGAAATAATTTATTGCCGTTTCAAAGCAATTTCAACTGTTAAACATTCATTGGTTTGCTGAAGGAAATAGTAAAAAAAATTCTTTCATGTGAACATTAGTTCTTAATTTTAACATTTCCTTATTTTCTATAATGGGATTTGATGTGGCAATAAGCTTTAGGAACAGATCTAAGTGGAAAAATATTGTTAGCAGGTGAAGGTTTTCTTACAGGACCCCTGAACTGTCTGCAGAACAGGATGGTTTCATCAGCAAGCACCCTCCGAAGCATGGTGCTTGGGTGTCAGGAAGGATTGCCTCCCTCCTGTGCCCAGGCTGAAGAGTAGCCTTAGGGATAGCTAAATGCATCCATAGCTGAGAGGCACATTCTGCATCCCTGTCCTACTGCTGCCCAGATTTTGGGAAGTTCAATTTACTGAAGGTGGATGTGAATAAAGAACATCAGGTTATTAACGTCTGTACAGCTGAGTGACCTGTGTATAGGAAAGTGCTGTTCAGTCATCACCATGGGTCTGTCAAGACTTTGGCAGCCAAAGAGTGGCCACAGGCCTCTGGTGAGCCCTGATCACTGCTGGAGCTCTGCTTTGCCCATGGCTGCTGATAGTGGTAACTTTAAGTTTGTCAAAAATTGAGTTGTCCATAGAAATCAGACATTTTTGCACACACAAATTCTGTGCACTGTTATATCTGGTTTATGTTTATGCACTGATTGAAGAAAGAAAATGTTTTGCTTGACAGCACTGTGCAGCAGAGAGATAATACACAGAAATGTCTCCAAAATACTTGCGATCTATTTTTATTTTTCAAGCAGTCTGGGTAGTGTCATGGAATGGTACACCTTTAACTCTGAAAAATAAAAACCCACAGCGGGGACCCATGACCTGCCTGGTGCCAAGTGCCAGACTGACCTGGTGCTGCTGCTGCTCAGCACGAGGGCTGGCACAAGGGCTACAGCCACTGTGACGTGCTGTGTGGCGGGGAGGTGGCTGCAATGGTGTTAGAGGGGCTTTGGCTGAAAGAAAAATTATTTGATTCTGGAATAATGTCTATGCAGCTAATGCAATGAGAGCCACAACTAGGACAGGATGGGCTGCTCTCTGTTTGCAAATGCCTTGGCAAGTCCCCCTCCCTGCTAAGTACCAGCCTGTGGCTGCCATCCCTTTGCACTCTGGGCACCCCACAAGCAACGTGCATGGCTCAAGCTCCCTGCCTCGCCACAGCTCTGTGCACCTGCATCAGAAAGGTTTTATTTAATGGAGCCATGGAAAAGTGATGATACAGTTTTATTTCCCAACCTTATTTTACAATTAGTGCTGTGGGATACAGAGAGATATGGATAGGCAGGAAAGCCATGGCATAGTTTTAAACAGGAAATCTAGCAATTCTTTGCAGTGAATTTAACCTGCATTTTTCCCAGTTTGGTTTTCACTATTATTAGGCACAATTAAAAATTAGCAAAGCTGAGGTAAGAATTAAAGTTTGTAATTAAATTTTCTCTCCCATGGTTAGCGTGAATTTGATGTCAATTTACAAGGAAGACTCCTTCTTGCAGCAATTAGCTTTCAAAGATGTAGGCAGTAATGGAAAGCATTTGCTAAATTAAAAAGACTGGCAAGCCACGGCTATTTACAGTTAAAGGCCGCTTTCTACTTGGTGCGGGGTCAATGTCAGACTCCATCGCTCTCCACCAGCGCCTGTATGGGCTGGGCCCTGTGGCAGCCAGGCAATGCCCTGCTGGCCATCCATCTCATCTCTTGGGTGAGCCCCTGCACATGGCAGCAGCCAGGGTGAAGGGAAACAGCAGGTGAGCCCTGTGCGTTTATCCATCAGCCTTTGTATGGAAGTTGGAGGTTCTTTTGCTCCACTTGCCGCCTCTCTTCCCCCGCGCCGCAAAACCGGGGAGGTGGGAGCTGCCCGCCTGCGCAGCGGCTGCCCTACATAAAGCGAGTTCCCAGGCTTGCATCTCATTTCGGTGCAAAAGTCAAACTGAATGACTCATGCCAAATCTTTTTATCTTGTCGCTGCGACTGTCAGAGTAGCAGAACTCCAATATGACTATACTTATTGGAAGGATTATTTTTAAGTACCAAGCATATATTTATATGTGGGTCGATATTTCGTCGTTTTCAGCTGAATTGATCTGCTGAAGCAGAATAGTCCCTCTTTATAATAATCTCCAGCATGTTAACTCATTCATCTGGGTAAGCCAACAAGTTCAAGTGAGGCCTCCAATATGTTAATTATTCATGCATGAATCTTTTATTTCATCTAGCCTTATCCACCCCAGACTGCCTTTTCTAGGAAAGCTCTCTGTTGAGAAGAAAGCAACAAATACTGTACGGTGATTTGATGGGGGGAAAAAAATCATCTGCATATTCCAAATTATAAATTGTCTAGTCTCAGCCTTTTTTCTCTACTGCCATCTATTGTGCAGCAAAAAATGCATACTTGAGCAGCATAAAATCGTGAGTTCTGGTTTAAATGAGAAGGGTCATTGGTGGTGGCTCCTGGGTGCTTGCAGTTGCTACTGCTCATCACAGAACCTATTAAGTTAATAAGGAGAAGTAAAACTGACCAGGAAACAATAATTAGGAGGCCTTAGGATCACCTAAGAGTATAGATAGGATCTGGTGCTAGAAAGTACAAAATGGGCTGCCCAGGCTTTTCTCATAAAAATTCGCCATAAAGCGGAAGCAGCGCCTGGCTTCCGGGATGGCTGGCACCTGGATGATCCAGCATGGGGCCAGCCCATGTAGGGCCTTGGGCAGGGTAGGCACAGGCGCCTGTCCCTCTGCTTGGGGCTTGTCGCCACCCTAGGGGAGCCAGGCAGAGGCCCCTTGTCTCTGTTTCTGCTCCCCCTCCCAATGCATGTCTGCAACCCCTCCAAAGGGCAACTGCTCTCAGTACCTGTGTGGCAGCAGGCGATGACCAGAATAGAAATGGAGGTTTTCTTCTCTGCTCCCTGCCTCTTAGATGCTGCCTCCTCTCTCCAGAGTGTCACTGTGATTCTGCAGAATGGGTTGTGCCACTCTTGCAGAGAGCAAAAAACCGCTGCTGCTGTCTATAGAGAGAGTCATTGGGCAAAAATGCCTTCAGAAAGGCTATGGGGCAAGTGGTTTTTCCTCATGGGATTGTTTCAGCTGTATCACAAGTGTTTCGTCCCTTGCTCATACTGGTTTTACACTACCACAACTTACTTTAACAGGGTCACTCCTGGTTTATACTAGTGTGGTGAAAGAACTCTTGTCCCATACAATCCCCAGAGAGCCTGGGTTTTCAGAAACATCGTCTGGCTTCAAAACTAGGACCATGTGAGTTTCTGTTAGGGTCTTGCTCCCACCCCTGGTGGCCAAATGACCAGGATCCATCATGGCAGAATGCAGCAGTCAGCCCTTGCCCTCTCTCCTTGCTCTGCTGATGGGATGCTGTGCATGTGGCCCCCAGTGCTGCAGGTTACTGGTGACCACTGGTTCTTAGGGATGCCCTACTCCATGTGGTCAAAGAGAGGGAGGATTAGTGCTACTGGAATTTCAGGGCGAGCCTCTCAGTGGTGCATGAGGGATGCAAGGCAGATGCAGCAGCAGCTGCCGGTCCCACTGTAAGGGGAATGTCCCTTCCCCTATGTGGCTCTGTTTGCATGGAATTTTGTAAGCCATTTCCTGAACAGCAAAGTAAAACTGCCCCATAATAAAGATAAAGCCTGTCAAGTCCTCATTCACTTAGGCTGCCTCTCAGGATGACCCCATGAAGATGCACTGTTTCCCATCATCTGTGGCACACAAAAGGGAAGGATGTGGTCGCATCCCAGCTACTGACTAAAATGCACTTGTATGGCATCAAAAGCAGTAAATCTGTAAACTAGAAAGAATTCAGCAGCAAAATCAAGTGCAGGATCACAACAGCATTGATGCATGCTTAAAAAGGTAAACTCCAAAAAGGTTACGATCAGAATATTTTCAGGTGAAAAAAAGGTCAAAATAAGGAATATTAGGATCAAAGTAAGGGAAAGTATATGGGAATTAACAACCATCCTTAATACATCTTGCATGAAAGACAGCTGAAAGCCAGTTACTGGTGGAGTATATATGACAGAGTATTAAATTGGTTTTGAACACGTGAAGGGTGTAATGCGCCGTGGCCCCAGGGCAGAAAGGAATCCAGCCACCACAGCAAGTACTGCTGCCTCTGCCGAGTGCCGTAGCACTACCTGTTTTACAACTTCACTTCACAAATACTAAAAAGTCATCCATCTATGTCTAAACCAAAATGACATTACATATTTTCTCAGATTTATTAGTAAACTACTAAGTAGTAACATTAAGCTTTTAGAAAAAGATTAACGACACTGTGAAGCGGTAACCTGTCATCTTAATTTAAGGGAAAGCGGCTGAAAATGCTCACTCTTCGTGAGGGAACATGCAAAATCCTTTGCCTAATGGATGTGGAAATGGTATTAGATCCCTCTCGCATCAGGACATTAAAAACGTGTTATTTGTTCTTTATTTGTTTGTTTTAAGTTTGGCGCTGGTTTTGTTTGAGGTTCGTTTCTTGACACAGAGGAGAGAGCGTGTCGGTCCCTGGTGCTGCCTGTGCCCTCCGCGCCCGCTCCCCCGACCGCTCCGCCAGCGCGGACCGATCCCGCTGCCGCTCCTGCTGCCGATCCCGCTGCCGGTGCCGCCAGGGGCTCGGCGGGGCCCCGCTCTCCTCAGGTCCTTCCCCTCACTTCGAGAAGCCGCTTTCGCCCGCGCCGCTCTGCCCCACCGGGTTCCGCCGCGCCCGCCCGTCCCGCGGTGCCGGCGGCGAGGGGAGCTGCCCCTGTCCCTCCCCCCAGCCTGGCCTCATCCTTCCGAGCCTTACACCGCTGTGTTTAGGCTTCAGGCTGATTTCCCTGTTAGCGAAGGTTATTTTGGTGATGCTGGGAGAACCCAAATCTTTCAAAGAAGTTAAAAGTACAGAGGAGGGAAAACTGCGTGTATTTATCAACATTATAACAAACTTTTTTTTCTCTTAGGCTGGGAGGGACAATATCAACACATATTTTGGTCTTCATTTGCTTCTCTCAAGCATTGTAAATGGCAGCTGCTTCAGTCTAGGAGCGTATGAGAAGTGGTCCTGGTTCCGCTGGCTGGAATGGAGCTGCACAGCAGCACCCCCCAAGGAGTCTGCCACCAAACCCACTTTTCACAGGAATCTCGTGATTTGCCAAAGCCAGTTGATTCCAGTGACTTGTGGGTTGTTGTGCACTTGGGCTGGCGAACTTGCGAGGCTCTGCTCAGTGCCTGGTAAACCCTAGAGACAGGATGCCTGTAGACTTGTCCCCGCCCAGCGGATTGTCCCACCCAGCCAGCTGGGAGCTCCAAAATCCCAATGACAGGTTGTATGCTGCCCTGCATGGAGCTACGGGGCAAAGACCAGCAGGTTTAGCTTCTCTTGATTGTTGCTAGCTGAAATATGATGCTGGTTTGAAATGGAAATTTGGACTGTACCAAAAATTAATTTGTATTAACATAGGAATCAAAATGCTGCTGTTTGGACATACTAACACTCTTGATTACTATTGTCAAATTGGGTCAGAATGCCAAACAGCGGCTAAACAAACATTTTAAAAGCTTTTCAGTCCATTTGGATGCAGAGGCAGACTAAAGAGAATTGTCCATATCAAGGCTGGACAAAAATTCCTGATTGCTTCCCAGACAAGCAATCATCAGTATGTGCCAGGGAAACCACATGTGCTCAAACAGCACATGTGACACAAAACTCCAAGCCCACTCGTACCTGCAATTATTGCCCTAAAATAATTTAGAAAACCAAGTAAGGGGAGAGAGCACACCAAAATCTCACGAATGATTCAACAATAGAATATAATATAGGTATTGAGTCAATATTGCATTCCAGTCCAAAACTCATTTGGGTCAAAGCATAATTCCAATAGAATGGCATACAGATTGGATCAGCCTTTAATGAGGTGTCACAAAAGAAGTGTCAGTAAAATATACAGGCCAGCATATATTTTATGGGAAAGATAGTCTGAAGTCAACATTACAATTTACTAATTCAGTAGAACAGCTGGAAAAATAAATTTGTTTAGCTAGAATAGCATATCTATTTATTGAGCCTCCTTCCAAAGCTGTGCACATATCAACAGTAGGATTGGTCTCTAAAACACGGGGGAAGAGAGGAGGGGGATGATGGTGAATTCAAATTGATGCACTACTTATTCCACACTAGTAATTCAATTAATGATTTTATAGATCCTGAGCTGTCTCACATTTTCAGTCATTCTCAGGCAAATGAGATGGGGAATCAAACAATTAGCTGGGGTTGGCAATGTGGTGGGTTCAGCCTGAGCAATGTGCTGCACAAAAGCAACCTTTTGCTTCCTGCTGGAGTGTGGGCCAATGAAGAGCTCACCTTTTGGAGACAAAACTGGGCAGCTGCTTTCACATTCTGGCCACCAGAAATTTTGGTCCATTATTCTCACCAACAGTAATGGACCGGTCAGAACCAATGCAAAACACTTTCATCTGGTTACTCATTTCCATAACTTCTTTTGGCAGCAGAAAAACCCTAACTGAGGTTTTCCCTACTCGGTCTTTTCTGAGGGTTGATGACATAAGGAAATAGTTGTGTGTGATTTCTGAGTTATGACCAAACTTTTGGTCAAATCTACAGCAAAGCCTGTGCTTGAAACTCGAGTCAAATGTAAACTTAATTGAGGAAATTGTTTAGGTACCCCTGATTTTAAGCAGTGAAATAGTCCTCCTGAATTCACCTGAATTACTAAAGTGCTTGAAGATAAACATTTGCTCACATCAGCCTGAGACCCCCTACTCTGCACTATTCTCAGACCTGGATGAAGTTGGAGCAAACAAAGTGAGGGTCTCTTGTAAATCATGCTTTAAGTATTTAATTTTGCTTGGGTACTTCATAGTAATGTTTGCTGTTCTGCATCAGCAGAACTGCCATTGAGACATTATTTTTATATGCATGTGTGCATGTACACTGCAGGCATCAGTCATCATCATGTCCCCTATCCTGCCAGGGTGGGTGACTGGGCATATGGGCACCTGACAAGCCTTGCCCTGGCACAGTCTGAGCCTTTCTGGGTAAGCAGCAGGCATGCAGCATCGAGTCATTCCTCTTTCAATCTTTTTTTCCCAGCGTTCATCCTATTAGTCATTGTTTTGTTTGCAAATGAACGTCTCTCTGAAGACTTCAAACTGCAGTTTTGCTAACATGTCTGACAACTGCCATCCTTGATCTCGAGGATGTTCTGTGCCCCGGTCGCTGAACGAGGGCAGGAATGCCAGCGGTACACACTGCCAGCACTGCCTGTGCTGGGCCAGGGTTGCAGGGGGAGGTGCACCCCACACCTCGGTGCATGCAGGGCATGGTCTCAGCACTGGTGCCTGCTGCTAAGGCACACTCAGTTGTTTTCTTCCTATGTAGCAAAACTACCTTTTTTTCAGGAGGCCAGCGGAGGTCTCTATATTTTATTCACATAATCCAGACCTTCAGTGTCAGTGCCTGAAACGAATTACTGTTTATATTAGAAACTTAGTTTAATAAATTAAGTCTGGTCTATGAACTGTCAAAGTTCCTACAGTCTGCAATTCATATAGAACAGATGCCTTTTCCATGACTCTTAACTAGAAGTGGCCAACTTGATTGCTTCCTTTTTGCCATTACTACATTCTGTAGGTTTAGTTATCTACTGCCTACAGAGAATTCAAAACAATTTAAAAGGGCATCTGGTATAAAGCACTCTCTGGGAAAAAAAAAAATCTTTCCATATACAATAACTTTCTGTTTAGGTCAGAGAATTATTCAATAATTGGCACTTGTTTGACTAGACCATTCAGAATCAGTTTGGTTTGGGTTTTCCAATTGTAGGTAGAGTTACAGGGTTTTTTTTTTCTTTCCAAACAAGCAGGTTTGTAAGTCCTAATTTCCAACATACTTGTGGCACTGCTGTGATTAAGACCTAACAACTAATTTTTGTACAAGTAACAAACATATTTCAAAAGTGCCATAAATAATTCAGTGATATTTCCCCCCCCCAGATTGTTTATAAATTATAAATTTTCATTTACTCTGTCCTAGTTTTATATAATACTGATAAAAACGAATAGCTAAAAGCAATGGTTTAATTGAAGAATAGAAAACGAGGGTAAGATGGTCAGAACAGACCCCTTTGACTTGTGTTCCAGTTTCCCAGTCACCATCATTTAAAAGGCTGGACCTGCTAATACAGGCTGTTAGAAGTCCTCACTTCTAATATTTATGTTTTGTGAAGCACTCTTAATGCACAAACAGTTGTCACATGAAAAGTTAATAATGAAGCACATCTATGAGGATGAAAAGAGAGTGGGGCTGATGCTCATTGCATCAGGAGTTGCACGTCCAGGCATTTCCAGGTAATATTCTTTCCATGTTGCACATTAAAACGATTCATCTCAGGACCTCAAGTGTGCTGGCACGGGCAAAGGAAGACTGCAGGACTGGGACAAGTCCCCACAAGGACCACAGGGAACAGCTGCCTGATGAAATTTTCATTGTGCTCCCTGCTAACGTGTTAAGCTTTTGGGACAGGCTATAGCTGGGTCGTGGTGGGAAGTGAGAAACATTTTTCCGTGTTCCTGTGTCTGTCACAGCCTGTGAGATGAAACAGCCACAGGACAGCCTGAGCTCTGGCCATTACTGCTGCAGGCACAGTGTCCATTTGGCAGAGACCATTCCATTAATGGCTGGGCGGGGGCAGCTGACTGGGGGCTGGGCAGAAGCTCTACACCCCTTGCCCCAACACATTTGAGCCTTACTCAATGACGGCTTTAGCTGCTGTCCCAGACATGCCTCTCCAGGCTGGTTTAGCTACATTGCAAACTTGTGTTCCAGCGCAGGGCTGTGGCCCATGAACTCCTCAGCTATACCCAGAGGATATTTACTGCAAGTGGCAGCAGTTAGTGTTTTCTTTGATGAGGATTCTCCCAGTTCAAGCTGGTTGTGCCACTGAACACAGGTTGTTTTCTTCTGAAGTACCACCACAGCTGCTGTGCTGTTACATGCAGTGACTCTCCATCAATTGGACATCTGAATGAGATGCCACTCTACGAAGTTCTTTGCTTTTATGCTCTCCTCTTTGATTAGAAAACCAGAGTAAGGCCAGAGGAAGAGAGAAATCTCCAAGATGAAGAAAACGTCAGTCTATCTGGTCTCACAGTCTGCCCCCATGCATATCAAAAGCCTTTGATTTAGAAGAAGATGAGGGAAGGTGTGTAATGACAGTTTGAAATAAAAGTTAGTAAACCTCTACAAATGAGCAGCTTTTTCATATTGCAGGGCATGAGAGGTCCTTACCTATGGCAATGCACTCTGCTGTCCCAGCTGGGAGTGAACACTATCTGTCCTGAGTTGTTATTTCTTTACAAATCCATTTTTTTCTTTACTGTGAAGGTTAGCACTAGTGAATAAAAATCTTGTGATAGTGGTGCAAATTGCTGGGAAGGCTGACACAAGGAGGAACATGCTGACATCCCTCACTGCAGTAGCTGTGTCAGCTAGGGAGGAAAACCAACCTGCAAGACCCTAAGTTTCCCTGTGATGTGGGGATGCTGATCCATCCCTCTGCACCTGTGTCAGTTTACATGGCTGAGAATCAGGCCCACAAGCCTTAAAAAACACTTACTCAGTACAAGCAGGGAATGTATTGGTGGCAGATGAGAGGGGAGCCGGGGCTGCCAGGCCTCTGC
This sequence comes from Formicarius rufipectus, assembly GCA_013399695.1. Classification (NCBI taxonomy): domain Eukaryota; kingdom Metazoa; phylum Chordata; class Aves; order Passeriformes; family Formicariidae; genus Formicarius; species Formicarius rufipectus. The sequence continues at coordinate 1,236,047 of VXAU01002755.1, forward strand.
AGGAAGCTGTGCTTCATGTCAAGTGCTGCCCAGCCTTGTGGACAGCCTTCCCTGCACAGGCTGGGGCACGTGGAGTTTATTGAAAGCACTGTCAGCTCTCATAGCCCCTGCTGCCACCATTGGCTCGCAGAGCTGGGCAGCAGTCGTGGGCTCACAAACTCTTCATCATTCCTGCCTTCATAATTGATCATGACAACATGGATAATAATGTTACTCATTAGCCATAAAAGTTGTTTCCTCTGTGGAAAACAGGGCTGCACAAGGACAGTTATATATACATCTCTGTGTTTATAGTAAGTATACATATAAATTATGTATACATGTGTAAGTAATATGTAGAAGCATAATTCTGTTTGTGTGGGAGAGAAACATCTCTGTTACTGTGTTTGTGTAGACCCAAACTCTTTTGCAAATACATTTTGTCGGACATATTAACACAAAATGAACAGCACATAGAAATCAGGATCAGGAAACTAGAACATAAATGGCAGAACTGAGGCACACTCTCTGTGCACAGAAGTGCAGTCCTGATGCATGGTTTACTTTCCTACAGGAGGATAACAACCCTGGAGATAGGGACCACTGGGAGAGTGTTGTCACCGCACCAGTTTTGGGGCAGCATCTATTTTTTTATAGAATAGGTGCCTGTAGAACTCATTCCATTGTAGTTGCTGGCATAATTCCTGTTGGCCTGGGTGTTTCACAATGTATAGTCACCTCAGGTTTCCCATAACAGGGACATGGTACTAAACAGGGCTCGTAAGTGCATAATTGTAGGGATTGATGGTCTGTGCCATGTATGTGTTTAGGTGGAGGTTCAAGTACCTGGCTGAACAGGGCTCAGACTGGATAATGTGACTAAGGTGGTGCTGCTTTAGTGAAAGGCTTCTCAGTTTACACAACTGATTTTTTTTATTACCTGTCAGACCAAAACAGGCAAGGATCAAGTCAAAATTTTACTTCCAGAAGTACTTGCTCTCTTTTCTTATGCTTTCTCTTTGATTTCTCACTTAAATCCATTCAAAAACCCTATGTAATTCCCAGCTGTGTTTTTCTTGGCACTTCTGAATTAATTTATTACTCTCAAATTGTTGTGAGGTTGGTCTTTTTTTATCTTGCTGCATGTCGTTTTTCCTCTGTAGAAATGACATGACTCCAATCTGCTGGTTATGCCTTTCTCCTTCAATTATTCTGTTCTGAAACTTTCTTCATGTCTGCAATCCTTTTATTTTATTGACTTGTCTTTTTTTGACTTCGACCCTTTATTTTACTCTCTCTCCTCTCCACTAATGCTCTAATTATCTTGACTTTCCACAGCCATTTTGCAAGCCACTAGCCAGGGCAATTTCAATATATTTGAGCTTGCCAAAGTATTCTTGGATGGTCCCTCCAATGGAATTATACTGTACTGAACCTAAATCTGACCCACTGCTGCTGTGATTATAGTCCTGCCTGGTCTACATTGAAAAACCCCAGCACATTTAAAGAGACAGGTTTCTGATTATCTTAAGAGGCAACTCCCACATTTCTTCTTTTTCTAATTAGTTTAGAGAAATGGTGTCTGTCAAACCCACTCTTGATGGTGATCTTTGCACTCCTTAAGCTGAAATGTTGTCCCATAAATCATCAAAGGCTTACTGTGAGTGACTCCATTATACAGTGCTATGAAAGTTTTTTTCAACCAAATCCACATTTGCCTTGCTCATAGACCACTGGAATTAGAGGGACTCTTTCCGCTGACTTCAGGGCTTTGGATTCTGCCCTATTTCTATTTGCCCTAATAAGCACAAGCTTTTGGCTAATACCCCAATGGCATTGTCCTGAGACACAGCTTTACCTCTAATGTCTTTCCCTCCTAATAACAAAAAACTTCTGCTCTGACCCTAGATGACCTCCCAGGGTTGTTCTCCACTCTGTTGTGGGACTCATGTTTTTTCAGCAGTTTCACCTCAGCTGGAATCACACACGTAGAGGGCTCCATGGTGAAAAGTTGGAGAATTTTGCAATGACTCTGGGGAAGAGTGCAGCAGTTCCCATAGTTTATGTCTGTATACATATAGATGCAGTGTGACCCGGGACTTCTCATCCCTTGCAGTGAGTGCACAAGAAATGTGCATGCAAATGCCAGGATCTGATGGAGTCAGACCTGAGGACCATTCTTGTAGATCCTTGCTGTGGTGGGCAAGCAGTGGGATTGCCCTGTATCACCCTTGCTAGCTGAGACAGGAGGAACATTGTATGCTGTACAGCAGAAGAAGTGGTTATTCAGCACCTTGATGCTTCAAACCCTGCTCAGCCTCCTTGTGCAAGGCCTGCGTCTTATGATAGGCAAAACTGCATTGATCTGCTATTTCATGTCTTTTATTTCAAGTCATTTTTATTTAATGAAGAAAAAAAATCCTAAGGTGCACTAGGCAATAGAAATAAGCATCTTCATTTTCATTTTAATTGTGTTTTATTGCTGTTACTTCACCTTGTCTTCCTCTCAGCCTCACTGTGTATACGAGCAAGCTCAACGTCATGATTTGAAGTCATGTGTGTCCCTTGAGGGTTTTCCCATTTGCAAATTTCATGTAAGGAAAAGTTAATCTAGTGATACCTGTTAAGGAGGTCTGATTGGGTTTGAGCACCTCTCTAAATACCTCAGTCATATATGAAAGCATTTGGGAATGAGCTCTGGGATTCCTGAGGCCACTGCAATGGTGCTGTTGAACAACTGCCTGTTGAGTTCAGTAGGAATGAATTTAGGGCCAAATGAGCATCTTTGAGAGCCCAAGCCTGAGTGTGCTAGGAATGACCTCTGTCATGGTCAAAGATGGCAGGTTCTTGGCTTCAGAGTCTTGAGGAGTTCAGTGTAGGCACCCATGCATGCAGTCAGGCTTCAAGGGCAGCAGAGACAGGAGCTGCTTTGGCTGTTTGTCTGGATAAAGGTCTCTGACAATTCCTCTCTTGTTCCCTCTCACTCAGTACTCAAGAACAACTTGATAAAAAAATTTTAAAAATACAGCAAGTTTGTAGTGCAAGGAGATGCAGTCTTACCCGGTATTTGCTCCTGGGCAGTGGAGCACAGGGCTGGCTGTGGTCACATGCTTGGGTCTTCTCCCTTCACAGAGGTTTGGAGTATCTGGGTACCTGTCCAGCACAGGTATGAGCTGTGGGGCATCAGGACAGTGTCTCCTTGCCTCAGGACTCAGAAACATCTCAGACAATTTGTTTGGATGAAGAGCTAGTGCCAGAATGATATTTAAGCACCACCAGCAAACTAGGCATAAAAAGCTGAATTATTTTAGCATTACCTCTGCACATATATGCCTTTAGGGATGCTAATTTCTTCAAACTCAAAAAGAATCTGTCAATCCTTTTCTGACACCTTCCTCCTTTCTCTTGGAACATACCTTTGTTTCTGAAGCTACCATACTCACACCTCTTTCTTGTTATACTTTTAGTAGTTTCTCATGATTAATTGTGAGCCTCCCAGCTATCTTCCTACAGGCTGAATATATACAGATTCATGAGCAATATGTGATCAGAGCTATCCAGTGTACCTGTCAAGTTCTTGTGCAGTCCTGAAACTGTCTTTCTCCCCTTTGATTCCTCAGCCACTTTCCTCTCTGCTACAAGGACAGTGGGTAGTTGCTCTACGCTGCGTGGCTGGTGTCTGTGCTCCATCTATTTTTACTTGTCTCCAGCTCCCTGACGATGTGCCCAAGGGCTACAGCCATAGGGAAGCCCCTGGCCTCTCTCCAGTCCCACAAGCTGGGAGGAGTAGACCCCTCAGTGCCTCTCAATTGTTTCCCACCTTCCGTGAAGCTTTTTCAGGCATTGTCTTGGCAATCAATGGCACCTCAATGTTTTGTAAAAGGATTCTGCATCCCTGTCCCTTGATGGTGTTGTTGAGTCCCTACTTATTCACTTCAAGGTCTCCAGCATTGGCAGAGTGGTGGCGTCAGCATATCACAGGTGGCTCAGGTCCTCAGGTCCTTTTCTTTATCCTCGGAAACCTTGAAAGTTTTCCCCAGGCGGGAGGTGAAGAGTCTGTTAATTTCACACTTCAAAATAATCTTTGCCCTCTATTTGTCATTCTTAAATACGACTGTGTTATCCTGGGAGATGTTTTAGGGACTCAGGAACAATATGGGGCTTCTCCAGCTTTCTTATCCAGTGCTCCCTCAGTGCTTTTATTTCCATTGTTTTGAAGCATTTCTTGCCATTTACAAGAGCAGACCACAATGCCCCGCAGGCTGCTGTCCCTCTGGCTCCATGCTTGGAGGCAACCAGCCAGGCAAGCTGGAGGTAAATATCTAAATCTTGGCAATGATAAGATAAATTACTTTCCTCGGCATGTTTCTGGTGACCTGTGTTACTGAACTCTGGGAAAGTGAGGGAGAAGCAGGCAGCCCCTGCTCCTGCCTGCAGGGCACTGGTGCCCCAACAGAGGGGTTGAGTGGTGGGCACGAGCCCAGCAAAGCATGGCCCCCCCATGCCACCAGCTGGCATCTTCTCTTTCCATCCCAGCTCTTTTATCCAGACAGGTAGAGAAAAATGGGTGAGGTTTGCATGCTGCCCTTGCAATCAGTCCTTCCTACAGTCTGATGCCATCAGTGCAACCCATTGTTGGGTGCCACCTCCACACCATGATGATCCTCTGGCACTTCTGTCCTTGGATGCAGCAAGGACCAGGTTTCACTCAGAGAGCCTGGTGATACAGAGAAATTCAAGCTTATGAGCATTTGTGGCATACCAGATATGATCACATTTCTAGTTAGATTTTCTCCTACAGTTTTGATTCAATTTCATCCAGTTAAAGTTCTTGCTGTCAGCCCATCTCAAATGGCAGGTCTTGCACACAGCAACTGGAAAAATCCTAAACTTGCTGAGTTCCAGTACTGCTGCACATGGAATTTTCCAGAGTGGAGCTTGAAATATTTTAAAATTAGAATTTTTGTGCAGAAGGATCCAAGAGATGCTGTGGTGAGGCATCCATGTATGAACATGAGACAAGGACAAAACCATGGGCTGAGATTTGCTGTGAAATAATGAAATAATTCCGCCTGGAATAGTGCTGGGGTAACTGACATATTCATGCCAGTGCCGTGCCACCTGTGGAGCACCTAAGCATGGCTTTTGGCTGATACCATCCTCATTTTTAATTCCTGCTAGAAAAAAAGTCTGTGCATAGCTGATATCAAATATGGCCCTTCAATCCTGTGCCATGTGCCCTGGCAGATCATGACATGCCCCAGACCATTCAGACATCACCCCCCCTAAGCTGAATTTTTGGGATGACTGAGGCATCTCCTGCTTCACCCTTCACCTCGTCCCAACATCCCTACCAGGAGCTCCAAGCACACTGCCCAGTACCAGTGGGGCTACTAGGGGAGAGAGCTTGCATCAGGCATGGAAAACAACAGGACATTTTAATCTTTTCCTGCAAAATTTTGCACAAGAACAGGTGTTATGTTTGGCTGCATAGAGGTGTCCTGTCTTAAAGAGCTGGTTTTCCTCTTGCCTGAAGGGGGAAGGAATGATATCAACCAGATTTGTTGAATGCTAGCAGTTTAACATCTCTTTCTTGGGATTGTAAACACTTTGGGTCATCAGCCCTCTCCTCTTTTGATGCCTTTGCCTGGGTCCTGCATGTGGATCCCCTTCTCCTTGTTTTTTGATGCTGCAAGAATACTGCTAAGAAATCACTGCAGCTTTTCTGCCCCAAAATGCTCACAACTCCAGAGGCTCCCCTGGCCCCTGCAGCTGCTGCTGTGGCATCCCCAGCAGCACTTCTGTGTTTTCAGGCTACCCACTTCCCAGTTTCTGTTCTCCTTGCTCATGGACAATTGTATTGCAAGCATGTTTTGGGGTACCTATGTGCTGTTTGGGCTGTCCATGCCCTTCTCAGTGGCGGCCAGTCCCCGTCCCCAGGCTGCAGCACCCACACAAGGGCACACATCCCTGCACAGACACCCATTTGTAGGAATGAACATGTCTTCCCAAACACTCAGGCAGATAAAAACCATGTGTGTTTTGGATTAGTTTTCCCCAGCTGCTCTTCAGATAGCATTTACCCTTGAGCTGAATGGGATTTGTTTATGCCCTGCCCAGGCTTCCTGTTCCTGTGGGCCCTGGCATTGTCCCCCTTCAATGTCCCCAGTGCCCCCTGTCCCTGGGACTGCAGGTCCAGTCTCTGAGGGGCTTTATAAAGCACTGCAGACTCAATTACTCCAAACCACCCATCACTCTGGGCCCTGTCATCCCACAGTGGTGGCAGTGCCCTCCCATCCCCAGTGTGCTGGTGCACAGTGGCTGCATCCAGCTGGTCCGTTGGGTTTTTGTGTCCAGCAGGTGGGCTACCCCAGCACAGACCAAGCTCCATGTGACAGACCAGGTTTTTGGGGTGGGATGTGCATCCTGCTCCCCCCACAACAGCTGCTGAGGCGGCAGCTGTCCGCCTTCCTCCCAGCTGAGACCATTCTTAGATGCAGGAGCAGCCCGTGTGCCATACAAGGAATTGCAGAGGTTTAGTTATCAAATTGCAAATCTGTGATCCTGACATCAAAGGGAAAGAGACCATGGTGAGAATGTGGGCTTTTACAAATGCACGGGCAGCAGGATTGACCCGACCTGCAAATTCTCCTGCAGCAGGAACCACTTAGCAAATTGGGTCAGATCTTGTCTTCAGACGTCAAAACTTTCTCACAAGCCAGTAACTCACTTTGTATTCTGACTTTAAAATGTTTATTTGCCTCTATCTTTGTGCGAGTCACTTTTGCAAAATTAAGTGACAGAGCAGTGAACTGTGAGATCTTTGATTTAGTATCTTTGATTTTACCAATTAAATGAGAACTGTGGTGAGTTCACAATGCAGTAACTCATGCTACCTGGTGGCTTGGTTCCAGCTGCATGAACTGGGGGACAGGCGACCCTTGCTGAAGAGCCCATCTGGATCCAGTCTAGCTTTGTTTGGGAGAGGTTAAGTGCACTCCAGCACTGACAATCACAATGTGAGAGGCTCTCAGGAGGCAGCAGCCATGTGGTGCCTGTGTGGGAGGAAGGGGAACTGCCTCACACAGGAGAGACAGCTAGCCTTCCTTAAAACTGAACATCAGAGAGATGATCATCTCTGCTTGGCAGGCAATTGCTCATACTTTTGTCTCTCATTGCACTCAGAGAGAGACTCTTTCCTTCAGTCAGAGGGCCAAAATTGTGCTCTGGTTACAAGGAGCTTGGGAGCAAAGCATCCTATGGGTTCAGGAATTCCTCCCCACTTCCTGATGCACGCTGCACCCATGCTCAGGCAGCACCACTGCATTCTCTATACTTTAACTCTATTAGTTACAGAGTAAATACACACTTTCCTCCCAGCTCTTTGTACAATGAGAGAGACTGCACTGCTCTACCAGCCGCACTGAGGGCTATCTGCTTTTGATTCCTGCTTCAGTGTCCAAGGGCTTGGTCTTGGTTTCACTGAGAAAAGACTGTTCCATGAAGCACACCACTGTTAGGACAGCTGAAGCTCATCGTTTAAGAGAGCATATTAACAGAAAACTCAGATGTTTAGCCTTCTCTCCCCTGAGGTTTTAAAAAAAAATGTTTTCTAAATATTGTTGCATGCCATAAGGTCTTTCCCCCACTGCCAGTCACTTCTCCAGTGCTTGGATGGGAGTCACGAATTCACTGGCAGGCTGTGCAGCAAACCGCCACTTCCAGCTCCTGCCACCCATCAACCGGCCCCTATTAAAACAGATATGGCAAGTGGCTTATTTGCTGCCCATATGGCAGCCCTTATGGGTGGATGTCAAGGGCAAGTGATGCCTGCCAGGGGGTCGGTCCCCTCTGCAGGCATCACTCTGCCCCTGACGCCTCCTCCCCATCAGAAGCCTGCCTCTGCTGAGGCTCTGCTCCCCCTGGCACCTCCCTTCCACCCCTCCTTGTCTTTGACATAAAGTAAGGGCTGTGAGGTAAGTCCCACCAAAGTCACAACTTACTGGGATTCTGCTGCCCTTTGGGTTTCCTCATCTGCAGATCATTGCTGTTGACCTGCCACCAGCATGGGCCCTCTGTAACCCCCTTCTCCCAACTTGTTTTCTTTGGAAAGGCCGTGGCTCCTGTGGTTGCTGACAAAGTTTCTTTGTAAGCATCCCGTGGGCTGTCACTGCCTCCTTTCCTGACCCTGCCAGCATGGAGGGCTATCACTAATGTGTGTCATTCATCAAAGCAAAATTACATGTGTCCCAAAAAAAAAAAGGACAGCATGCAGACAAATTACAGCATGCAGCAAATTGCTTACTTGGAGAGGAAAAAAAAATACAGCCCTCTGTTTTTCTCTCCTCCCAGAGGTAGGTGTTTAATTCAACATATTAACACTGAGAAATCTAATTATAGCCACAGGGTGGTGGGAACCCAACTGCAGCATGGCACAGCTCTTGCCCCAGCTGGTGGATGTGATGTGGCCAAGCCATACCACATCCCAGCAGGGTCAACCCATGGCCTGTGCCACACTGGCTGGGCAAGCCCCCCATGCTGCACCAGGGACCTGACATGGGGACCAGCCCGGAGGCTGCTCTGCAGCATACCAAAGCACCTGGGGCCACAGGGGAGAGGAGATGCCTGTGCAGGGTGCCATGCTCAGGCCAATTTTTTATTTTTTTTTAAAGGTAAGAGGTTTGGATTATATTTTTAAGCACCTTCCTGCATTGAGGGACACTTCCTTTCCCTCTGGCTGCAGCTGTGCTTCTCTGGTGTGAGCTGGAACTGAGGCTGGGGAGAAGGGCTGACCACGTTGGTGAGCAGCTGGTGCTAGAGAAGGGGAGGGTGGAAGGGGAACCCCCAGCCAGGTGTCAGCCACATGCCCTGGGAGCCAGAAGGCCTCTCAGAACCCCAGGGTAGGGCATAAGCCTGGTGTGTCCCTGGCATAGCACCTGGCACAGCTCCTTACTACCCCAGAGGGAAGGGTGTAAGGGGCCTGGCCCCCAGACACTCTTGGCTCCCACCTGGCTGCCCAACCCAGAGCACCTGGCAGAGGTCTGCTCCCTGGGTTTTATCTTTCAGATTACAAAAGCCCCTCTTACATAGTTAATTGATTTTCATTAATCACAGTCTTCTCATCTACTTGTTTATGTTCTTCACTACTTCACAAATCTGATCTGACATCTGATTTACAGATTTCAGAAATTAACCTTCATCCCATGCTTCTCTTACAAGGTATTCTATTTATTTATGTTCCTGTCAAGTGCCTTTCAATAGAAGTGATTTCTACTTTTGGCTAGCAGAGGACCCTATTGTTTCCCATGGAAAACAGTTTTGCCAGTGAGGCGGAACCCAAATGGTTAATTGTGGGTCAGAATGTAATACCCTTACTGGAGCTCAGCAGCACTGGGCTGGAAGGTATCACAGATGGCTGGGCTGCAACCCCGTTGCAGCTTGGGCATCCCAGCTACCTGCCAGGAAGAGGGAACTAATGGCAGATCCCCCTGCCCCAGCTGGAGCTGGGCAGGAGGAGGGCTGGCCTCTGCACTGTTCAAGCTCTCCAGCAAAGCTGCAGCCTGCCACTTCAGTTTGGTTGGCCACAGCAATGTGTGTGCTCCTTGATCAAAGAGAGAGCTGCCTCCAAGAATAGAGATTCTGTATTTCTCAAACAACAGCTAACCTGGCAATGACATTATTTTCTTATTTGTGGAGGACAGTGTATGCATTATTACTGAGGCACCTCAGAAATAATGCTCTCTGGCTCACTTCACGTTCAAGAGCTACTGTCTTTTACAAAGCATCATGCAAAGGGCAAGAGTAGATTCTCCTGTAGCAGCTGCAGTAGACCTTGCAAAGGAAAATAAAATAAACCACAATGAAGAAATAGAAAAAAAAAAAAAAAAAAAAAAAAAAAAAGGAGGTGGAGGGAAGTGAGAACAGAGTGTATCAAGGATTAAAGGTAATTTTGGAATGGGCCCAAAATAATTGCCCCCATTTTCCCTGGTGGTGGTGGTGCAGGCGAGAGAGGAGTCAGACAGTGAGAGCTCATGGGTGGTACCACACAGCAGTCCCCACATCTACACTGGCAGCAGCAGCACACACCTCACAGTGTTCAACCACTGCACCAGGCAGCAGAGAGCAAAACAGCTTGGCCTGAATAATACCAAACCTCTTTTTCCAGAAATAATGTTGAAGGGTAAATGGTAAATGCAATAAAATACAGCATGGGTTTACCAAAGGCAGTTGGTATCAGACTAATCTCGTTTACTTATTCAGTGAATGATTTCTCCAAAGCGATGTCATCCATCCTCTTTCATACAACACACCGTGGGAAATTATGAGCTAAACAGGTGATAATGGGAACTGGTACGGGAGCTGCAAGGTGGGTGAGGACAGCGAGCAGAGCAGAAACAGTGACCCTCGGAAGGAGAGATGTCATACACTGCATGGGCATGTAGTGTGAGAGGGTAGGTAGTTGTCCAGTTTCTTTAGCACCCTTCTTGGGTCCGGTCCATCTCTGTATTTTAGCCATTTACCTTAACATAAATGTGGTAATCTCCTGATGAAATTTGCTGGGGAGAGCAGAGTGGGATGTGGTACTGGAACAGCTGGATGGCCACAGGCAGGGTGCTGCTTGGAAAGAAGAGCAATGGTCATGCACTTGGGAACTTCTGTCATTAGCTGGGAGCACACTGAGCAGGAAGTGCATAGGAGCTGAAAGGCCCAGCTGAATTAATGAAGCTCTGGGTAAACTGTGAGCCTCACCTGGGAGGTGCCCATGGAAATCAGTGATGGGGTGTATTGGGCTAGGGAGCCCCAGCAGAAGCAGCACTGAGCAGCACCATTCAGTTTAATGTCAAGGTGGTAGATAATTGTCCACCTTTCCAGTGAAATTCTGAGTGGCTTTTACCACTGCAAATGAGCCTGACACTAGAACAACCTCAGCCTCTCCTCACCCTTGGCTGCTCTCACCATCAAACCACATTAGAGCCAAACAGCAGAGGGGAGAAAAAAGCCATAACCTTCAATAACCAACCTGAAATAGCCCAGAGGACCAGTTCCTGACCTCACGGGCTTCCTGTGAGTGTCTCTCACCTGCTGTAGCGTGGGTGGAAGTCAATGCTGACAGCCCTATATGCCACCTGCACCTCCGGCTGCCCTGAGTCACCACCTCATCAGCAGGGTGGTGGACAGCAGTGCATCCAAAATGACCCCTGTGAGAGGGTGATTAGGGACCTGCTGGTTGAGCCTCTATGCCCCCAAAGGCCAGGTCAGCATTTGGTTGCCCTGTGGTTACAAACCCAGCCTGTGACCTTCCCGCCATCTGCTGTCCGGCCTCGCCGTAATAGAGGGGTTTCTATTCTTGCTGAGCTGAGTCCACTGGCACTTACCCATCCTGTAAACAAAACCAACCCTCTGGAAGTCAGGAGACATCAAGGATGTAATTTAGTTTCTTAATAGCCTTGCTGAGGCTATTTCAGGATGCGTGCTGTGATGGTGGCACGGCGCTCCCTACTGCCTCGACCAGTGATCAGTGTGAGGGACAGCGAGATGAGAGCCTGGCAGGGCATGTTCATGGTCAGAGGCTTCAGCTGCAGGGGGGCTGCTGCATTAGTATTGCTTCATTGCAATTATCTGCCCAGATGATCTCCTTACCTTCTTTTGAAGTTGCTGTAAGGCCATCATACCAAGCACAAGCATGTTGGTATTTTATGTCCCTCTGAAAAGTGAGGGCAGTTGGTGGAAAGCCCAGTTTTCATCTCAGCCAGGTTTTCCCCACTGCAGTGTCCTGGTGATGGTTTTACTGCAGCTTAAGCCCTGAATTTTTTTCCCACACTGGCTGTACTTTGCCACAGTGTTGCTACATGGCATACTCCTGGCCTTGGAGATAATGCACCTTAAATCACAATTTGTAAACATAAAATAGGATGGACTTTATTTTAGGGCATTTGCACTCATTTGGTTTTGGTCAACAGAGCAATACATGACTGTCAGCACAGTGGGGCAGAAGGACATAATCAGGAATATCAGTATTAATAATAATAATAATAAGTACCCTTTCGGGTACTCTTTAAAAGCAGCCAGGTGGCTATAAAGGGAATCCTTTCTTTTCATAAAATATTAGAGGCAAAAATTATTATCTGGTCTGTATTTTGTATCTCAGTTGCTCCCTCTCCTTTCCACTGACCATGAATTGTGCACCTTACTTACCTCCAGCCACTAGGATTTTGTCAATTCAGGCACCCTTCGGGAAGGTGCTCATTGCCCTAAGTTCAAAAACTCTGGCAGAAGTCTCACACTGCCAGATGAGATGCTATTACCTGTATCCCAAGGCTGCCACGGTGCTGCTGTCTTGATTCCAGCACACCATGTGGCCCTTGCCAAGTCCAGGCAAGGAGGCAGGAGCCTGGGCTTTGGACAAGCCGTGAGGTCCCCAACACCTGTCCCCAGCACACTCCTACACCCGTGTTTGAGTGCTCCTAAGCTGAGCATGGGTAGCCTACAGGAACCTGCTGGTTCAAAAATAAGGTAAAAATTTGCTGTCTTGGCTGCCTGGGCACTACTGTTAGTTCTGCCTTCAAACCTTTCTGTTTGCAGTGTGGTATTAATATGAACAGCAGAGTTTGTCCATGGAATCCTTTTCCCTGTTTCCTCTTTCAAACCGGCATTTTAAGGGACTGCCGTCATGAACATGACATTTGAGTGCAGGGTTGTGTCAAGTGCCCCTCTGCAGCAATTCTGATCTCACCAGCACCAGGGACACCAAGTCAATGTATTCAAACTTCAGCGTTCTGTAACACTCGTTCATTAGACACTAAGCCATTTTCCTCAGTGCTTGCAACTCTCCATACGTGTGATCACTCATTCAGATCTCAAATTCTTTCTCTGAATTAAATCGTCTGCCTCCCACTCAGGCAGATCCATTAGCACTGACTGTGTAACATCAGCTCTGCTCTCTGTATAACATACGAATAAGCCTTTGAAATTGTATGTTCTGCCCTGCAACATTTATCACCTATTTTGATCCTGAGTTTGCTCTGCTAAAATGCTTACTGGTCTCTTCAAGTGCCTTGATGATTTACATGCTACTAATTCAGGGTTCATTCAGGACTTGCCAGTTCTGTGATGATTTGGTAACATTTTGTTCACTTACTAATAAACATTCTAAAGCCATGGATTATAATTAATTTCTGAATTTGGTAAAGATAGTGACAAGACTTTTTTTTACATTTCATAATGTGTAGACGTAGTAGTTTATACTTCTGAAGGAGAGATTAATCACCATTTTAATTCCCTGTTTGTAAGAAAAAAAAAATAATGTTATCTTTAGAAGCAAAAGTTAGTTCAGTGGTAATTTTGAGAATAGAGCATAGTAAGACAATTTAATTAATTGAAATTTTTTTTTAAATTGTATTGGTTAGAAAAGTTTGTGTTGATACAATATTAGGGTTTGATGCCTGCCACAGAGCAGTAGATTGAAACGTGGTGGTTAAAAACAATACCTTATACTTTCAGTATAATGCCTAATATATTGCCTTTGTGACTTTTGTCATGAGCAGTTTGAGTTGCCAGCGACCCTTAAAGGACAAGAAATAGCCTCTTGGAGGCCAGGATGGCTGAGCCCTGGGCATGAGGCTGTGGTATGCAGTGCTGCTGTCTAGAAGTTACTGGGAACTGCCAGTCTCCAGCTCTGGCAGTGGGCAGATCCCACTAGATTATAATACGTGGCAAACCTCCATCGACTTTGAGTGAAAAAATATCCCATCTTTTCATGTGCAGCGTGAGTAATAATTAAAAGAAACATATGGGTTTTCAGCTTATGTACAGCCACGTAAGGACTATCAGTGGTGTCTTTTCTCCTGTCCATGTGCCTGAGCCATGGATCTACTCACTTATCCAATGGCATCACAACTCAGCAAAGGAAAAAAAGGCGCCATGCTTCTATTGTGTGCTTACAACTGCACCGCTACCTTTTTCTTTTCTCAAAAAGAAAACACGGACCGCCCTGCAATTAGCAGCAAAACCATGAATACTTTCTTCGTTAACCACAAATGGTTCTTTTCGCAATGAGCAGGCTCACATATGTTCTAAATATGTTCAGTTTCATTAGGCGGCGAAGCGCTGTGGATCTGCTATTTTATTCAGGAAGGCAAACAAGAGCTGCATATGTGCAACATAAGTTGAGGAGAATGGGAAAAACTCAAGGCACTTGCAGAGTGCCTGAGATGCTCGGACGTGATGATTTAATGTGGGATTGCTCCCAGCTTGTTTCCGTCAGCCTTGTCACTGTCAGTGATCAGCATGCTCCAACCAGTGATGCTCCAACTGGTGATGCTCCTGCCCTTTCCCAGCATAAATGTCTTTCAGAAAGGGGGATTTGGGTGCTGCAGGCCCACTTTGGCAGGACAGTTGGCTGGCATGCCAGGGTTTGTCTCCGCTGCACTACAGAAGTCCCCCAGGCCAAGGGGCCAACCGCTCCCCTTTCTGAACAAGAGTTACCGAAGGAGGTTGCAGCGCGATGTGGCACTGACTGATAGTGCCTGCAGGGTGGGGTGTGAGGCCACCCCAAGTCCAAGTCCCTGCACTGGAGGACAGGGTGACATAGCAGTCTGCAAGCTGAGAGAGGTGACTGAGAGCTCTCCCACGTTTTCTCCCACTGAAGACAATTGGAAAAAATCTCTCTTGAATTTTTCCATTTGTCGTCACTAAGGGTTTTTTGCTTATTGCTTGTGTGTTTCTGTAGTTATCTGGTCGAAATATTTCGAGTATTGGAAATGCACTTTTTTTTAAATTTTTTTAATAACTCAGAAGAACATTGTCTTAATTTTTTCCAACTATTTTGGACACAGGAAGTAAAACAGCAGGTTCTTCAGACCTCAGTGTCCCTTTTCTCTCCCCAGAAAGCATGATGGACCAGTTTTAATCCATGTAGATTTGTGTAAATCACAATTTTTATGTAAACACATACAGTGCTAAAAATATTCACACCCCTAAGTGTTTCCCATCACGTGTGCGCTAATGAGGGGATTATGAAATATGTTTTCAGTGTCTTACTCTCCGTCCCTCTGATCCACCCCCTCCCACCAGAAGGGATCCCGGGGAGGCTGACCCTGCCTGCAGACAGGGAAGTGCTGTGAGAAGTCATAAGAACGTGTACTGTGTCCTTGGTCCCTCCTGAGAGCTGGGGCTCCTGCGTCACTGACAAATGTCACAGAACTTCGCCTTTGTCAAGGACAAAGTTGTCTCCTACGGAACTGCGACCTGTTGGAGGTACCTTGCAGGGGCTACAGAAGGTGATGCTGACCGGGTGTCTGTCCCTGCCTGCAGCCATGCAGTGCCCTCGCTTAAATTGCATGTATAGAGCAATATTCCTTGGAAATAAAGACAGCAAAATATAAACAAACAAATAGCTCTCAGAGGGCCCCAGGAAAGGAGCTGTAAGAAATTAATCTGTTACTATTTGCTGATGGTGTAGAGGTATGTTTTAAATGCCTGATTCATGGCAGAGAGACAGTTGTAAAGCACCAAATCAAATAAACTAGTGAGAGCTGCCGTTGTAGGAACAACCAGCGATCAATAAGTATCCCAATGTCTGCAGTGACTCCATTAATTTTTCTTCCCCCTAAACCCAGGAATTACATTAATAATGTCTCAGCTGTGCATGGGCTGCTCCATAATCTCTGTGCAGTGCTGCTGAGCCATCTTCACCTCGGAGCACCCCACTGCCAGGAGCTCAGGAAGCATGGAGTTAAATAAGTTTGCCTTTTCCTCCATCTGAACAATTGGAATCAGCAGTTTGCATTATTTTAAAAATGAATGCTTGGAATCAGCAATTTTCTTTTTCCTTTTTTTTTAAGATCTTGAGGCTTTTTTTTTTTATTTAAAGTGGAAAACTACATTAAGTGCAAGGCACTCAACAAAGAAACAGTCATAAAGCCTAAGTATTCTTAGAGTTATAAAATATGTCCGTGGTGGCAATTCTACTGCCAACAATGAAGTTTTAAGCATTAATATGCCTTCATTGCAGTTTTAATGCCTTAATATTGACTCTATAGCTCTTTTGGGTAATTTTGCTTTCTCTGGTACTTGAAAGGTGATGATGTCAGCGTTCTTCATACTGATTCATATGCAGGTTGATGAAGCTGAGTTATTTATTGAGTTCCATTATATTTTCTATAAACATTAGTTCTCAATAAACAGAGACATTTAGCCGAGGGTTTATTTATTAAATAGGTACTGTACAGATGGTTTTGCCACACATGATGTGCTGCAGAGGATATTACTCAGGAATAATCAGCTGTGTTATAGCTTGGCTAAATTAATAAGATGATAATGATGAAATTGATGCTTTTGAGCTAGGCTTGGTAAATGGTTTTTGCATAAACAAACTGATAAATTTGAGAAGCAATTACTTGCTTGTCAAAGATAAAAACACAACAGGGCCCATTTATAGTTAGGTCCTATTTATTTTAAAAGATTGTACCAGATTTTATGTTTAATACGCTGCAATTAAAAAATAATACTTAAATGAAGAATAATAAAAAACTAACTTTCTGAGCTCTCCTTCAAATTTGAAGATGCAGCATTGCTTGGTTAGACATCAAGTAAACTTTTTCAAGGCTTTCACTACATCTAGAAAAAAATATAATTGTTTTATGAAAGATGCTGTCTGGAGTTGTGCAATGCAGACTCTGCCAGTGCCTTTGGTAGCAGTATTTGCTCTAAAATCAAGCTGGATTTCATATAGAGAAATACAGTCTCCAATTCCCCATTTAATGTGGATTTTGCTGCAGTGTTCACACAAGCGAACAAACCACACATGTACTCCCCACAAACACCACCTTCATGTACTCGACAATAAAATAATGAAATGTGTGTGTATACATGTTTATGTGTGAGCCTATGTATGGACAATGAAAATATCACTTGTCTACCAAGTGTGTTATTTGGTTTTACATACCAGTCAGAGCAGCTTATTGCCATTTATTTAGAAAAATAAAAGGATGGGTGATGTGCAGCCCTTCAGGTGCCCCACCAGAGAGGACCTCATGATCTTCTGACTATGCTCTCAGAGTCACAGAGGCCTCTACAGTGACTGTGGTTGTTGGTTTCCATCTGAGGGTTTGGAAGTACCCTGTGAATATGCATTTAGCTTTGTAATGTCCCTGAGACAAAGGTGTTAGGACACAGCTTGTCACCACCTCCTCCAGTGGGGACAGGCAGCTCCCATGTGCATTGGTGGGGCAATGATGCTCCTAACAACTTACTTTACCTTCTCATGCACTGAAGGAAAGGTTCAGGCCTTCAGTTATTTCTTTCTTTCCTTGAAAATTGCTGTGCCCCAAGACCACCCATGTCTTCCACACATAAATGCCATTGTGGGACCATCTTAAGTGGATTATACCTGAGAAGAGGAATCGTACAGCCAAACATAGAAAGATGCACAGGCATGTTCTAATTTACAGGTTTCCACCACATGCTTTCTGATACAAAAGGCTTTTACTTGTAGCCCTAAAGGGCTTCTGCTCTGTAAGAACCTAAAGCCAGTACTAATGCGTGGGAGGAATCCAGCCCTGCAGCAGCATGTGCCAGCACAAGCAGGAGGTCTTGTTTGCCCAGGAGGACTTCCCACCTGGAAGTGGCATGGCACCACTGGGAGGTTTTGCAAAAGGGAGTGAGCAAAGAGCCCTTCTCCAGGCAATTTAAAATGTCACACTATGAGCAAAACCAGATTTCTAACAATACTTCTTTGCTGTAACAGGTGGGTTTTTTTAGGAAATGTGGTTATGAAGTAGTAGTGTAAGGTATTCTATGACTTTATGTTAGCAAATAGTTCATATGTTTTCTTGTAGTTGTTTGTAAAGAATATAAGGTCTTATGCCAACCTGAAACTCTTGTCAGGGACAAGCAGGAGAGTCATTCTCTCAGACACAATGCCAACAATACCTACATAGAAGAAAATTCATAACATGTTACAACATCAGCCATACATATAAATTACTTCACAACCAGACACAGTTTTTGCTGTAACTTCAGATTTATTACCTGAATTATAGGTATTCACTGTAACAAAATGAAACAAGGTCATTTGGTTAGCCTTAAAAACCTGAAATGAAGTTGTCTACAGTATTTGTGTCAAAGGCATGAACCTCATTGATGAGTTTTGCCCTGCCATATGGGTGTGTGTGCTGACCTGTGGGGCAGCAGAGCCATCACTTGGCAGAGTGGCTGGGAGCAGCAAGGCTCCTGCTGTGAAACCCAAGCCAAGGTGGCAGCCACTGCCCTGGTTATGCCCAGTTCCACCACCCCAGAAGGAGGTGAGCCCCTTGACTGCTGCAGAAAGGTGTGGGCACACCCCAGGTGGGAGTAAAGGAGCATCTGTCTCTTCCCAGTAAATGTTCCCATGTATCTGAAACCAGACCTGCTGAGCCATTCCCGCATGTAAATGGCTGCACTTGTGGGATACAGCGGGATAGGTTTGCATTCATGAGAATATTATTGGTGTCATTAAAACTGTTTACAGACTTTCACATGCATTTAAAATGTGCTTGGTGTGCAGGCAGATTTGGCATGATGTGCCTTTGTGAAAATCAAAAAAATACAGTGCAGACCAACCTGCTCAGCTTGGATGGGCTTGCAGGGGACGGGGACTTCCTTGCACTGTTGCTCCAGGAACAAATTTAGCTCAGATTTCAGTGTGAATCGACATCCCTGCTGCTGAACTGAAATGTTTTTAGCAAGGAGGTGTTGAGTAGGGGAAAGTGAAGCCATTCACATGGTGTGGTGCCACATTTACCCAGGCTGGAGGTCAGTGTGAAACAGAGCTGATGGATGGCATGGGTTTACCTAAAAATGGGTCTTGATGAAAGATTTGGGTGAGACCTTTCTTGAGGAAAAAAAAAGAAAAAAGAAAAAAGAATATTCCTTCAGGCTTTGCCAAGGTTCTTGCACTGAGGAGGAAAAAAAATTCAGAAAAGTCAATGTCACTTCAGTGTTTTCAAAGTAAAATTACTTTTTAAGTATTCCTGGAAATTTCATGTTAAAAAAAATTAAGGTGGTTTTCTTTTTTTGTTTTGAAAGTGCCATGTTCAGAGGAAGTATTTACTTTTAAGTAAAACAAGATTGGTGTCAGTGAAGATTTTCTCCTCCTGCACAGCTTCACAGTACCCAAATATATTGTCGGTCAATGAAAACCGAGACGGAATTTTCCCAAAATATTGTTGAAGTTTTTTTCTTGCTTTAGATAAGGTCAGTGCTCAGCTCTGGTTTTGGTAAAAGAGTCAGGGTGTAAAAAAAAACAAAAATAAAAAAAAATTGTCCTCTGAATAGAGAGAAATCTGGAGATCTGGAGCTGCAGCTGCACAAGACGCCTGGGCTGAGGACTGCTGGCCGTGGCGTGCCAGCACAGCCCTGTGCTTGGCCTCTGGCCGTGGGGCCAGCAGCACTTCCTTGCACGTTTGTCACCATTCTGCAAGGATCAGCCAAGCTGCCTCTGCCCCCTTTGCTGTAACTCTTACACCTGCCTCAGAACCCGGCGTGCGGCGGCGCTTTAAAGTAGAATCGTTCATTATTAATTAGGTCGCAACAAAAAAAGAAAATCCTGTGGATGCATTCGTGACACCAAATGAGCCGGTCACAAATAATGCGACTGTAATGAATTCCACGGGAAGAAATAATGACTGAGCCATTAGCATAAAGTGCCAGTCACAGCTCTGCGCTGCCCGCCTGCCCGCCTGGCACAGCTTCCAAACCCACCCAGCCGGCCGCCAGCACAGGCGTGGGGGTTCCTGCCACAGGCTGGTGTGGGGCTGACAGGTCTGTCCCACCACGTGGGGATGCTGAGGTGGGTCAGGGTACTTTGGTGAGTCCCACCAGGGCTTGCAGTGGCGTTGCCCCCAGGATGGCTGTCCCAGAGCCCCTTGGCATGCAAGAAACAGGATAATGTGGAAGCTTGCATGAAGATATTTTTACACCTCTTGCTCTAATAGATAATCAGAGCTTTTGTTCCATGGTTTGCACAGGCAAATTAATTAGGAATTTATCTGACCAGAAGTTCAGTGTGGCGTATATTTAAGGCAGAGCCCATCCCTGTGCATGTGTTTGCTTTCCATCATGGAATAATTATCTGCCCATTTAGGAAATTCAAAATTTGTTTCTATTTTAATAGATGCTCCTAACCATAAAAATAAATATCAGACCACTCCTGATTGCAGAGTGCTTAAAAACCTCTGAGAGGAAAACATCACTTGTAACCCTCCTTCTCCTACCCAGGGCATCTCCCCAGGTGTTTCAGGGAGGCCACCGGGCAGGTGGCAGCACCAGCCTGCAGCAGGACAGACCTGCACAGCACTGGCAGTGACAGCACAGCCACCTGGGTGAGCAGAGGGCTGGGAGCACAGGAAAATAAGACGGAATGAGGCTGAAGAGAGAGGGGTGTGGGGAAGCAAAGGATGGATGGTGGGGTTCTGGGAGAAAGAGCTGTTTTCTCTAAGCTGCATGGCTGTGCCAGGGCAGAGTGACATGGTGAACCCTGCAGCAGTGCAGGGACCAGTGCCTCTGGGGACTCCAGCCTGGGGCAGAGCCCTCCATCAGCCTCATGAGGCACCCTGGCATATTAAACACGTAGGTAGAACAGGTAGCAGGGTGGCGGTGGGACCTGTTCTGTTAGTGTCCCCTTTCCTCCCAGCAGCCAAGCAGACAGTCGCGTCAGGTGCTTATGCCCCTCTTATGTCTGCTGTTAAAAAACCCAGCCAGGGAATGTCATTAGAAACAACCACACCATCTGCCTCTTCCTTCCCTCCCCTTTAAAATAAGGAAACACCTTGTCAAACACATCCCACTAAATATCCCTAACACCCTCCTGTGCGCTTCGCACTCAGCAGTTCACAGGATCGTGCACCATCTGGACCCTTGCGCTGCATCTCGGTGGCAAGGCCCCAGCTCGGACCCACCACGTGCCCCACGGCCACTGGCAGGTCCCCACCACCTACATCCATGCCTGGCAGCAGGAAGTCACGGAGTTAAGCAAAAGCAACGAGTTCATGAAGGGGAAAAAAAAAAAAAAAGAAAGAAAAAAAAAGAAAAAAAAGCCCATCAACTCCACTTTGTGCTGTTAAACCTAGAAACTAACCAAGGAGGACCTTAAACACAGATATTTATTAACATTTAAATGGACTGAGTCAGCAATTAGTCAAGAGTCAGCATAATTGAATAGTTTATAGTAATGAAATTGCTATTTAATTATTCCCATTTCATTGAAGGTAAATATTTACTACAATCCTGGGATTTCCATTGTCTTTTGCATGGAACACCAGTATGCATGCGGACAGCCTGTGGCGAAGTTTCAAAGAACTTTAAAAAGGCAGGTTGCCACCTCCTGTTCTCATCTTGCTGGTCCCCGATGCCATGGGTGAGCATGGCTGAGGATCACTGCCTGCTCTCCTCTGCTTGGGATGGGCCCTGTGGGACCCAGTGCCACACGAGGTGGTAGCTGCGCGTCCTTTGGGGCTTGCAGCGCCTCAGCTCCCTCCCACCCACAGCCCTGCAAACCCAGGCAGTGGCTCAGGCACACGTGTGCACACAGAGCCCCCCAGCCCTGCTCACTGACCGTGCAGATGAGTCTTTGTTCTTGGTGATTACTGTGCAGACAACACACTCACCCGGCTGTGCTGAGCCACTGCGTACGCACCAAGCGATGTGCTGATAAGGGAAATAGAGTGGAGAAGAGCCTAAGGAGATAGAAGAACATTATTTTAAATTATCTTGAACATAAAAAACAAAGTGAGGATTTGGCAACCTTGCAGCAAAACCCTCAAAACCAGTTATTCCTTTTAAATAAAAACAAAAATGAGAAACAGTAACTATTAGAAATCCCACCTGGTGCTTTCTCTGTGTTAATGATGCTTCTTAAATTGCATGTGGGTAAATGGTAATTTTGTCTCACACCATTAAAAACTAATGGAACCCTTGATGATAAGAAATGCCATAGCTAGCTTGTTGGAAAACGTTTAATTAATAAAGTAATAAAATTATTGTAAACTAGTGCAGTTTCACAGAGGATTCAATGGGATATAAAACAGATAAAACATCCTTGAGAGTTGGTACAAGAAATAAATGCTCCTCTATAAAAAACAGCGCTATAAACTTAAGCTGGTCTGTGTTAGACCAAGCTAACAAAAGCTATGATGATAGCAAAGGTATTTGGATGAGCCTTTCATGAGAAGTGGTAGGAAAACCTCCAGAGTGCAGACAGGTGTGTTTTCAAGGAGCAGAAGCCAGCCCACCTTTCCCTGTACTGGTGTGGGGTTGAAGGTGATGGCTGATGGGATCTTCAGTCCTTTGAGCCCAGGGGAACAATTCTGATGGTGTTCTGGCTGTTGTCAGCCTGCCCCAGAGCCTCCAGGGTCAGGGACACCACCTCCACTGGCCGGAGTGAGTCTGGGGCAATGCACCATCCCACCCTCCTGCTACAGCCACTTTGCCGTGTAATTTTCGTGAAGTGGCTGGCAGAGGGTGGAGGAGAGCGGGTCAGACACTTTCCTGCCCCAGGGAATAAGCTCTAGAGCTCCATGCAGCTGGTTTTCGGCTCCATGCAGGTGGCCAGCTGGTGGCAAGGGCAGTGGCACTGCTGCCACTGCTGCGGTAGCAGGCATTTACACATTGGTGGCTCGGAGCATGTGAATGGCATCCCACATGCTCCACAGGTGAAAAAGGGTTGGAGAGGGGCAAGCATGGGGAAAAACACATCGGCAGCAAAGGCTGGTTACCACTCCTCATCCTGCTGCTGACCACAGTTTGTGCTTCACATCCTCCTGGGAACATTGCCTTGCAAGATTTGGGGATGGTCTCCTCTAACTGAGAGACTGTATTAGAGAAGATTTCTGCATCGCGTGAGCTGGGTCAGGTACCTCTGGTATGTACACACCCATGTACAGGAGCCCATAAGTCTCCATTACACACACACCTCAAATATTTGCAGGTGTTTCACTTCAAGATGGGTGTAATCTGCCAGGGGCCCAAATTCGTTCATTTAGCCTCAATCTGCACATCTCACTGACAAGCACCATCAGCTCTATTTGTGAGCACTTAGCCCACAGCGATGGGAGCCTGCAGGAAAGAACAGCTGGCAGAAGGGTATACACAGGCTGGTCCTGGATTTTGGGGTGTTGTGAGAGCCAGTCGCAGCCCTGGCAGTCGGCAGCCCCTGTGCAGAACCAGCACTGCCAGGGCAGCAATGCTGAGCCATGCCAGCACTCTGTGATGTGCCACAGACAGACTTGGAAAGATTTGAGCCTGACATAGGCCAGTATTTTTCCAAACCTCCGATGACATTTTTCTATGAAGAGCTGAAAGTGTTTCTGTATCGGGCTGGTATGCCTTCTTTCCTCCCACATCAGAATAGTTGATGCTCACACTGGGAAATGAAGGACACTCTGCTGTGCTCCCAGTGTGGATGGTTTCTTTTATCAAGGCTTTCTACAAACATCACAGCCACAGTTTCCGTCTTCTGTGTAACTAAAAGACATTATAGTGCAGTATGTACAACCTGCACATTGCTGCACCACAAAGGTTAATCTTGTGTTTCTTGGCTAATTATGGCTTGCTTGTGATAAGGGGATGGTCAGACCTTACTCACAGAAAGTCTGGTCTCCTCATCAAGCCACCATAGACACTACTATGCCACTGATGCAAACACAGCTTCTGGTTAGTGTTTGCAGCAATATCTACTTTTCATTTGAGTGTCTTTAGTTTTCTTAGAGTCTCCACCTTGATCATTAGTTAGAAGCCACCCTGTTTGATCTCTGTTTTTAAAATAAAAACTGGGGGTTTTTTTAAAGCGCATCAGCACCCACAGGCACCCAACTGCCTGGGTGAGACACCACACCAAGTGGCTCCTTACTCACCTTGGTCTCAGCGCACAGACAGATTGGTGATATAAGACCTTTTCCCCACCCAAGACACCATATGCATCTGGGAAAAATACTGTGGTTTCCTCTTGTAGGCAGATTTATTTTTGAGGTAGCCTCAACAATGTGGGCACTGGGAGAAGGCAGTTGCTCTTTACTGAGGCAGAGTAAAAATGTTTACGGGGCTCCATAATTCAGCCCCTGGCAATACCAGCAATGACTTTTCTCACTCCCTGGTGTGTGAGAAATGAAAACATGAGCAGGAGAGCACAGAAGAATGGTAGAGCCAAAGCTGGGATATTTGTTCCCTGGCAAACTGCGGTTGCTCTTGATTTAGCCACAGTTTTCCCAGCTGATGTTTTGCAAACCCTGCAGAAAATTCAGCTTTCAAGGCTGTGAAAGTGAACGCAGGGCTGGAAGCCACCCCTGCTCACACTGGCATGAAGTCAGGCCAAGCCTCCTTCTTTCAGAAGATGTTGCTTGTTCCAGGACTGTGCGGCTGTGGGGGCAGTTTGGGGACGGGAATTTAATCTTTTATTTTTCCCATATGTCATAAGTATGTCTAAGATGATGACAAAATAATAAGTTGGTGGCTGCTTGAAACCTTTTTTTTAGCAGCTGTGTTTTTAGAATATTATAATTAACCATCCTTTTGCCTTAATCACTTAAAGATTTCTAAAATAACTAGGAGTTTACTGTACCTTCCCTTGACTTGAAGCTTTCCCATGTGGGAACCATGACATTATTTTCAGGAGGGGAGGACAGAAGAAGCAAGACAGAGCTAGAAATGCAGAGTCAAGTTTATCAGTAGAAATTACAGCATAAACTACTAGAATTACTGTAATAATTTTAACTTACAGCCATTGTACTGGAAGCAGGAAAAGAGGTGACATTGTATTTAATCTGCAGAATGATTGAGTCACTTCTCCTGGACTCATTTTTACAGAAATTTAAATGAAGTGTAGTATTTGTTGGAAAAAAAGAAAGGGTGAACTGTGAGTAAAGGGAAAAATATTTGTCAACTTGCCAGGGAGAAGAATGATTAAAAGCTGACTGTTAATAAAGCACGTGGGTGACAGGGCTGTCTCACCATGCGGTTCCTGCGCCTGGCTCAGGTAAAAGCAGAGGGCTATAGCTCAACAACTCTCTCCTGTCTGTCAATGTTAGAGTTTTTTCTTTTTTATATAAATGACATGTTTTCTTTTGGCAGATGGGAACAAGCCTTGAAGAATAAATTTTTTGGAGGCAAATTGGCTGCCTGGAAATATATGTATTTAGAAACCTGTCGGGTGCTGTGAGTGTCAGCACCACCCCAGCCGAGCCGGCCAGCACCACCCCGCAGCTCGCCTGCTCTAGCCTCCCCACAGACCCTGCAAATCCCCAGCCGGCCACTGCCGGGTTGGAGCAAAAATGACAACTCCGATACAAGATTTGCTCTGGATATTGCTGATATTGCTTTGTGCCTGCCTTATAAACTTCCCCGTTGGCTATTTCTCCAGCCAGGGGATTCCACCCAAATGAATGTGCTTGCCTCTCTCTCAGCAGCTGCCAAAATCTAACTTATCTGTAAGTGGAAATAATGTTTGGCCTCCGGTCGATCAGAGCCGCAATGCTCTTTACAAGAGGAGGTGAAATAAAACCATTCCCTGCGTTAACAGCTGCGAAAGCCGACGTCTTGAGAGGTTAAGTGATTTGCCGGGTGTGAAGTAGGACGGTGCCTGGCTCTCAGGAGCCCTTTTTTGGGAGGGGGATAAGGATGGGTTACCACGAACCCCAGGCAGCACCACCAGCCCCAGTCCTGCATCAACCCCCATTCCCATGAGGGCACCTGGCAGGGTGGGACCAAACACCTGTAGTGTGCTTTCCCCCAGACCAGGCGTAAGTAAAGCTTTACCAGAAAGAAAAATATATTCTTAAGAAAAATCCTCCTAAAGTTAGGTACTGAAAGTGAGTGTTTGGTTTCGTAAGCCAGACTCAGTAAGAAGTGGCAGCTGGAAAGATTTTTGAACATCCCAGCAGCGCCTAAGTGTTGGGAGGTAAGCAAAGGAAGAGACAAATTAAGCTAGAATCCACATACCTTGAAGCCTATGTCAGAGCACATGCCCAGCACAGCCTCTTGTCTGCCTTAGGACATTTAGGCCTCTTTGCATAACCTACAGAAGTGGGCACCTTTTAAGAGCAATTCAGGATGCCCAAATTAGAGCCTAAGCGTCTATATAGTTCTTCAATATAAGTGGTGCAGCGTATGTTAATACAGAAGAATAGTTGATTTCTATAAATGTAATAATGATTGCCACTTTATTCAAGGATTGTGCTAGACATGGTGGCTGTATATGTGCAGGTAATAAAAAAGGTACCATAAAAGGCACATTCAAAAATAGGCAGTGTTGTTCCCCAGTTTTGTAGGGTCGGTAAAACTGATAGCAGCTCCCTAGCAGTGGCTTCATCTCCACGCTCACAGTGTGTGTTCTTAACACCTTCCTTCACTGCAAAACTGAAGTATTTAACCCAAAACATACAAACAAATCTGTTATTCTTCTCCTTTATTAACCTTCTGAGTCCTCTGAAATCGCATATGAGGAGAAAGCTCTTCTGCTTTCCTTTGTCTAGTAGAGGTTTGAACTTTACATACAAATAGACACGCACATACATGTAAACCTACCCTGGTAATCAGGCACATGCAGTCCACTTTGTCTTCTTCTCTATAAATATATATACACATATGCATATCCACAGATATGCAAGCATGTGTGCATATGTGTGTACAAAGAGAGGAAAAAAAGACTTACAAAATGAAAGACAAATGTTAGAGAATGATATTCCCAAGCCCTCAAATCCCTAATCATGAGTTTGATGCAATATTTGCCCTAATGGGAAATGATAACTGGCACTATTCCAAAGCAAACCTCGAAGAAAGGAGCAATAAAAAAGGAAAATGCTAGCTTGGCAGTTAAAGAAAGAGGAGCCGAAGCGAGAACTGCTGTCAGAGATAATAAAGAATTAACCACAAACCCCTTTTCTATTAAGCACAAAAAAGGATATTAAAATAACATGCCCCCTCCCTAAATGTTTCAAGGCTTGTGTCATGCCTCTCTGCGGAGCTTCCCGGGACGCTGCGAGGCGCGGGGCTGCAGCCGCCTCCCCGCTCTTTCCCGTGCGAGGAGCCTGCGCCGCTCCCGCACACACAACTCGCAATCACGCTCCTGGCTTCTTCGGCTTGCACACTGTGTTACAAATCTTTCCAATGAGAGGGAATCTGGTTGTGGCCCATGACCCTGTGGACCTTGAGGCCCTGGCTGTGATGAAGCAGCTCTGAAGGACTCACTCTCCCCCCGCCCGTTCCTCGCGATCCTTTGCGTTGGGCATCCTGCTGTACGATGCAGCTTGGCTGCTGTGTTATCCATACGGTCCATGGTCACAAAGACATCAGCTAAGCATACAGTGATTCCCAGAGCCTTTTTTTTTTTTTTTTCTGGTTATAGCAGCAACCATCAGCGCTTTTACCTTCATGTTCTTACTACAATTTTTACATTTGGGGCATTTTCTCACTTTAAAAATTGCATGTGATAAATTACACAAAAAGTGCCACCGATCTGGGACAAAAAACTGGTGCAAAAGAATCGTATCAAAAGTTGTTAGGTAAAGGAGAGAAGAAAACAGAAAGGAGGGCTATGAGTCAAGAGGTACTTTTCCATCTGCTGTCCCCCCCAGTTGCCTCCTGGGATGTCCAATAATATTAGTAACAAATAGAGGTGCTGCTCCCAGTATGTGTGTACCTTGGATGCCCTAATACAGTGCTCTACACCAAGGAACACGCTGGAGAGCCCCAAATCAACACCTTTTCTCTCAGGTCACATGATGTGCAGGGGCTTGTTAACTAATTATGCTCGTTTTGTGATTACCCAAACTATTTTAACAGCAAAATCCAACATAAATATCCCTTGAAATTTCCTCCTCAACTAAATAGTAGATTTTACTATAGCAATTTTAAGTTTGCAAAAGAAGTGGTACTTAAAGCACTAGAGACCCAACAAGCTGTAGTTACTCCTTTATATCAAGTCAAACAAACCTTCAATAATCTTTTATTTCAAAGACATTTATGACCTAACTTTGGTTCATTAGCACATATGAAAGCATTAATGACATGGAGTAATGAAATGCAACAACTCCTTTGGTACTTTCTTAATCTGGGTCTTTAATATGCAATTTCACAAGAGACAGACTTAGCAACATTTTGTAGAGCTGGTGCTCACTTGTGCATTAGTAGTGCCCGAAACCCAAAAGTGGCACAAGCCAAAAAGATGAAGATGCAGTAAGAAATCACTACAAGTTTATCATAAATGTCAAATCAAGCATATCTGCCAGTAAGAGCTTATTTTAAAAAACAGTATGTAGATTGCCCTGATCTTAGCCACTACAAGGGTAGAACTTTAGAAGGAAAATTTGAAAATGCTCATGTGTACAAGGTATCTTTTAAACCTAAACATCTTGCTCTTTTAGGTTTCTAAAACTCTTTGTGAAAGAGGTATAATCCACAACTCAGGAAACTACTATTGTAATCTATCTTTCAGAGGTAAAAATCAAAACTCCCTCCTGAGCTATGTCCATGCTGAAAAGTAGAATTAAATATCAGCTGCTTTGATCTGAGTGCCTAAATTTAAAAATACTTAAACAGAATTCTACCAGCCATTAAATAAAAGCCCATTGTTTCTCTGTCAGTGCCAGCCTAAGCTAATTTCTATGCTGAGCTTAAAAAAAAAATCAATAAAACTGTAGGTGGAGAGGTTCAAAAAATAACTACTGGAAACAGTGAGCCAAGATCTTTGGAACAACTTGTCTCTGCCTGAGGTATAGGCAGACTGGCTTTTAGATCAGTCACCTACAACTGTGGTGTCATGAAAATGGAAGTGGAAAAATACCACCGAGAGTAATTTTTAGCAGGGAACACCAACAGCTCCTCTCACATTTGCATCCAGTGAAACTCTCTTCCAGTTAGATTCACTGGCAAATTCTAAATTCTTCTTTGATTTATCAATCACAATTTTTTATTGTTAATTCATATGTTCATTAGACAAATCTATCCCTCTAAGGTAATCACTTAAGGTACTGTTGGCATGTGAACATGCACAAATGGATAATTCTTAATGACCTTCCAAGCTGACATATTTTTGGCATCAGTTTTCTGTATCCTAATTTCAAGCTGCCTCTCTAGTGCTATTGTAGGGCTGACTTCACAGTCAAGGAGGACTTGCAATTGGAGGTCATTAGTAAGACTGTTCCCATCAGATATCAGCAGAAGAAGGAACAATTAAAATTATTTCCTTAGATGAAATCCTTGTGTTTCCAGCTGGGAAAGCCACTAAGCAGTCCTCTGTTTCAGCAGCCTTGGAGGAGAAAATGTTTGACCAGATTTGTGACTTCTTCAGTATTTCCACAGTAAGTAATTTTTGCCCTGCAATGTTTGGTTAAATAAAGAATGTGAGGGATGATCTTTAAGGTCCCTTCCAACCCAAACCATCCTATGACTCTGTGAAATGAAATAGAGGTTGTTTAGGCTGTTCTTCTGCCAGCTGGTCTGCATGTTGACCTCCCACAAGGCCAGGCCACTATCACAGATTTTCTGCTGCAGGTTAATGTGGTACAGCTGAGATACAGACCAGTGCAGATATGGCATAGCCATCTATTGCAGGTGTCTGATGGACAAGCCCAGCCTCTTTTGACCTGTAGACTCACCATCACTGGCTGTGCTTGCCAGGCTTGCAGAGTTACAGAGGGATCAGGTCAACTACCAGAAAATGTAAGAATGTTTTCCATATTCTCAATGTGATAGATGGCATTTGTCCAGCTGAATGACCCTTATTCACTGTGACACCCAAACTCCAGAAGACTCTACACACCAATGCTGTCCTCACTGAGGTTGTTTGGGCTTTCTCTCCATCCTCAGCCTCATACTGTTACTGCTGCTCATCTAGTGCCCTGAGAAGGGGGTAAAAAACAGGCATTGTCTTAAACACAAGGTATCTAGGGTTGCCAGCATTTCCACAGTGCTTCCCAGAGCAGATCCAGACAAGGAAAGAGCACTTTCTAGCATTTCTCAGAGTCTACAAGAGACAGGATGTAGAAATCTAGGGGAGAAAGGTGGGATAGACATAATATTGCCATCCACTGAGGTTTGGCAATTGGCTTCCATGGATTAGGAGGCAGGTTGGGCAGGGACTGAGGTGGGATAGGAGTGAAAAGCAAGAGGAAAGAGCACTCCCACAGCTGATGGCCAGCACGACCAGCAGCCCCTCATGAAGGAGTTGCTGGGGCTTGGGTGGTGGGTCGCAGTAGGGGCTGGAAGGCTTGTGCAGGCAGCCTGCATCCTCTGTGCCCAACTGCCACCCAAAAGTGGAAGAAAAGAGTTTGCATCCCTTCCTCAAAAGCACAGCTCGGGTTGCAAATCCAAATGTATGGGCAAAATGTAAATGCATTGTGACAAGCTGTACGGGGAATCAAAACAAGGAACAAGGAGCGTATGTTTCTTCTAGAGAAATGTCCTTTATCTCGCAGGCAGAACGAAGCGTGTGGCATTCAAATGTTAAGATTTTTACACACTTTCATGAAATACTAAAGAGAAACCAAAAAAAAAAAAAGAAAAAAAGCAACAAGAAAGCAACAAGAAAATAACCCAAGTCCGTGTCACTTCTCAGCTAGTTTGGTTATTGCTGCTCCTGAGTACTGTAACATATGCACTTTCCCTTTTGAAAATGTATCAAAGTTGTTATTTTGGGGGTGGGATAAACTCTTACCCATGCATATCTTATGTTTTGAAGCCAAGAATGCTTAAGAACCTGCTCTGGATCCGCACATCAGATGCATAAGTGATTAGTGACAAGTGACACAGAAACAGAGAATGTGCTGTGTTACGATGAATAATAAACACGCGCAATTTATGCAGGCAGAGCGAGCGAGGAGATGGCATCCTGCACTTTTTCCATATAAATAATGTGAATCTCTCGGCAAGGAAGCCAGGCCGACCAGGGAGTTTCTCCAGCCCGACAGCCACACAAGCCGGCGGGAGATAGTGGGGATGGGTGAGGAGGGGTCACCCACCAACAGGGCTGCTTCTGGATGCTCATGGGTCATCACAAAGTGAGCTGATGGAAATTAATTGTCTCTTAACTAGAATCAACACAGGAAGAAGATTCACAGTGGGCAAGATTTTTCTCTCTCTGGGAGAAAGGAGCTTTTAGTTTAATGAAAAAAAAACAACTCAATGAAAAATATTCGTGTGATTTTCTGTTTTCTGGGTTTCTGGAGAGCAACACTACAGTGATAGGATTAGTGGTGCCTATGTGAAAAAAAAATGTATTTTTTTAACTAACAAACTTGATTTTTAGATGAAGTTTCTCCAGGAAAGGTGAGCACATGTACCCGGGAGACTGTCAGAGCTGAGGAGGGCTGGCAGCAGGGTTTTCCAAAGGGCCATGGTGTACCTGGTGGGCATCTTGCCACCCTTGTATTCTCCATTAGCAAAACCACACATAACCCCCAAAAAACCTAAATGTCAAAGCCAGGCAGACATTCATCCTTAGCCCAGCTCTTCTGTTTTTCCTCTTATATGCACACATCCTCCCATAGTCCCACGTCCCTCAGCCTCACACTCAGCCTGCAGGACAGTCCCAGGCTGGACATGTGGCCTTCTGCAGCATCCCCACTTTGTCACCTCTGCCTCTTGCTGCCCTCCAACAAATAAGCTATCCTCCAGGGAAAAGAGAAAGACATAAATTATTTTTAATTAAAAAAATATCCACCTGCTACTTAACTCTGTATGTTTTTTCCTGGCCGTCCTGGCCTGCCAACTCCGAGCAAGCTTTTCTTTCTCAGTTTTACACTCTCTCTACACTTCCAGAAATGTACGTACTTGGATAAAAGTAGAACTGAGAGGGGGAAATGCATATTCTGTTAAATTAAAAAAAAATTAAAAAAAAAAAAATAAAAAAGGTTGAAAAAAGTGTCTAAAAGATGGATGTGTAAAGAAATCATACCCGTACTTTAACTCTGAGTTTGAGTTATATAAACTGTACTGTGGTAATTACCAAGCTCCTCCAGATTAATAAACAATTACCATAGTAACTACACCATCATATGAAACCTATTCTCATGAATTTTTAAGGCATAAATGGAAATACATGCCGGTTGAAAAAGTCTCCTATTTATTTTGTTCCTGGAAGACAAGGCAGACAGATGCATTAAAGGATCTCGTCAAGTTATTTCTTCCTCCGCTGGTTCCTGCAGCCACACTTCGGACAAGTGCCATATATTATGTACTAACTAGGAAAGTCCATTATGTGGCACAGGGCCTTGGGCTGGCAAGTGGAGGGGCTGGCCTTGCACCTCACTCCCCTGGCAGCCCCTGTGCTCACATGCCTTGTCTCCCCAGAGAGTTTAGGTGACATGGTGTGCCTTTTTATTTGCCAAAATTTAAGGGGTTAGTCAGCACAGCACATTGTCCCTGCTTGCCCACTGGGCCCTTATTTTTTTGTTTTATGGGTATTGTGTGAGAAAAGATTTCAGGTTGATGTTGCATGACCCCACACAGGCAAGGCATCTCTAGCAAATATTTGATAAGCCAGCTAATGTGAGACTGCACACATCCAAGTCTTAACTTTCCACATCGTGGTGTGCCTTGTTTCCAGCATATCCACCAGCGTCCCACTGGGCTGACCCTGCCACAGGGCATGTCACAGCCTATTTTCCACATGTGGAAAAATCCACCATGAGCTGCTCTTGTGCCAGTGCCCTGCACCCAGGGCCACACCAGGCACGCGTGTTCAGCCACCAGCAAAGGGCTCTCTGCAGCCTCTGTGCCTCTGCATGGTCTCACCCTGCTGGGAGGAGGCAGCGAGGATGGGTGAATACTCTGGCAGAGCAGCACTACACCCAGGGGCAGGCTCCTGCTATGTGCAAACCAGCAACATGGGCCCCCCTGACACCCAGCAGGACAGATATCTCAGTTTGGTGTTGCCTTTTCCCACAAAGCCTTAGGAAATCAGCTCTTCAGTGCTGCCCTGCCTCTGAGCATCTCCTACCAAAACGTTCCAAAACATGTCCTCAGTCAGTCTCAGGAGGCATGGATGATTAAAAGCAGCCTATAAGATGCACCTAAAGTCATTTAAAAAAAAAAAGGCTTTCTCCTTCCTCAATGTCAACTCTTTTATTAGACCATCATAGACAAAAATGTGGTTTAAAAGGTCACATCTGTATTTCGGAGTTTTAACAGAGCTGAGCATGAATTTACTGCACTTTGCAATTTGTTTGTAACATTAAAAAAAACCCAAAAATGTATCAAAGTGACAAATAACAAGATTATATATCAACCTGTTGATAATTCTGACAGGAAAACTGAAAAGCAGACCTGAGTTAAAAAATACGGTTCAGCATTTGCAGAAATAGTCTAAAACAAGAGGTGAGACCTCTATGCTTCAAGTTTGAGCTGCTTACTTTTGATAATTTTGATGAGCTGAAATAATATCCCCCCTTTTGCAAGAAAGTATTTCTTCAGACACTCTGAGAGTTAGGAAAGTCATTAAATCCTTGTGGATTGAAGGTAGAAAAATAAATTGTATGTATTTTAGACTTTGAATGATCTTTCTATAGCAATTTTCAGGGGAAAAAACTATGAAGAATTCTGCAATTTTAATCTCCTCAGTAGCTTCCCATTACTAAACAAGCAGAACACCACAGTACAAATGTGGATGTTACATGTCATCTTGATCTGCTGCTTTTTTCTTTCATTAAAGCTTTAATGCAGCAATTATGGCTACGTTGCCCTATAAAAAAAGGAAAAGGCAGTTTACTTTAAAAAGTGAAATTGCATAGCCTACTATTTAATTATACACAAATGTAAATGGCCTATTTTTCCATAACTGGTTATTACAGCACTGTTTTACTTTCTGAGTTTTCACAATCTCTAAAACCTACAATGCTTCCTGCTATATAATTGTTTTGCTACATTATTGTTTTCATCTTATTTTTTCTTTTAATGTGAGTGCAGCGGGATAAATCTTGGTTTTAAGCCAGCCAGTACTTCATCTACTTAAGCTTTTATAGATGAAGATTGCTGTAATTATCAGAATACCCGCTTATTTCTGAAGTATTATCTTGGCAACCTGCTGGCATTTACAACCAATTAACAAGCTTTGCCCATTAGTTGCATAAGGGGTATCACAGAGTAAAGCCATTGTGTGCTAATTTTCTATTTTAGATAATCAGTTTGGCCATCCAAAATGGAAAGGGGAAGAAAAGAAAGGTTTGACACCCAGTGGCAGACATGTAAAAATGACTACATGCCTCCCTGAGACAAAGGTATCCAGCAACTGCGTGATTGCTTCACTGTCGTCACCACTGGGTTTTAAGTATTTATTCCCTTTGTCTCTTTTGGAAGAGAAAATAGAAAGTACAGCTTCAGCAAAGTAATCATGTCCTTTTTTTATTTTTTAAACAGACTGGCTTCTCCCTCTGTCCTCGTGGTGTAATTTCACCAAATTGTGCAAGTGTTAAACACGATTTCAAAAAAAAAAAAAAGAAAAAGCAAGAGAGGAGGAGGAAACCTGTCCACCACCAGTAGAAGTCAGAGAATGCTCCTGTCTGTGGCTACAGAGCTGCATCCTCACAGCATCCCCTGAAGCACTCATCCCCACCAGACCCATCTCCAGAGCTGCCCCACGAGCACCCCAGCCCCGCTTTGCTGTCCCACCCACACAGCCTTTGGTTGGGTCCACACACCAAAGCTGGCACACAGTGGAGCGAGCACAGCCTGCAGCACTGCTCTGCCCGTGCCCACCCACTGACCCCACACCACAACAGCCCCTTCCTCCACCCACCCAACCTATCCCTGCTGCCCAACCAGCACCAGGCGTGAGGCTTGGGCTTCTGTGATCTCCTACGAACCCCAGGCCATGAGCTTGACCCTTGTACCCATCTCCATCCCTTATGCCTTTGTCAACCAGGACCAAGAGGGCCCACACTGCACGGCCATGGGAGAAACAGGTCCCAGATCCCGCCCAGGGAGCCTCAAGGTAAATAACAATGATGAAATGATTATGCTGGAGGCAACAGGGCTTGCCCATTTAATTGTATATAAAATTAGACATTAGACCTGGTATAGATGCCTGCATCTTGTAATAAGGATAGGAACTAATCAGTTTAAAGATGAGCGCAGTCCTTAAAGCGTGGTTAGATCCCATTTACTCCATTGAACAGAACGGGTGGATGGTTCAAGCTGTAAAACGGTTTTATAAAATGTAGCGAACTGTACAATGACGTGTTTTATTTGCCTCCTGTGGTTTAGATTCATATTTTGCTTTAGCATAAGTTAAACAAAATTAAGACTATGATTATGCTAAGAGGAGGCAGCCAGTAAAGACAGAAAATGTTGAACTCCTCAAAGTCATAAAGAATTGTCAACTGTGCAATTAGTAAAGAGTGAACATATACAATGAAGTCTATTAAGCTATAAATGAATGAGAAAAATGTAGTGCTTGGCAATTTAATGTGTATATTTGTCTTAATTATTTTAAATTAATTGCTATTGGCTATAGTCATTAGAAAATTTATGATTTAAGTAAGGTGCAGCATAAGCCCTCCTATAAAGTGAATCTAGTTAAATAGCCAACCTCTTTTAAAATTATTTAGGCTGCTGAAAAGGAAGAAAGAAGAGTCAAAGACTGCTGGGGACAGCACTGAGCTCCTCACAGCCTGTCTCCTGTAATGCTGCCCCAGGCTTGAGGACCTTGAAGCCCCTCCACTGCTGGCAGGGAGCACAGATCAGCCCTCTCTCCTGACACCTCCAGAATCATGAGAGCTCACAGGTATCCCTCTGGATAGTTTTCCCCTCAGGCACAACTCAGACTCACTGCCACTCGCAGCCCTTGCAGTGGGTCAGCATGACATCAGGCTGTGCACCACCAGCAAAAGGCTGTGACATTCCTCCCCTGCATAGTCACAAGAAATTATTTATTGAAAAGTTGGCTTTTTCCCAGTCCTTCACCCCAGAATGACCCTTCAGAGATGCAGCTTATCCCAAACTAAAGGAAAACATTTTTGTGGATGGCTCTTATGTAGTATAGAAACACTATTCCAGTGTAGCAGAGGCGCCCAGAGGTGGCTGAGGTGCACTGCCTGCCCAGTCTGTGCAGGCAGCAGAGAGTGATGTCCTGCAGAGGTGCCCCCATGCCCCCTCTCTGGCTGCCTGCAGGGCCCCGTGGCACAGCTCCTGGCACCAAAGGGCCAGCGGGCACTGCAGAACACCACTGCTGGTTGTCAGGCTCTGCACTGTCTTTTTGTAGTGGTTTCATGGTCCTACAGCCAGGCAAGGATGGGAACTGAATGAGGCAAGGGGTATTGCCCAGAAGTGAACATGTCAGAAAAGTTAACAGGATTTTTTTGGATGTTTTATAAACTAAAAGTTTCTATTTCCTTCTCTGAAACATGACTTGGAGGTCACTTGTAGTCACATTTCATTTCCTTTTCAGAATAAAGAAGATAGATTCCAGAAGGTATGCCCTTTCTACCAGGTTTCCATTTTTCGAATATGAAAGAAAGGAAATTTATATTTTAGGGGAGATTCTTTCAAAGTCACAGGTGAAAAATCAGTTATTTTCCCAGTCCTAATTAAGCCATTCCCAGTCAAAATTAGAGTGCCCCGATAGTCTTACCAAGATGATGATGGGGCAATTGGAAAATAGGTGAGTGGAAAAGTTCTCCCCAGTGAAACAAAACCATACGCTAATTTCTGTTATATGTTCTGCATCTGCAAGGAAGGAGACATATTCCTCCAGGACTCTAATCTCCATCACTAATATTATTAAATATTTACGTACCACCCTAAGTTTGCATGACACTTTACAGAGATAAAAGATGCTCTCTTTGCACTGAAGATCTTACAGCCTACGTCAGACAGAGAAAGCGAAGTTAGCTGAAAGAAGGCATGATGAAGATTTAGAAAAGGACCTAATACTGGTGACCCAAAAGCATTTTTAGATAGTAACAGCACATGGGACTAGGGCTGAGGAAGGCTCATGGCATCAGGGTCTATTTTGCTTTTAGTAGCCATCTGACCTTTCAGACTCACAGTGTTCACTTGGACCTGTTTGACCCAAACAAAGTAAATAAAGGTATCCTGTAACCTCTAGAAAAAAATACTTTTTTCACTTGATTTGTCTAAGTAGAAGAGAAGTCAGGCTGCAAGAGTTCAACAGTGCAATCCTCTGAGCCATGCAAGTGGGAGAAGGAGCTGTACACTGCACCACTGAGCTGAAAATGGACATGAGTGGCTTGGTCCTTCAGCTTGGATTTCCTCCATTTTGATTAATTCCCTCACTTCATTTTCATTTCTGACAGTGCAACTAGAGAGCCACAATGAATCAGCCTTCCCTGTCAGACACACTGGGCTGGGGTGGCTCTGGCCTTAGCTGGGGCTGAACAGACACAGCAGCAGGAAACCAAAACAGTGAAGGTGAGATACCCAGCCCAACTCTACTTGCTCAGGGTCTGAGGTAGGCACATACCCAGCAAAGTACAGGGAATACAGCTCTGCAGGAATGAGGCTAAAAGGAGGAGGATAATACCTTTTCTATAAAGTCTGTAAAATAATTTCATGTAGAGACTGTTACCTTGGGTGGACACACCAAGCCCAGTATTAGGCTGCATCAGGAAGATGCTCCTCTGCTGCCTCCAGGCACAGAGGGGAGCTGGCAGCCTCAGCAGCAGCCAAGGCTGCTCTGCAGCTCTGACTCTGCAGTGCCACCCCCAAAACTCCCTGGCATGGAGGGACTGCTCAGACAACAGCACCAAGGGTAAAGCCACCAGGCTTAGGGACAGCAAGTGGCAGTCAAAGAGGGGAGGTGCTGGCACCTCCACCTAAGAGGGTACAGACACCCCAGCTCAGGTGGGAAAGGCCCCTTCTGAGTTCCCACCACCTGCCTACTTTTTTCATTCACAAAATTTGTGATCAAGAAAAATAATTTTTCTGCCTTTTAAATTTTTTAAAGGAATCCTATCTTAATCAATGACAGTGACAGATTTCCTCAGGTTTCCTAGAAGATACACATTTGTTGACTGACCCGAGGCACCATGCAGAGAGAAGCAACAGCACACATCATATGCCCTGAGACAACAACAGGCAGGACCTGCAGGGCAGAAGTACAGTCTAAGGCATATAGAAATACAGATCTGCAGGCACACACTTGCACATGTACATGCACACACATGCACATACATACACACACACATACATGCTCCTAGCAATTCAGTTAGATTAATTTGCTTTGGCTATTCAATTATTTTCCTTGCATAGTACTTAAAGAATCAGGTTAAGCCTTCTGCATTAGGTACACAAACAATGCCCCTTTACCTCCACATGGGTGTTGTGAGACTTTAATTAATGTTTGTAAAGTGCTTTCAGATCCCCAGAAGAAAGGCACTATAGAAGTGTGTAGTCTGATTATTTCATAGCATACAAAAGTAGAGGTGAAAAGAAATGTTCTCCTCCTTACACATAAAACTACTGATCTCAACTCCTGCATTTAAAAAACCCCAAGATGTTAAGAAAGAAAAGAATTCTGGCCATGAACCTACTTCAGGCTTCCCCTTTGCCTTTTTCATCTGATTTCTGGTTGAGTGAAATAATAAGCTATTGTATTGCTGTAAACTCTTTGTAAGTAGATTTGACTAAGACAACAGAGTTCAGTGCCAGCAGCTACTCTGATCATTCTTTTAAATGGAAATTTACCGTCTGCTGCATCACATGGAAAAAATATAGAACTATTTTTCACAGCTTGTTCACTGAACAGATTATTGGAGGGAAGAAAAAATAAAAAGGCTTCATTTTCTACAGATCCCAAATCTCAGCATAGAAAGTCTTGGCAATTTCCTTTTGAGAGGAGACAGATTTCACTTTCACATTGATTTAACAATGAGAAGTGTGTCCAAAATGAGGGCCTGATTCTGATCATTTAAATGGTTAGCCATAGCTGACTCCATAGCTTATCTATGGGAGCAAAATTACTCACATCCATAAGCCTATGTAGGATCTGGTCCTAATATAGAATCAGTTCTTGATGTCATCAAATCTTTTTTAACAGTATCTTGTGTTACATTTAATTTATTTCACATGGCCTCATAAAATAAGATAAAAGCTTGTAAGTTTAAAAGTCATATTAAAAGGATGGAAAAAACCCATCCTACCATGTATTCATGTTTACTAAGTATTATCTTCATGCAACTTACATAGTTTTAACTCCAGAATTTCCAAATTGTTTCTAATCCTAACAGCAGTCATCAAGAGCTGCCAGTGCACAATGTAAACAGATTACAACACACCCGCTTTTTGGAGAAGAAACTCCTTCCCAAAGCTCTCTACAGACAGGTCATCCCTTTTAGCTCATGTTAACAGCACAGAGCCTTACAAAAGTGCCTTCCCTCTCCCTCGGGCAGGGCATGGACAAACGATGTCCTTGCCCTGCCTGATCCTGGGAAGTACAGCTCTGTGGTCGAACTTCCAAACCTGGCCCAAGAAGCTCCAGGCACGAGAAACATCAGCTTGTGCAAAGCTTGGTTTAATCTAACAGTGGCCTGAAGAGTGCACAAGCAACACTCCAGTTCATCTGTTCCTTAATGCCGAGAAAAACTTTAGGCAAAAAAACATCTTTGGGGCCAGAAAGGCCTCACTCTTCTTTAAATGGAGGTCATGGAGTGCCTCCCCTCCTTCACTGAAAATGTGCTTTCTGCTCCAGTCCCAGGAGGGAAAGGACAGGACTGCAGCCATGGACCCCAGGTTTTAGGGCAAGCTCACCTGAAGCTCAGAGGACGTGGCCAGGAGGTCCCAGGAGGCATGTGTGGTAGTCTGTGGTGTGTGAGAGGGAACGTAGGTCCATGAGTGTAGCTTGGCACCCACAAAACGCCCACAGAGCAGAGGTTCCTTTTTCAATCTTTGAGGGACAATGTTTCTGGATGCTGGGAGGTAGGTGGAGTCAGGGTACAAGTCAGGGGATGAATCATGCTCTGCTATTATGGCTCCCAAAGGTATGTGGGCATCTGGGCTGTTGGGTGCTCCCCCAGGACTTGCAGTGGGGCAACCAATTGCCAAATGGGGCACCTTCCTATCCACAGTACAGGTCCTTTACTTGTGCAAGTGTATAACACAGTTTATTGTAAAAGTGCCTTTAGCATCTCAAAGCATGTCAGTGACCTTAGAGAGCTACTGGCAGGAGTACTTGTTTGCCAACAAGAAAAAATAAGGTAAAAAATTAAAAATTCCCAGTATTCTGGTGTATGAGCTATGGGAATGTTCCATTAAAAAGACAAACCACAGCACAAACACACACACACACACAAACCACTTGCCCTTTTTGTTAGCTCACGTTTCCTTAGTTTATCAATTCTAACCATTACCACAAGAAAATTATGAGGTCTTACCTGAAGCTGCTGCTAGAAAAATGGTTTCACTACCAGAAGGCCATCACAGACTGTCAGTGCTTTAGGAACCAGCAGCAGACCCACTGCCTTTCCCCCAGGAAGCACAAGCCAGAGGCAAACCCAAGGGCAATGTGGTAAACAAACACTCTGCTTCCAACGTAAGCCCTGGAAAAGAAAAGTTACTTTTGATGAAGTAAAAGGATTCCTGAGGACAATTTTTAGTAAAGATAAACTTTAACCGTGATCTGACACGACAGTCAATAAATAACTTCAAGATAATCGCACGTACCTCTTTGGTAGGCAGTGGTCTAACCCAGGCGGAGATGCTTTTAGAACATGGATGTTCTCACCAGCCCTTGATATTTTTCTTGCGATCCAGGCAACATCCACATTGAAAAACCTACGCCACAGCTGTCAGGGCTTCTTTCCAACAGATAATTAAATTCCATTGTGACAAGTGAGCTCAAGTTTAGTGACACCATCCCTGCCAACCAAACAAGAATGAGACCCATCAGCTGCATAGTCGTTGATCACTTTGCTGAAAGAAGAGGTGCCTGCAGTACTTACCAGCATCCTTCCAGGGTAGGTGCTCAGCCTCCAGGAGGTACCTGACAATAACACGTGTATGTCTCAAGGGATGATTGCATTTGGATCAGTGTGCTTATGCAGGAAGGCCTGGCAAAAGTGGAGCAAGTCAACAAGTTTAAAGGACATTCAAGTTCTTTTCCAAACCAGAAAAAGGCAGGGTTTAGCTTGGGCGGTTGCATGGGAGGCTTGCAAAAGATGAAGCCATTAGTGCTTTCTCCTATGGATTGCCCTCTCAAGTTGCTCTTTTAGGTAAAGAGCTTATTTTTCCTTCATCATACACACATCCCATATTTTTGCAGATATGCCTATTGTCCTTAGAATATAGTTTTTAACCTTAGCTTATCCATCAAAAATCAGACTGCACATTAGCTAGTATCTGTTTAACTCTCTCATAACTACCTTTGCCTATCTTGGTTCATATGCAAACCTTTATTTCTAGGTTGATTATTAAACTATCAAATTTCAAACTCAGATAGAGGAAAACTGTATTTTTTTCCTCACAGGAGAATACCACTTCTCTGCCAGCATCCCAGAGAGACTACCCCAGTTAATAAAGGGTGACCAGGTCTCACTTTTAAAAACAGCATGTGCCATATCTGTTTGCTTCCTTTGCTCATTGTTCAAGTAAAGCTAGTATTTATGCTAGTGGGCTAGCATGAATATAAATAAATATATCCCACAGAGGCTAGTGGGATATCACAGTTACAGAGGCATATATCTGCCTTGGACATGCTGTGCCAGCCAAAGAACAGCTCAGACCCCACACAGCCTCCAAGGTCTCACCTGGTACTCAGGAGGAGGTTTATCTGGCTCCAGGAGACTACTGCTATGCCAATGGCCAGAAAATTTGAGCAGGAAATTAAACCTGACTCTCCAATAGCCTCAACAAATGGTTCAAACCAACCATCTGTGGTCAGTTTCTAGAAGTCTGTCCGTCCCCTCTGAAAACTGAATACTAGCTCACACTTTCTGATTCAAAGCCAACTGCCCCAGTCTGTGAAACGTCATCATTGGCAGCTGTGTGGGGAGGTCTGAGGCTTGACAGCACCTAAATACTGGGTGTAGAAACTTAAAATCATAGCTAAATTGGATGGCCCCTTTCTAGATCTCACCCTAGGCTCCCAAAGGCTGAGTTTATTCACCGCCCTATGTGCTTTGCTAGCAGCATTGGCTTCTCTGCTTGTCAACACGCCGATATCTGAGTTCTCAGTGCAAAAGAAGCCTTTCATGGTTTGGCATCCTCTTATATGTTTATGCTTCTCAAGATATATTCTCTAGCCAAGTCTTTAAGTTCTTACATTAGTTCCCCCAGCCCAGACATCAATCTGTTGCTGATCAGGTCTTTTCACATCATGCTGCTTTTATCTGGAATGTTGTTTCTGATGCATTCAGGGAAGCTGATGTTTTTAAGAATGTGGTTAATTATTTTTTTTTCTTTTTGTTTAAAAAAATGCTTGAGTACAGCTATTTGTTTTGCTTTAAGACTTTAGCAAGAAATTTGCCTTATAAATTCTATTATGCAGGGGAGGTCTTGATTTGCATCTTTGTCCTTGGATAGAGTACATGCAGCACAGGGGTCCACAAACAGATTGATTGATTTTTTTTCCCCCCCTTTTATAGTCTACAATAAAAAGTTTCTTTAAAGGGGAAGAAAAGAGAGGCACATGCTTAATATTGAAGAATAGCCTGCTTGTGCTTGATACATCAGAGAAACAGTTCAAGAACACTTCATCCTACTGCAACTATTTCCTGCACTTCTGCCAAGGTTAGGGGAACCTTGGGTTAGCTGCTGCCTGAATACCGTAAGCTGGTATCAGGATGAACAAGTTCAACTGACTGCTTAGATTTTCATCTTTATTTTTCCTCCTGTTGTCTTCCCACTTTGGCAAATAGAAATCACCTTCGACTTTGGGGGAGGCCTCAGCTGAAAGCACTCAACAAAGAGAATTCCCCGGAGAAATGCTGGCTGGGGGGTCAAGGTCCTTTCATTGAGTCCCCCAACTCAGCTGTGCTGGTGATCAGCCAGCTGTCATGAAAATGAGACTCTGTAGATCAGCATGGTCTGGGATCAGGAAGGTCAGAAAACACAACAGTATAGTCTGATAAAAGACTGAAAAATTAGATTTAAAAAAAAAAAAAAGGCAAGAAAAATCCACCTCCTACATACCGAAACTCACTCTTCTTTCTTTTCTTTCTTTCTCTTTCTTTCTTTCTTTCTTTTTCTTTCTTCACAGAGAGACAATTAAAACAAAGTGGCAGAAAGAAAAAGTATTAGGCAAGTATGACAAACTTTACCTCATTTTTCATTTGACTTAAATGAAAACAGTGCTAGCCAAAACAATCCTTGGATGCCGATTGGTTTTGCACACAGCTCCTCTGACGTACAAACAAGAAGAGGAGTAGCACTGGGAGAGAGAACAGACTGGCCAAGGGTACCCAGCTCTGAACAGCTGTAGGACAACCAGGCCAGCATGACTCCAAATGGGGGATGCAGTCCTGATCCCACCCTCTCTTCCAGCTGCCTCTTACATCAGGAACCAGCCTGTTCACTGTCCTTTGCACTGCCCTAGGGCTAAGGGCTAGATGAACCAAGTGACTGAAAAGGCTGCTTTTTGTCTCATGTACTGGATGGTGAATCAGGCTCAAAACCTGAAGCATTTGCTTAAATTTAAACTTTTTAGTTTTGTTTTAACTAGCAAATCTATCTGGAGTGCCTCCTGTAGAAATGGATCCTGTAGATCAGATCATTGTGTCATGGAGTAGAACTTGAAATGGGCTTTGGTAAACTTACAACTGTTCTTATTACTGTGGAGCTCTTCTGGAATTTTTCTGGAGCCAACAATACTGTCCTGAACATATTCTGTGTGTCTTACATTGAGAGACACATGGGCAAACCTGACCTGCTGGTTCATAAAGAATAAGACAAAAATACTGCAAATTTTTTCTCTAATGATTCTCTTTTTCGTAGTAGGACTCACACTAATCACTGCTTTCTCTCACAGTCCCATGGCCTGGGCCTAATTTTAAGAGCTTCAGTCGTTTAGAGGTAGAACATGGAGAACACAGTGATGGGGAAGAGCTCAAGCACTTCAGCAGATACGGGAGAGCAACTTCGTCTTCAGTGTGCTCCCTTGGGGAGACTGCTGAAGGCACATTGCCATGACTGCCTACCACGACACACAACTCTTCTTTCAAGGTATTTCGTGTCAGCAGAAGGGACCCCAGTACCAGCTGTCTTTTTCTCCTCTCTTCCATAAGGAGATGCCAGCAGTGGTTCCTGCTGGCCAGCCCA
Organism: Formicarius rufipectus; assembly: GCA_013399695.1. Taxonomy (NCBI): domain Eukaryota; kingdom Metazoa; phylum Chordata; class Aves; order Passeriformes; family Formicariidae; genus Formicarius; species Formicarius rufipectus. The sequence goes on from VXAU01002755.1 coordinate 1,280,258, forward strand.
CCACCTCCCACAGTGCCTGTACTCACCAGCCTCTCCAAAATCCTCTGTGGACATGGAGCTGCCCTGCCTCTGCTCCCTGGGAGCTGGTCTGCTGCAGACACTCCGGGGTTGAGCTGCCACAGTCCCAGGGGGTTGTCAGGAAAAGGGCCTTGGCCCTGCTGGGCTGGGCAAAAGCTTGGAGGCAGGAAACAATGAGAGAAGGACAATAGAGAATGGAGGGAAGGCATAGGTTTACTGGGGAGGAGGTTTCTGGGAGGGCATGGGTGCACTTCATGACTGTCAAGTCTATTTTATGATACCCTTTTTTGTCCTTTCTGAGCATTTGTGGTTAGAAATACCCTCACTGGCAGTAACGCAGTCAATGATAAGGAACTGACAGCTCTGTGGGCATCCAGCCAGGATGGTGGGGGCACAGAGAGACGACAAGCCGTGGAGGTGCCCCTGGCCCTGCCCACCACAGGGTGCACCCCATGCCCTGTGGTGGATGGCTTTGCCCAGACACCGCCTTCACTGGGCAGCGACAGGGCCAAAACAGGGACTGGCCACCAGAACCACCCCACACCCTCATCCCAGAGCTCCCTGCCTGCAAACAACAGCATGGGGATCCTCACAACACTGCCCTAACTCCTCACAGATCTCCCATATCCCCCAGCACTGCCTAACTCCTCCAAACAGCATTCACAGGTGTCCCGTGCCCCCCAGACGTGGTTGGTGGGGACACAGGAGATGCTCCCCTGCATCATCCCACTGGCTCTGCCTGGCATCCCCAGCCCTGCCGCTCACACTCCACCCTGTGAGCCAAGTGACTCCATTAAGCACATACTCATTTAAGGATTACTCAAATGCTGCTCATTTAGGTCAATTATTGACTTGAGTCATGTTAAAGTTTAACACAAATATGCTGCTATATCACCTGTATATGTATCATGATAATTATATGGCCACAAAATTCTTTTAAAATATGAGGGGAAATTAGCTACCACAGGATAATAAAGCCTCACAGACTGCTATGGAGACTATGCAAAGATTTACAAAGAAATACAAAGATTTCCATTATCTTTGTTTCAGTTTCATAGGGAATAATCAACTTAAATTATTAAACACATCTACAGATTAATCTCCCTCCAGTTAAAATTTCCTAAAAATGTTTTGTCTAACCTTGTCAGAAAGGATGGGAGGAGGGTAGAGGGTGAGCAGAGAAAGAAAAGGCATCATATCATAAGAAGATTTTAATGTTACAAAGAGGAGAATAATTTTTTTTTTTTAAGCACTGTTAACTTTTTCGCATTTTAGCAAACTTTTCAATTAGGATTTCTTCCTGGCTATTTAAATATACTTAAAGTAATGATTTGCTGTAATTTGTCCTTTTCCTTTGGAAACATACCGTGCTATTGTCAGCTTTAAAAAAGAAGCAATTTTCTGACTTTTGAGATTGAGTAGGTCATGGAAAAATTACTACTGTGGGAGCCTATAATTAAATAGAAAATGCAGCTGCACCTATAAAAAACCCTAAGTTTATTCTATTAATACTTGAGTCTTGAATTGTATTTGACTCTTCAGACACAGGTCAGCTCAAACTGTACCTTACCTGCAGAACATCACTGGCTGCACAGGTATTTGCAGAAACAGACAAGATATAGTATGTACAAACATATAGCCAATTATTTGCTGGTATCTGAATTAGATTCAGTGTAGCATGATTGTCATTTACACACGTTTTCCTAGGACTGGCACTATATCTTTGGGTGTTGATTTCATGTTTGAGGTTTTTTTAAAGAAACTCAATTAAAATAAATCTTTGTAAAATCACTAATGTTTATTATAAATTTAGCTAGAAGAAGAGAAGTACAGAAAGGGGCTTTTGAACAAAATTATGTAGTACATCTGAATTGAATAAAAATCTCTTCCCGGCGTTTGACTAGTCATGAAATGAAGACAAGATTCTAGACAATACCATGATACAAAACCAGGCTTCGTGTATACATAAAGAAAATTTATCATAGACCCTGACTGAATGTTTAAACAGTACCAGATACAGGCTCTGAATAAAATTCTAAATGAAAATATTGAAAAAAAAAATTGTGACCCACAAGGGATTTTAAACCACCTAAAATATACAAAATTAACAAAAGCCTCTCAGAGAAAATAAGATACAGACACATTGACTAACAACTCATGAGACTTTTTCTGACATCTCATGATAAAAAGTACTTGTACAGAAATCTTACAAGAGCTATATAAAATCAGAAAAAGAATAAATGAGTCTAAAATAATGGCACAGATTTTATTTATTAATACTAATAAAAATAGCTTTTTTTAAAATAATTGCATTTAGGATGACCACCTTTCATGATTTTCTAAGGTTAAAATAGGTGGTTTCTACAACTGTTTCTTATTGCATGGTATTACAGAAATTAATAAACACAGATGTTCTTTTATATATTATATAATCATTTCAAAAGCTATATTTTCTTAAAACCTCCTCTAATTTACTAAGTTTAAGTGTTATATTTTTCCTTTAAATAAACAGGAACAAAATTATCTATTTTCTTTACATCAGCCATTTTCACATGTCCAGGTTTTTGTGCTATTATAATGAACATAACTAAGTTCACACAGTATATACAACAAATGTCTATACCCTATTTGCTACACATAAGAAGCTGAAATCCTTTCTTCATGTGGAAACTCAACTCACGACTTTTAATACACTTACGTATCACATGTAATACAGCTATCCACAACCACTGTAAGAATGAAAACAGCATATCAAAAATGGTAACATTAAAAAGATTTGTGAGGAAACATTTTATGAAACAAGGAAAGATTTTTTTTTTCCCCCCTCTGTTTCAGAAACAACTTGTGAGCGACAGTGCTGTTGCAGAGAGAGCCCACAAAACCATCGCGTACACTGCATGATTAAGACCAGAAGTGATCCTAAGAACCAGCACTTTAATTATTTGATTTCACACCTACAGCTTGCTTTCTCTCAGCTGCCTGTTTGGTCAGTGGCATGATTTCTTTTTTTTTTCTTTTCACTTCATGCCGTGGAGCTGGATTTCTATTTTCCAGCTGCCTATATTCCACGGAGGAAAAGAAAACTGATCCATGAAGTTGCTATTTGCATAAAGCACAGAAACATCTGTCACAAGATTCTTGGTGGTGGATTGAAAGCATCAGGAGATTCTGCCTTTGATCATCTCCCTTAGTAGTATTGAATTCTGATTTCTGTCAATAGGAGCTCTGAGTGAGGGTGTTTAAAGAGACAGAGAAAAAAGAGTTTGCTCAGACAAGACATATTCTTACTATTACTTGAAATGAGTGATCAGTTACGTGATGCTGTCTCACACAAACACTCAGAAATGAGCTCTGCCCCAGTATCAGCAAATTCCCGATTCCATCTGATATAAGTTCTTTGCAAAGACAGATCTTTTAAAGGTTTATGATGATTTAATCAGCATCCTGCAGTTGCCTACAATGCACAACAGCTTTTTTTTGTTAAACTTCATGCAATCAATGATCCGTGTAGCAGGGCTGACGTTGGAAAGTGCTCGATCTCCAATGCTGTTTTGAGTTTTGATTTTGGTTTAGGGAATCAAAAAATCTTGAGGAAGAATTATCTGTGTCTCAGATCAGGAAAAATTTCATTCTGTTTCTGTATATATATATATATAATGCATGACTACAGTCATAAATATCAGGTGGAGCAGCTAATTCATTCATACAGAATACATAAATAGAACACAATCTCAATGAAATATAATAGCAACTATTTTAAAAAAATTATCATTTTAGGTCAAATGTTATTTTCAAAAACACTACATGTACTTTTGGTAATATACAAAATTCGTATTTCTGCATTACATTCTGCTCTTTGTTATTACCAATGATTTTTAGAATTCACTACCTCTGTTGATAAAATTGTACAAACAGATTTAAGGCTGTCCTCCTCCCTCTCATCACTGAGAGTCAGAAATCAGTCTAACCTACAGCACGCAATGCAAACAAAGTGCTCATCTCTGCTCCATGTTTTGTAATGTTTAACAGCCAATCTGAGAGGAAAATAAAGTTTCTTCACATTTACTATCTATGTATGTCAGAAGTAGCATGAATGTGATCAGTACAGCACTGTTCACTGCTTTCTGCCAAAAGCTCCAAGACAGTCAGCTTTCTAAGCCAGGTCAGCAAAGATTAATACCACATTAGTAACATCTCATTCATCATTGTCAGTGTGAACCAAAAAGGTTTTAAGCGTTTCTTATTCGCAGACTATCTCTGCAACAAGCATGTGTGCTGCTCTTTTTCCCCTCCTCACTCCTTCAGGTATTCACAGATACCTCGACTCAAGCTGTAAATGTCCAAGTGCAGGAAATATACCTGCTCCAGCACACAGCACAACAGGGTCGCGGTATATTGTGACACAAACTATTGTAAAAATAAGAATAAAAAGCCAACAACTGCAAGCAGGAGTGATCTTTGCTCCCATACACATATTTGTATAAAAAGTTCCTCTGGCAGTGGTTCATCAGCAGGCAGTAATCAACTAAGATACTTCTTTGTAATTTTTGAGTTTCATAAATAATACAGGAGTTTACTAACAGGAAGTTTGTGGGAAGCAACAGTAAACAGTCTAGCAATCCATCTGTTATTGTGGAATGCAAGAAAGCTGAATCAGATTCTCTGAAAGTGGACTATTTTTGTTGTTTGTGCTAGAGAAGATGTGTGGGAAATGGGCATTTAGAGTCATTACTAATGTGAACTCTTGTGGACCTCCTTTCTCCCTCTTCTTGTGGACAGAAACGGCTGAATGCAATTTCAGCAAGACTTCTGTGGCTACAGAGCAGCTTGTGATAAACCTGAGCAAAACAGAGAAGGCGCTTGTACTGGATGTGAAAAATTCAGGTGACAGTTACAAGGGGACTTTTGCTTCCTCGAAATCAAGCTCAGAAAGAATTACTTCTAAACTAAACCACACACAAACTCCTGTTAGCGCCTTCCTCAGCATCAAGATATTTATCAGGAAGAAGCTGAAGGGTTGGAGGGAACTGGAGTAGGAGGAAAGGAAACAAGGAAAAATAAGGTAACGATGGAGGTTGTACTGACAGACTTTCTGTGCCAGCACAAGTAGAGAGTCAAGCAAGGGTGAAAAAATATCTAGTATCTTTTCTGAAGACAGACTGTTCTGCTGGCATTCATCCACCCTTGATATATTGCTTATGAATAGAAGGCTAGAAAGAGAGCGGGGGCAGGAGTGTAAATTAGTCACTACTACTACAAAAGCAAGCTTTCCTTGCCAGCGGCAACGCAGTGTCTCACCTCAAAGATTAATTTGGACGTGTGCGTCCAAGGTAAAAAGTTGTGCAGCCAAATAAATGAGAGTCAGAAGCCTAAGTATAGGATTATACTCTGTGCTAACTAGGAATCACTTTATTTTAACAAGCTAGCAATTACTGCTTATTCACAGTACGTCTGAATATTACACACGGCTCTTGGTTTAGAAGAGACAGTAAATATACAGAAAACCTCTGTCCGAAACAAAACCCACTAAAAAGATGTAAGAAGCCGATAAGCAGGAGTGCCGAACTGCAGGGACCAGCCGACGGCCGTGCAGGCACAGCCCGGGGGCAGCGGCGCATGGCGGCCCAGCGGGGACGGCACTTCCAGCAGGATGCTCTGAAGCCTTTGGGAGCCGGCCGGCATCTCCCGGGGCCGGCATCTCCCGGGGCCGGCACCCTCGGGGAGGACCGGGCGTGTTTGGGGTCGGGGGGTCCCGAACCGGGGGGAGCCGCTCCCGCCGCCGGGCAAAGCTGCCACCTGCCGGCCGGGAGTGATCCTTGGGAGCGGGGAGCAGCGGGCAGGAGCCGGGAGCTGCGATCCCGAGGGATCTGGAGCTGCCATCCCGAGGGACAGGGAGGCTGTCATCCCAAGGGACCGAGAGCTGCGGTCCCGAGGGACCGGGAGCTGCGATCCCGAGGGATCGGGAGCAGCGATTCTGCGTGGGCCGGGAGCGGCGATACTGAGTGGCCACGTGGCTGCGATCCCGACGGATCTGGAACAGCGATCCTGAGGGACCAGTAGCAGGAATCCCTAGGGATCTGGAGCAGCGATCTCGAGGGATCCAGAGCTGCGATCCCGAGGGATCTGGAACAGCGATCCTGAGGGATCAGAGCAGCGATCCCGAGGGATGTGGAGCAGCGATCCCGGGGCCCGGGGTCGCGCGCGCCGGGGTGGCGNGGAGGAGCGATCCCGGGGATCAGAGCAGCGATCCCGAGGGATGTGGAGCAGCGATCCCGGGGCCCGGGCTCTCCCGCGGCGCTCTGGCGCCCCCTGGCGGCGGCTGTGGGGGCGCGGAGGGGCCCCGCGCGCAGGGAATTCCCGGTCAGGATTCCCGGGTTTCAGTGGCATTCCCGGGATAAAGAGGAGCCCGCCGGCGACCTCCGGCCCTCCTCAGGGCCCTCGGCGCTCACGGACAAGCTGCCCAATCTCACCGGGTTCGCCTCCGCTTGGATAAGGAGCACCGGGACAGGCAGTGAGGGGGTTTCGAGGCTGTGCGAGGGGTGCGAGCATCAGCGAACGTGTTTCCACACGGCGACACTGCTCCGTTGTGGCTCACGGTGACATTCTCGGTTTTAGCCCCCAAAAGACATCATTACCTGATAAGTGTTAACACAATCCTGGGCAGTGTGCTCCGGGATGATCCCACTGAGGGCCTTCCAGCCGCTCCCCTTCTGGTAATCTGTGAGTCTGAAATGCACACTAGAGTTACAAATTCAGCATCCTCTATGTAATCAAACCTGGACAATGGGCTGTTGCCTAATATAAAATAAATAAATACATAAAAAAGAAAGACTAGGCTTTTGGTGATTTTTGCTCGCTCTGGTGGAAAAGCCTGGAAATCCTGATTTTGAAACATCAGTGACCGCACAGGGCCCTTTCCTCACATGAGCCCCCCAGAAGTGGATCACACAGCACCTACTGTGGGTCTCCCATGGGGATCACTGACACAGGCAATAGAAGGGATATTGTCAAAATGTGGTTTAGTAAAGCTGTGCCATTACTTCCTGTGACTATCCCAGCTGCAGCCCAGCACTGGAAGCATCAAATGTTTCCAGGGTTTGTTTTGGTTTTTTTTCTTTTGGGTATGGTCAAACTTGTCACTGCTTCTGACTGGTCTCATGCCTGGTTCTTGCCCTTGGAGCGGTCACCTCCAAGTGACAAAGCACAGCTGTGTGAAGACTGAGAAGGTTAACTTGTGTCTTATCATCTAAATCTCATCTATTTCTTCACAGTTCAAGACATGTGCCACTGAACCAGTTCTACAGAAAAAAAAAAAATTTTTTTTCATCCTGATGGGGTTGATTTCAACACTCACCAGTGTACCAGCACGGCTCAGGTTACTGAGGTAGTTATGATGGTCTGGGGCTCCACCTAGGCACACACAGCCTCCCTGCAGGAGCAGCTCACTTGAGCATGACATGCACTGATGTGCATAGTTTTTCTCTTTCTGGAATCAAAATGAGTCACAGCAAGGTTATGAATCTGGTGTCCTCTGTCACAAGAAACTGCCATGAAGAGGGGTCTTGATGGTACTTCTCCTGGCTATCCACTGATATGCCTGTGTCTGCAACCCTGGATACCCAGCAAAACACATCCAACAAGTGTTTGATGTTATAGACATTTGTGCCCAATAGGAATTATAAATGTGAGCTAACTGCAGGTTGGCAAAATGGTCCTAACACCAACCAGTCTGGGCACAAAGCCTTCCCTCCCTCCCAGCCTTGCCCTTGGCTTCAGCCAAGAGTCCACCACTGGGCGCAACTTGTGCCATTACTGGATTTCCTGGCAGAGGGCTACTGGATGTGTTCTCTAATGCACGCAACAGATCAAAACAGATCCAGCAAATCTCACGTCTTTCCAAAGGTTCTAAAGGAGAAAGTGACACCTCCACAAGCATGCCGAATCCTCACCTCCAAAATGCTCAGCCCTTGGTTCACACTGGAAGCAATGAGGTGCAATAATACAAAAGCTGTAGTAGTTGGTAGGAAACTCAGATTCTGACCACTTAACAATTGTTAGGTCTTTCCCGAGGCCTCACCTGCAGGTAGCAAAAACAAGGCTACTTCATGTTCTCCATTTACATGCCACCCTTCTCTTTCAGACACATTGGCCCAAACTGCCCTTCCCTGAGGGAGCCTCTGCTCAGACAGGTTTATGGCCCTGTGGTGAGCTCTTGGGATGCCTTCTGTCTGCCTCTCATGCCTTTCATAGCAGTCAGTGATCCTTTCTGCTATAATCCCTGCAATATTTGAAAGGAGGAACTTTCTACAGGGGCCAAAAGTTGGATTCAGGGCTTTAATGGAGGCTGTGAAAGTATCTCTCCTTAGATGTTCAGAAGACACAGGCAGAGTACATTGGATTCCCTGGTGCAAGGTTAATCTGTCATCATAATTACAGAAACAAATGGTCAAAATCCCTCCTTGCCAGACTTTCTCCATGGATTAGTCACTCATTTTACTGCTATTTCTCTTGTGTTCGGAGGTGAGCTCATGCTGAAAACCACCAGCCTGTCAATTAAAAGTCTTATAGACAGCAACCATAGAAATTAATCCTAGACTGGAACCTTTGCCCAGCCTTATTGAGTCATAATGGTGATTTATTTCCTCTTTACAAGGGGAAATCCCTGTCTCTATAGTTACCTTTTCACTCCAGTTTTGTGCCCAGTTCAGATATCTAATTCTTACAATTTTCTCTTCTCCTGTTCATGGTGAATAAAAACACTCTATCCACGGAACAGTATTTCCTATGGCTTTGAAGCTAGTGAAGCTAATTTAAAACACACACACGTGGATCCATGTCTGCATGCACACCCCTGCACACAGACACACACATACACACACATGATTAAAATTCAGTCCCAGAGGAAAACTCTGTGAACAGGAAATCATGACACTGTGCAGCAGGTAAGAAGGCAAAGCCTTACCATAAACGTTTGGAAAAACAGATGTGGAGAGGGTGTGAGCCAGAGGCTGGGAATCACATAGTTCTCCTTTATAAAGCATGATAAAATTCTAGACAACACTGGGCAAAACTGGACATAACAAGTCACAGCACGGGGAGGAGGAAAAACTACCGTGGTCTGCAAGACAGACTGCAAGCACACTGAGAACTTTTCCCAGAGAGAGTTTCTTCCACTGAAATAGAAGTTTGAGTTAATGACAAGTAGATTATAAAGGAATATTATCTCCTTGGGCGGGTCCATGGAATATATGTAGTAGCTCTTGTTGGCTTGTGCCCTCAGAAGATACATGCTGCCTTACTGGGAGAGAAACTGATGCTGCTTTCAAATGAAGACTTGGGTGGGGTCTTAGCCCCAATATTTCTGACAACCTGAAACTCTCAGAGATGCCAACAGAAGTTCAAGGTGCTCAGCATATCATTGGAGGTGCTCAGAACGCCACAGCACCAAGACAGAAGATAACTGTTTGTTGCTTGACATGAGAGCCTCTTGCACCAAGTAGGGAAAGAGCAAAACAAAGGAAACACAAATGTCTTTGTGGCTACAAAGGAAGATCTGGAGAACAGTGTCACTGCTTTGCAGGGTTAGGAGTGGAAAACTCATAGTGAACTGTTCCAGGACGTTGGACTCTTGTATGATGCCCCCATTTAGGTGCCCTGTGGAGTGAAGCCATACAAACTCTTGGAGCCTAACAAGCTCCAAGAGGCTGCCCAAACCTGCCTTCATTGTCAGATCTTCTCCAAAAGCCACATTGTCAGAACGACCCCAGCATGTACTTACTCAAGCATAGTCCTTCTGTTCTGCATCTCTTATTTGTCTTCTGAAAGCCAACCAGTTTACATTCTCTAATCTAAAATTAAGATCAATACTGATTTAGAGGGTCCTGAGGTAGCCAGACCTTAATTCCACACCCTAACTGTCCAGCACTTGGGTTTCCTGCCATCACAGCTCAAGGAGTATTAGCCCAAAGCATTTAAGTCTCCCATGGCAGACATCTTTTGCAAAGAGACTTACCAAAGCAAGGCCCTACAACCAAGAGATCAGCTCTTCTCTTGCTCAGCTTGCTGTCATATGCTTGCTGAGGTCAGCTATTCCCTCCATCAGCTTTTCCCAAATCTCTTTGCCAGAGATATAAAATCATTTGAATTTTTAAAGACATCCAAGACAAACAGTTCCAGAGAAAAGAACTGGGACAGGCAAATTATTGACATACTTGCTGACAAAAAATAAATTTTCTTCAGAAATTAAAACACATTCCTTCCTGTTTGGTTACTCACAGAAAATGCTGCTGGGAAGATACCAGAAATACCTACCTACATGTTCTTTACTCTCAAATAATGACAAATACAACTAGCACAAGAGATGCTGAGCACTGCTGAGTATTTTCTCCTCCTGGTGGTATAGCTCTGAAGCGGGAAAAATCATGTTGAAAAAACAGGGCATAGTGACATGGATGCAGAAAGCTCAGCAGTTAAAGAAAGACACCACGTTTTATCAGTGACAAACAAATAGGCACATTCCCAAAGAGCATCAGTGTAGTGTCCCTACCTGTGGTCTGAAGTTAACAGGGCAGGGTGAAGGACCTGCGATGTGTGTACCCAGAATGTGCACATCTGTCTACAATCTACATGAAATACAGCCACTCAAATTAAGAAATAATTACCTGAAAGTCTGAAACACAGTAACATTGATTTAAAATGTTAATCTAAGCAATGTTCATAACTAATTTTGTTTTAAAGTCTTGTGGTTTTTCCAAAACAGTTGTTCCATACAGAGCCCGAATTTAAAAAAAAAAAAAAAANAAAAACAAAAAAAAAAACAAAACAAAACAAAACAAAACAAAACAACACCACCAAAACTAATTGTCCGATCTTCACAGCTTTGAGTTCTACCAAAGGCCATCATGAGGGCAGTCTTTGTGATACTCTATCTAGAGAATTTTGCAGCCATAGCTCTATGGATATATTTTTCTGTCTTTGGACAGTTTTTCTTCCCAGCCCCTCTCACTAAATGCAGTAACACATCTTTTTCAGTTTGAGGCTATTGTGTAATCTTTCACAAGTCACATTTTGGAACTAGAGTGTTCAGCTTTCTTCTTTTGCCCTCCACCCCACACCCCCAACTTGTTTTGAAAATATCTCCCTCTGTCTGCAGTTGCAGACATGTTCACCAGGAGTCAATTCTGTTATTTCTTGAAGTATTTCTGTTTTCCATCTATTTCATGTCTTCTCTGCCTACATAATACAGCAATACTTGCATTTCTGAGTGCTGCCCCTCTGCAGCCCCTCTGTACGCTCTCATTTCTTACCTCTGCTACTCCCACAGCTCTGGGAAGTACCAGGTACCAGCTGCCGAAGGTGCCGTGCTCCTGCGGGTAACGCCGTGTGACTTTATAAAACTAAAAATGCCCATCACGAAAGAATAACAAGCATATTCTTGCGCTCGAGACATGAGTTGTGAGATTTCCCGACTCTTCCAGCCCGAAGCAGGAGCGGTTCCAAGATCCCTGCAAGCTCCAACTTGGCTGTGCGGCGCTGCCGCTGCGCCCGCCGCCGCCAGAGGGATCCCGGTGCTCCCGGTGGGAACGGGAGCTGCTCCCGGGACACGGGAAACCCCCCGACAGCGGGAGGGACACATGGGCACACGGGGAGAACAGGCTGCTGCGAACGAGCCAGCCACCGCTGGAAGAACAGGGAAACCCCCTTGTCAGAACGAGCCCTTTAGGATATGCAGGAACCAAAAGGAACAGGCTAAAAGGAGTGTAGGAGCAGGTGTGACTCTGCGAGTCAGAGGATGGGCATTGTGAGGGATCGAAGCTCCACTGAGGCTTCCGCAGTGCGTCTCCAGCAGAGTCCGGCAGGTCGCTCTGCGGGTCAGAGAGGCAGCGTCCTGCAGGAGCGAGGCTGAAACGACCCACAGCTCAACCACGTGCCACAGGATGCCAACCAAAAAGTGAATTTAACAAGATGCTGTTCTTCGTGTTCAGCTCCTGAAATTTCCAGGCACTGATAGAAAACTTACTCTTAAGAGAACTGCAGGTTTTAAACAACTCATGTTCATTACTTGCAGTCAAAATTCCTCCTTTTCGGTATTTAGGTGGATTCTCGTTATGTATTTTCTCATTGCTTCAACCTACAAAAACTGCACAAAACAAATGTTCCAGCATTAAAGCTTTATTCATTCCAGGACTTGGCAATAATGTATAAACCTCAAGTCAATAGCTGTAAGTGAACTGCACACATTTCTCACAGTACATTTAATTAAACTCCCAAAGGTTTTACTTTAAAAAGACTTTAAACATTTGATATTCTCCTGTTTATTTTGTAATATAGATGGAAAGAGTTATTTGCATGGTCTGATGGGAATATCTACAAGAAAGCACTAGAAACTGCATCTCCAAGCACCTTCCTTTCCCAGCTCAGTTACCAAATTAATTTCCTTCATTGGTGCTCAACCAGCTGCAAGGTCTGAGAAGTGTGTAATGCGTTTTCAGCACAAAAAGTGTCATCTGTGTGGATTTAAAAGTTGTGTGTGTGTAAAAATAATAAAGTTCAGTGATAATTTGAGTCAACCTAGACAAAGCAATCTAGACAAGGAAGAATTCAGCAGTTCATGAAGCCTTTCCAATGATCCTTCTAAGTAACTGTTCCCAGTCCCCAGCCAGGCTACCAGGAACAGAGGAGGCAAGTAGACTTGGTATATACTGGCACCCAACCCAACTCTGTTTAGTCCTGTAATCAGGCAGACAATCAGATAACAGTTACCTGAAGTTTTTATGCACAGCACATTTTCCTTCCCCAGGATGCTCCTCAGCAGAGCAGCCTGGGGCTGCCCCTGCACCTCTTTACCTCTCCAGGACCCAGGCTGCAGACAGAGCAAGTGAGAGAACTCCTCCCTGGGGTGTCACACAAGCACAAAGTGCCTCAACAGGAAACTGTTCCAACCAGGAGATTTCAAAACAGTCACAAACATCCACTTCTTTCTTTAGGCAATATATCTCCCAGGTCATCATGATCAGTGTTTTCCCTACTAGATTGAAATTTCTTGAGAAAATACATACCTCTCAAAAGGTCAGGTTAGCTGTTATTGTTACAGTAACATACAGTGTCATTTTGGAAATAATGACAAATTATTATGGAATAAATTTTCAGTGAAAAGTGAGAAGCAGCCAGAATGCATGGAATTTGGCTCTTCCAGTAAAAGTAACAAACAGTTGCTTTATGTTCCACTTTCTTAGGGGGGAAAAAAAAAAATAAAAGGCAGCTCATTCTGGAAAGGTCAGAATTTACAGGAGGAAAAGGAAGGCTTAAATCCCAAAAGTGCAGCAGATTTAACTCTGTCCCTTTTAATCATCTGAACGGTAGGAGCTTGTCTGACACCAAATTAAGGAAAACTGAAACCAGATGGTGTAGCTGAAGATTTCTGTACTGATCTTTTAAAGCAGCACTGGCACACCTGAAGAGAGGTAAAACACAGTTCTGTGAGGAAAGCAACAAACTCCAAGCCGTAAGTGAGAAGTTTCAAAGCACTGGGGTCTTTGGTGGCTGCATGATAACAGTAGTTGGCAAAGACAATGTACAGCGAAAACATATTCCTTTCTCCATTAACTTGTCTTTGGACTTTTTCACTCTGTTCTTTTCCTCTTTCCACCAGCAGGGGTCCCACAGACATTAGGATACAGTAAGAACTGACACAAGACTTACGAAAACATGGTAAGTTGTTTTTCTAGTCGGAGTTAATGAAAAGTCTTCCATTGCAAGACATCATAAAACTATTTCAGAGATATTCCTCTATCAATAATGAGCTGGCTGTATTTAATGGAAGCTTGAAAAGTACACTGTCAAGTTAAATTGGTACCCACATTTTAAAAAAAAAATTAAAAAAAAGTTTAGAAACCCATAAAACTAGTAGAAATGTTTACACAATTTAAAAACATTCCAGTAAGGACTGTAGATATTAAACAATCAGCATATTACAGAGTGTTTGAAGCCCAAGCACTGAACCACTAAGTAGTCAGGAGTATAATTTCCCTTCAAATACTTTTTTTAAAAATACGCCCGTTGTTACCAGACAAAAGTTCCCATAAAAATAGGTGCGAACGAAGCAGTTTCATGAGTGAGTACTGTGTTGGCTATAGACAAAGGGTTATAGGTTTGCAGGAGTGGTGCTGGTTGTCATGTCAACTGAGAACTGTGATTATGATTTATAAATTTGCAGTAGACCTTTTAAGGGCAGTTTAGGCCTTCAGGATATAGATGTGGTGATGAATTGTGGCTCCACTCAATAGCAAAAATTCTTGTACGTAAAACAGTCCTACTTCTTTTATTTCAAAGACTGCCAGTACTCACATACGGAGACTTTACTAAATTAATTGCTTGCTTGCATAATACAGCCAAAATATGTTCTAAGAGGTGATAAATTCTTCTCTTTTGGCAAAATCCCTTTAGGGGAGCCTAGCAATTCAAAACTAGCTCATGTCCCCCTTCTGAATGATACCATGAAGTATTCCTAGCTGCAAGCCACTAAATCCCTCAACATAGGACTGCTGATGAGGCATACTTTGAAAAGTATGCAGTGTCCTTTTCATCCTAATGAAATCAGCAGGAAGATTTCCTTCCTCATGGTCAGCCCACTGGAGCTTGAAAGCCAGCCCAGATCCTTTTTTAGGTGCTATTTTACGGGGGAAATATGATACCAGTTCTATTAATACACCTCAGCTTCTCTTAGTGTTTTTATTACATTTATGAAATAGGACCTTTAAAAGCTCAGTTATCTGTGTTGCTACTTTAGTCAGCAACCAGGATTCGGCATACATCAGAAGGTCAAGAAACAGAACAAGAAAGTGTCATCTTTAGAGATCCTTTCATCTGTCATAAACATAACCAGCACAGCAGAAATTTTCCTTATTGCTTTTCCCAACACACTGCAATCCAGACAGAATGGAGACAATTGCTCTGCACCCATTTGTGCTACCAGCTCACATCCTTGCAGTTCCTACATTTCATGATTTATTTTTTAGCTTTTCACAAGTATGTTCTTCAGGGGACAGGGTTCCTGTCCAGTTGAACTTGATAAATAGGTGTGTAGTGTAAGTGAATATCAGGTTTAGGTGCGGATAATTCTTTCCATTTGTATCCTGAGGGGAAAAAAAGAAACACCTTTTATTGTCTAGGGATATTCTCCACTGAGGTCCCTTCATTCCCTTTTCTCTGAGTCCAGGAGTCAATGCTAAAGAGAGCTCTTGTCTTTCTGTCCCTGTGTGTCCTATTAAACTGCCCCTCCTGTTCCACTGCACCACATTTAAGAACATCAGAAACAACATGAAGGTGTCCTGTAGTAATTTACAATTTTAAGTGACAGCATATATAAAATAATAAGCATCATATATTGGTCTGATTAATGCAGTCTTGTCATATTAATTCATTTTCTTAAAGGTCCGTGTGGAGCTTGTGCAGGACCAAAATACTTCCTCTTGAGCCCTTGTGGGTACTTAAGAGTAGCTCCAGTGGAGACAGCATTTGAGAAGTGCACTTGAGATGTATGTGCAGACCACAGGAGCGTGCCGAGTTCTAAACCATGGCAGAGACTCCAAACACTGTGAATTTACCATACAAAACAAAATGTTCTCCTCCTCATGGGAGCTTCAGAGCAAATCTGCAACCTGAAAGTCTACATGGGGAACTCCATCCTGGTTGTATGTGAATTTTCCCAAGAAGTAAATTCCTTCCTCTTCAGAAACATCTTTCAGATCCTTAAAAAACAAACAAACAAACAAACAAAACAAAAAAACAACAAACAAAAACCAAACAAAAAACAAACAAACAAACAAAAAAACACAACAGTGAATAAGAATAATATTTCAACCATCTCAGAGAGATAAACCATGTCAACAGCCCCAATGGCTGTGGCAGCCCCAGTCACTAGTCTCAGGGCTGTGATTGGGCAAACAAGCAAAAGGAACCAGCAGTGAAACTAAAGAGGACTAAAAAAGGACCCTTTCCAAGTGATTCACTGAAAAGGATAAAAAAAGGAACTTGCATATATAGCTAAGTTCTTTGGAGCACTAATGATCTCCTCTGTCTGCAACCCTGCTTTGGAAATGGGAGCCAGCATCACAGCATGTGGGCAGATGACTCTGGACAGCTTTCTCATGACATATCCCCGGCAACCCACCCATGTCTCAGCAGTTTCCTTGGTCATTATCCCACTGAAACAAGGCACAACAGGGAAGATTGAACTATGTTCCAGATAACAAGATTAAAACTGTATGCAAACTGCTCTTGTAACATAGAAAGTCCAGGATCCAAAACAGGGGAAAGAGAATGGTTGTTTGGCAAGCAGATCTTGCCTGGATCTTGGTATGGAGGACACAAATCAGATTAAACAAATCATGTTCTTATGGTGTTTAAGGTAGCAGTTGTAGAACAGTGCTAGCAATGCTGCTCAATGTCCACGTAAGGACCTCTATAATGGATATATTTGATTAGCAACAGGTGGAAATTTTCCTATATCATGTTGCTGCTTACTGGAGTTAATGCCAAATAGGGTGAGCTCACAGGCCTTTACACCCCATACAGATTGTCTCAGATCTTCTGCACTTCTGGTGAGCATAACAACCTCTACCTTTCTGACCTGGGATCTCCAGTCAGCTGCAGTCTTGCAGGTATTAAGAGACAAAGCAGCTGTTACGATTCCAGACCCGAGTTCAGTGTGAGTCCTCACTCATCTTGTTCCACCTGCCTTTGCAGCAAAGATGCATTTGTTTCTGGGTAACTCAAGTACACGCCAAGCCTGTACATCTTGTGAGGGTGAATGAAATCAAACAAACCTGCACAAGAGCTATTACTGGGTGGGCCTCAACTACTCAATACCCAAATAATAATCCATTTAAAAAGCAGTGTCTTCATTTAAAGACGCATCATAAATAAAATCTCAGTGAATATTACCAAGACAATGTGATTTCCATAACTTCAAAAATCTCAAGCACCTAAAACCACAAAACACGTCTGAAGACACCTGCTCTCACAAACCTCACATTTTTAAAAGCTATAAAAAGCACATTCTTCATCACAACAGTAATGGGTTTTGCACACACTATTATCAAAGCTCAACACTACATGCTTTCTTTGCTGTGAAACACCAGCAAACTCTTTCCAAGAAGCAGCAATTACCAGCACTTTTTGAAAAAACATTGGTCAGAAGATATCACATCCCTAAAATCAACTTGTTAAATCCGCTGATCAGAACAGAAGTTGTAACTCAACAGTAATGGTCTTATGTTTGAAGGATATGTTTAAGATGCATGAAGTTTTAAGTCCTACACTTGATCTCCCATGTTTGTTTTTTGTGAGGGACATAATATAGGAGCCACACTGCCAGTTTAGCAGTTGAGTTGTTTGATTTGGAATTATTGATTTGTTCCAATTCAAAGTTGTTCTGGGATTTATTTCAGCTTTCCTTTTAGACTCCCAAAAGAGCAAGATATTTTCTCTTTACACCTAGCTGCCAAGACTCAAATCTGTAGTTTCTGTGTTTCCCTGGTAACAGCTGATGATGTCATAAATTTACTGAATGGTAAAGGGAGATGCTATGCTGTGTGCAGCTATGAAAGTCTGGAAGAGAACAGCTCGCTGGCTCTCCTCCCAGCTGTCAACAGCACAGACCTTCTCTGCCTGCCCAGTTCCATAGCTAGATCAATTTGGAGAGTTCCCCAGAAGGCTTGATTCCTCCTTGGCAACGGGAGTGGAAGTCATAGAAATTTTTTCTACTGTCTCAATCTTGAGAGCTTCGTGAACTCAGTTTGCTGAGAATTGTTTTCTAAGCGAGGTTTGTATCTGAAAGGACACTCTGTTTTGTTTGTCACCAGTGAGCTGTCAACCTGCTCAGAACTGGCAGGGAGCTCTGCTGCCACACGTGTCAGTGCTGTGAACAGAGACCAGGGAGCTCCTCTGAAGGGCCACACCCATAGCAGGGGGGTTGGCAACTGGTTCCTCGTCAGCCTGGGTTAGTTTGCCCCATACTGTGTTCATCAGGAATAAGTTGGGAAATGGAGGAACAAAGAGAGCAGATACAACATCCTGGTGTCCTACCTGGAGAATGACACCCAGAAAATGTGCATATTTCCAGCAGAATCCATAACACATACAAATGTACTACTTCACTGGAAGTTTCACGTTGTTTCCCCAAAGAGTCACCCGCAAACATTATAGCATATATATGAGAGAAAAAAGCTTTCCCATCATTAAATACCAGGAGGTAAAAGCAACAATCAGAGAAGTAGATGCATAAAAATTCTGTTGTTTTTGTGCTGCAGTCACTTACTTCCCAGCATATACAATGAAACAGGTATTCCAGTCCTGAGATATGGCTCACAACTACACTGAAAAGGAACAGGTCTGCATGTTATTCTTATAGATTAAGCAAAGCACTATGTATTCTAAACCAGGACATTTCTCTTTGAGGAAGAGGCCAAGGGAAGACAAGGAGTTAGGTATGTTACAGAGCTATCAACGTGATTTGGATCTGATTTATCTAATGATTTCAGATCAAGATCCTTCTTGATCCTTCTAGACACAGTCCCTTGTCATACTTCAACTGGATACTTCGAAGAACATAAGAAGTAAGGGAATTCTGTACATAAAAAAAACTCAGGAGGCATCTGGACAAACTTAGTTGCCCAGGACTGAGAGACAGAAGAGATTTTATATTTTTCAAGGTCTGTACTCCTTGCAGATTAAAAACAAATCTACCAGAAGCATTTACAGAATTTCTGCAGAAGTTTCATCAGCTCTCTATAGGGATAATGCCTCTCTAGTTTATGCCTGGTTTGGAGTTCTGATGAATCTAGAATGAGGGAACACCACCTGTGCACTGCAATGCAGTGCCATATGGCTCAGATACAATAAGCAAACCCAGCTCAGGTGTCTGTACATAGCTGTGTGACCTTTAAGTTAACCTTGTCATTCAGGGCTTGGCTAAGGAAGGTCATTGTATAGATAATTGTCCTTGATGTCATTTTCAGAACCAATGCATTGCCCATCTCCAGATGAAGCACAGAAGTTCCACTGGTGATCCCAGCTTAGCTAGACCAAGAGAGTTAAAGGAAAATGAAAGAGATGTAGATGAACAGGAAATGACAATTTTTCCTTCTCAATTTCATTGTTCTGATTCAGTTTTGTCAACTGACAGCAGAGTAGCATCTCACACCCTCTTGTCATTTGGTACATCCCAGGAAAGACCAAATAACTACAACCACTGAGAATACTGTGCTTGTCTACACTGTGTTCCTTAAAGTTTAGTCTAAAGCTTTTTGGAAAGGCTCTCCATCTGACAGTTGGTGTCTCTTCTTTACCTCATCCTTCTTCTCTTCAACCAATCAAATAATGAGTTTGCTTGGTATTTCATCAGCACCAAAAATTAATAAAGTTAAATTACTTTGAGAGATAAGACCACCATAATTTCCCTCTGTTTATACATCTTTAGCCTAGAGCTAAGTTCTTGCATGAATCATAAGAGAAACAAAACAAAACCCCACAAAACCCAAAGTCCCTAGACAAATAAGAGGAATTCAAAGCAGAGTGATGAACTCTACAGCATTCCCTAAAAAAGATGCCTGGGAAGAATATTACTGCTAGAAAAGCAATCATCTTCCATACTGGTGCAGAGTGAGGAAAAGAAAGCCCTTGGCTGAAATTCATATCAAGCTTATTTTATTAATTTCTCTTATTGAATCATAAAACATTTGAAATCATTAAAAGGCCAAACTGTACAGCTGAGACCAATTTTTCAGAAAAATAAAACTATAGGAGAGGAAACATCTCCTGAATAATAGCAAGAAACTCAGGGTACTGGCCAGCTTCAGTCTCACTGAGGGTAGGGAAGCATTGTTGGTATTTTTTAGCATTTTCAGCAGTGATCGCTAATGGACATCTCTAAACAGAAAGCAATTAAGGATTTAATGCCCCACCAGAATGTTTTGTTGCCTTCCACAATACATATTGAAGTACCTTGACCTTAGACTCAAGAATCAAATAAATGCATAATAATTTCATTATCTGTAAGAAAGGGTGAATTGTATTTGCTAACACAGCATTAAGAGCAATAAAGCATGAAGTGCACCACCACTTTAGGCTTAGAACTAGGTAGTGTCATATATAACATCAAGTGTCCTTACAAAAGGTTAATGAAGGCAGGTTGTGTTTTTGAAAAAAATTGTCAAGTTAATGTTTGACACTCTGACAGTGGTGACATTGGAAAGCAAGAGTAAGGGGTCACATAATATTAGATAGCTAAGACATATTGGTTGTAATGTAAGATGTGTAAGCAATGCATAAAACCTACAAAGACACATTTTATGTTTTGGCATGCATCATAGTTTACAGGTGTTATAGTCTCAAAATCTTTCGTGGAAATATTTTTTCTCTCCCTTACCAACACAGAGGTTTGGGACCTGGAGGCCAGCTCCCACAACCAGCTAACAGGAGGAGGGCTGACGGCTTTGCATTCCAATTTAATGGCTGGGGAGGATTGGGGGAGGTGGACCAGGGTGGGGAAAGAGGTTTTTACAGGTTTTTTGCCACACTCCTCTGCTCTGGCTGCGGTGTGGGCGTCAGCCACCCTTTGCTGGGCTGGTGGAAGCACTTGGAGCTCAGCCCCCCAACTCTGCTTGCTCTATGCGCTTTCTTCAGAGAGAGAGCAGTCGCTGCTACCTGGATTTGCTGCAGATTCCTTGAGGGCCAATGCCACCTGCAGAGGAGTTGCTAATCCCACCCCTTCCCAACACTTTTGGACAAAGGACGGGGACAGAATCTTTACACTGCCCGTGGGAAAGGTTTCACCACATCCTGATGGCCACCATTCCCACGTGAGATTTTCAGAACCAGCACCTCTCCCTGGTCACCGTGTGTGCCTCACCAGAGTTCGTGACTGTGGCGGCCGCTGCCTCCCGAGGTGTGGCATCCCCTCTGCTGTCTGTAAACACAACTGCACCGACGGGGCAGAGAGAGGACTGGACCTGCTTGAAAGTTTTTGGTTATGGTGTTGCTGTTTGTTCTGGTCTGGTCTTTTAGTTATATACATATGTATATTTGTAGTAAAGAACTGTTATCCTTTTCTATACGTTTTCTGATTAAAGTCTCTTAATTTCAAAGGTTGTGGTGGTTTTTTGGGAAAAGGCCCCTTTCCCAGTCCAGATAGACATCTTAGTTTTCTTTTAAACTGAGACAACAGTGAAGAAATGTTATTAGAAGAACTGATCTCTGTAACCAGTTTAGCCTTCTTGCTTCCATCAAGCACAGGAGACTTCAGTTATGACAGTGAAGGACTGAAGAATGTTATCCTTGAGAAGACAGTGAAGAATATTTGCACAGTCTTACTATAAACTCAAAGCCCATGGCTTTTTTTGTACAAACTACAAGATTCCCAGTAATCATTGCAATTGGTGTCTTGTGGTTTTGTAGAAGGACAAGGCTATTTAAAAATCCCAGACATTAAACTGTACTATCTCCACCTTTATGCAAAAGGTAACAGCTCAATAGATGGAGCTGATTGCATCTTCCTTATCAGCTGGTATATTTGCAGAATGTGCAGAACACAGATACAGTGGCCACAGAGTTGCCATGGAGTATTTTCAACTTGGAGGCTGCTTATTTTTTTACTATTCTGAATGAGATTTTAAAGCTTCCTTGGCAATCAACAAAAAGGAGACCATTCTTCTGTACCAAATAATGGTGAGAAGTGGATGGAGACTCACTGAAAAATACCATCTTGGAGAAGTTTTAAATAGGTCTCTTGAGTTTTATGAAGTTGAGAGATGCTTCAGATATCCTTCAAACCAAAGGATAAGTGTCAGATGGACTTCAAATTTGAGATTCCTCATTTTTGTGTTTTTCTTTAGTAAGGAGAACTTAACTCTTTGCTTTCCTAGCAGAAACTGGCTTTCTTCATGCAATGTGCCTGGTATGAAGACTGATACCAGAATGACATATCCTGCCCACCAGTAACAGCTTTTCCATACAAAGAGGTTCCATTAACAGAGGCAAATGCTGGGATATGAATGGAAATCTTTCCTTGAAGAGAAAATGGCTGAAGTGACACTATTCCCATTGGGAGCCTCATATCATCACAAATCATTACTCAAAAGAGACTTTGTTGTCACTGTCTTGTGGTTCTGCCTCCATTTTCCCTCTCTCCCATCTTTCATCTCTATCGTGTATCGCAGTTCTTGATACTTCAAGATTGTTCTGTCAGGCATACAATCATCCCCTTGTTTATGGACACACATGTGCATTCAAACAGCTTACCTTACAGGGCACCCCAGCTCCTGCTACTATATAAATAGCCAGGCAGGCAGAGGGAGGTTCTCTCTCCATCCTTCAGTGATCTAAAAAGAAGAAAATACTTTTACTGTAAATCTCATTCATGCTCTCTACCTCTCTCTCATTTAAAATTGTTTTAGCCAGGGGCAACTCTAAGTGCATTGTAATGTTTTGACATCAGAAAAAAAGACTCGCTATTCAATGCCAATCCACTCATGAACTCACACAGCAACATGGCAAATTTTAGCTCATGATGTAGTTACAAAACGATGCTGAGGAAGGACAGCATAATTCCTAATGCAAACATTTCTTCTTTCCTGTGCTCCCAGCAGTGGTATCCACTTCCAACACAGAAGTTTTTAGAGCACTTGACAGCTGGATCTCTGAATAAGAGTATTTCTCACTTCTGTCCAATATTGCATTTCAGTATGATCAAACTGTCTAAACTCTGCTGAGACCAACACTGTACACCCCCCAAAATGAAACTGAGCCGTCAAATACCACGCCTAATTTCCTCTATACCTGTCAGTGAAAGCCAGAAAATTGCAGGTACCTGTGCTCCAGAGCAGTAGCTACACACTGAAGGTGTGCAGGGGCTCTGGAGTCACTGGCACCAGTGAGCAGATTCAGTTGCTCTCAGCACTGTGTTACTCAAGCTAACCTTAAAGAACATCTGATACTTATAATGAAGAGAGTAGTCACAGAAATTTTTAAACAACCAAAGATCAAAATACAGTTAAACCTCAATAGTTCCTATTTGTGTCTGGAACTTAATTTTGTTAATTAGTAAAGAACAACTGAGTTGCAATGGGAGCCTTTACTTTGCCATGTGCTAATAAATTATTTTTATAAGGTCATTCTATGTTTTCCTATATCATCAGTATTTACAACCACAAGAACATTAATAAACTACGAGTTTATCCTAATATGTGTGTATATATATATATATATATGCATGTGTGTATGTATTATACACACTCTAATGTTGATATATTCCTTTAAAACTTGGTTCACTCAGCTTAGAGAAGCTCCACTCCAAAACCTCAAGAGTGAAGTGGAATAGCTTTCTTTGTACAGAGTAGAACATATTAGCAGCTGTCTGCTACAGTGTCATTCATGCTCCAGAAGAGAGACTTTACACACCCCAGTAGGAGAACGCCAGTAAAGACATAAGACAAAGTTCTGCTGGGGTGACTTTCATCATTAGTTGTCACTAACTTCCAGCCTTTAGTGTGCAAGGAGGAATCAACTCTCAATTATTTCCCTTCTAAGTGTTGGCATACATTTCCCTGGATTCTTGCCTAGGATTCTTGCCATTCTCTCACCCCTGCCACCATGAATTGGGATTTAGTCCACTCAAGCAAAACCAGGGAAAAAAAACCTCAAGCACTCCATTTGTTTTTCACGAAGAAAATTTGCAGTCACTCTTTACCCTTTTATGATAACAAAGCAATCTCAGATTTTAACTTGATCAGCTCCTCCATCTTCTTCAAGTAGTGACATTTGGCACAATTACCATAAGGAAATTTAAAAAACAACAGGAGCAGCAATAACAACCACACTCCAAACTTGCTTCTTCTGATCAGGAAAACGTCTTGTAGCTGTCAAGAGCTAAGAATGCCATGTAGATTTAACACTTCTTTTAACTGGAGGCCTCAAAAGGCCACATTCATGACAAAATGAGTCTCAGAAACACTTCTGGCAGTGAAGGACTGAGCAGGCTGCAGGCAGAACTGACACCAGTACTCTGGAGGGCAACAAAGTAACTCTCAGAAGCCCACAGAAATATTACGATACCCCTGTGGTGAATGAGATGCAGTCAAGATCCTGAGGCTGTTTTGAAGCAGAGTGGTTTTGTAGAACAATCAAATATTCTTGAGATAAAGATACTGGCTAAATAAAATAAATAGAACATATAATATTAATTTTTCACCCTTGCATAACAACTTGCTTTACTTTTAGGTTGTTGGTACTTCTGTACCAAGAGTTTATTTAAAATAAGGAACAAAACTTCTAAGTAACGATGTATTCATGCAATTGATTGGGGGGGGGGGGGGAAAAAAGTGATAGCTTTGATCAGATTGACAGCAATTTGACATGAATATATCCCTAACTATAATATTAAAAACCCTTACCAAACCCCATCCCCCAGAACATCTTACTGGAGACATGTCTATTTATAACAGCAGCCAGTGTCTGACAGAGGCAGATTTCATCCTCACCTTTAATACACAATGAGGAGGGGAAGAAAAAAATGAAATCAAAAAGAAGAAAAGCAGCAGATGTATTTAGTGTTCTCTTTACTATAATAAAGCTTATCTTATTTGGAGGTTGTGGGTTTCAGCCGTTCCCGCTAAGATGGTTGAACTCATCAGGAAATGATGCATGAGGGGAGCTTTCCAGTCAGTTCTGTTGTGGAACTGAAGATTCCCAGGAGGGTGATGATAAACTGAAATGATGAGTTATGATAGGAGGCATTGCAGATAGGAAGAACAAACCAGCTTCAGCTAAAGACATCCAAAACACATAAACCTGAAAGTGCATTTAGAAACTATCAGCCTGGAAAGATGCCTGCTTCAGCAGAAACTACTCATCAGGGGCAAGCAGCCACTTCAGGACTTTTTAATCAGTATTTCACAACTGCTGCACTGTAGGCACTCCTTCTGGCAGCATTACTTACTTGGCTGCCCATATGCCTGATCATAATGGTTGTTTCTTGGCCATATTACTTATTAGTTCCATAGGGCAGCAGCCTTCCAGCTGCATGACATATGTAGCCCACAGGCATGTGCTTTTAACATATGCTGCATCTCGTCCTTTACACTGTTCCTATTAAGCCAACAAAACGAGGAGTCTGGGACTGCTCTGTCCTCTTAGCAGTCAGTGAGTCCAAGAGCATGAACTGAAAACCTTCCAGTGTTGCTAGCCTGGCCTGAAGGATTAGGAACAGTAAGGATTAAACATTGTCACGTGTTTAACCAGGTCCTCATGCTGAGTGTTCCTGCCTTGTCTTTTCCTCGTAACTTACCTTTTTTTTTTAACCTACTTTCTCCTTTCAAATAGAGAAGTGCTCCAGATTACCTTTGTAAAAATCATTCTGAATAAATACTCATGATGTTTTAAATTAGATCACATCACTGTTGAGCCCACGAGACTTACCAGAAGGTGAAGTACAGACATAAGATTTACACGAGCTATTCCTGATTTATACCCATTTAAGTGACAATTGAATCAGAGCAGAATTTTTACTGCAGTTCTAGATCAAAGGCTGTGTGTTTTACCTGGCTGGTTTATGAAATTGTCTCATTCCCTTGCTCATTCACACTCAGTTTTGAATCTGCAGTTCATCTAGGAGCATTCTGCTGGATGCTGGAAATAAGCATTTGGTTATGGAAAAACTCTTTGTTACTTCTCCACTGGGTTATGTAGAAAGTTTCTAATCCCACCATCCAGTATTCACTGTGTTCTTAGCTTCAGGTTAAGCAATGATACAGATACCTCGTTCATAGAAACGAGAAGTGGAAGTAGTTAGACAGTCACTCCTAGCTTTTCTCACTCGTGTATACACCAAATACTTGTGTACCCACACAACAAAATCTGCTGCATTCAAAACACAGATGAGCCAGTGAGTCATAGTCATGTACTCAAAGATTTAAAATAAACTATACTGAAACAACAGGTCACAAAGCTTTACTTTGTGCTGGGCATTAAATGGAACCTGAACAATCTGACTTTCATGTTACAATGTGTTTCCAAACAGTTTGGGATTATGGATTTGGTAGTTTTCCACTCATATCTATGCACAGTCTGCACAGGGAAGGAAGCAATATACAGAAGGGGAAATTGCTCTCCTATCTCCAACTGTCTTCCCCACAAAGGTGTACACTGTGATTCTCCATTTCATGATAAGCTGCAGTTTCACTCCTGATAGAGCAGTGTGCACAGGCTCAGCATTACTTAGGAGAATCAGTCTTGGCAAAAGGAGAGAAAAAAGAGGTTTTCAATAACTGGTATTTTTTTAGCAACTTCAGAAGGTCTGGGAACAAAAGATCCAGCTGGCTATAGAATTGTAAAACTAGAATGCAGTTTATTAAAATCTCTCAATGAGAGCTCAGAATCTCCTCTTGAAAGGCTAAAGTCCTCTAAGTGCAGGTGACAAGCAGCTCTTTTTCTTTTCCCAATGTCTCCTGACAGTCTTTACTTCCTATTTGAACCTGGGATTAATGCCAGGCTGTCACTGAAGTGTTCAGACCTGCAGACCACCATTTGTCAAACTGCTAAACCAGAGTAAGGCCACAGTGCAGAGAAGCAGGGTAAATTTAGCCCATGCTGTAGTCCCACAGCTGGATTCATCTGTGACATCCAGTGCACTTCACTTAAAACTAGCTCAGGAACCTCTATTCTCCTCTGTGACATGGGCACGCTCCCCTGAAACACACTACCTCTTTAGAGGGACCTCTTGTGCTCTTGACAAAAAATCATCAAGTAGGAATCATAGAAGTTCTTTGTGTACCCTTTAACCCAAAACCTTCCTGGATTAATCTTCCTTAGCCAAAAGGGTGAAAAGGGTCTTTCCGCAGTGGCGTTTGAAAGGTTGGACAGCACATGTGCCAGGGCACTGTGAAGGCCAGAGCCAGTGGGTGTTCCATGGGGAACCTGCCCTTCCACCCCAGCCAGGGACCAGGGAAGCAGCTCCAGCCATCAGGCAACATCCTGGCCATGGAGATGGGACAAGGCTAGGCTATATCCATGGATGTGGGGGTCAGGTGCAGGAAACACACATGTCAGCATGCAGATCAGGCCAGGCTTGGCAGAGCCATGGCTGCAGAGAGCTGGAGATCAGCTTCCTATGGCACCGTTGACTCAAGTGGGGTTCTGATCCATAGGGGTTGGGCTGAGGAGACACCCCAGGGGAGGCTGGGCAGGGGCAGTGAAGGTCCATATTAGTGCCCCATGGCCCTGACAGTGTGCAAGTCACACCATGTGCTCTTGGGGCTGTCACAGAGAAAGGAGTGTGCAGCTGCCTGACACCAGGCTGTAACCATGCTTGAAAGCTTTAAAACAGAAGGAGGAAAAAAATGTATGTAAGTCTGCAGCAGGAAATGGAGAAGCATTTGGGTTTGAATTTTTCACATTTGGCAGGCAGAGGGCATACTCAGCCCAGACCTAAATATAGCCTTCTGTCTGCTTAGAGGCTACTTATTCTTTCTGTCTCCTGACACACAAGTACACAAAAAATTATTTAACATGTAGCAAATGCAGCACCCATACAAACCTACACAATCTGTTTTGGAGGAACCAGCAGTCATTTTTAAATAGCCATCAGTGTGCTGGGAATGCAGGACTGGCCAGCAGTCACCCATTTCCCAGTAAGGAGCCACAGTTCTTCCCCCAACACCTGAAACTGATTCTGGGAGTTCAGAAACAAGACGTTCAGAACCAGTTGAGGCAACACTAGGGAATGACTGATCAAGCGTTTTCCACCTGGCTGATTTTTCCAATAAAAAGTCACAGACTCTGCTCCCCTCCAAAATCACTTTTTTCCTGTCAGCAGTCAGAACCACAGCTCTCTGCCCAGCTGCCTCTAACTAAGGCTTTTGTAGCTTTGTTTTACAGCCTTGGCACTCTCCAGGTAAAAAGTTTTTTTTGCATCCCTGCATGTATAATAACTGCATGGAAAAATTAGCAGCAATGGAAGTTTCAATGCAAAAGCATTATTTTCCACACACAGAGACTCTGCTGTCAGTGATTAAATTAGCAGCCTTAATCTTAGCTCACATATTCATCAAAAGAATTTTATTATATATTAAATAGTTCAGCACATGTATCTTCACTTAATTTCATAACTATTCATCTAGTGGAAATCTAACACAGAAGACTGTCCATTTGCTGGCAAGGCTTGTTACTGAATGCAGTTAGTCAATTTAAATATATACTGTATGTAGCACACAGAACCTTTGCATGGCCCAGAGGAACACAGAGACGTGGTGAGGGTGGCGCACCAGGGGATGCTGCAGCAACCCTAGAAAATATCAAGAAGCAGTAGTAGATATAGGACTGGGACAGAAGGGAGAGGGGGGGTTATGGGAGGACATTGGAGAGAGGGGGAGTAACAGGAGCACAGGAATTCATGGTGTCTATAGGATCCCTGAGTGATTTTGTCCTTCACAAAGCACAACAACTCTAAAAGATTCCAGGACAGGCTGGTGAGTGAGAGCCCAGGAGTTTCAAGGGTCTGCCTAATATCCATGGTAATGGAAGAGGAGAAGGAAGACCAACATGGGCATAGTTTTAGGAGAGTGTACAGGGACAGCTTGTTTTTCCAACAGAAAATTGTCTTCTGTAATGATTTGCACCAAAGGAGGCACCACTGCAAATTAAAACAGAGAAATCTGTCAGGTTCATGTGGAATCAGAAGCCTCGGTTCACAGCCAACACCCTCCAAAGCAAGGAGTCATCATTGGCATTTTTGGCATCTTAGAGGTGAAATGGTACCCACTCATTTTTAAAACAGATCTCAGCAAGGCACCAAGGGGAGGCTTTCCACAGCATGTCCCAAGCTTTTAAGGCTATACTAGGCAACTGGATCCAGCCTAGCTGCCATGGAATGTTTCTGTCAGACCTCACTGCTCCTTCACAGGAGTCCAAAGATGGAAAATGCACCACTGTCATGACATGCTGTACTTCTCTAGGAAAAAAAACTTGCAGATAAGATCACTATATAAACCTGAAGCCCTATGAGGGAATAAAACCTTGGGCATCAGAATTACACAACCTGCTTATCAAGCTAACATCTAAATACACCAACACAGCAGGGGTAAACCCCACTGTCACTGAGCATGGGAACCCACTGCTGATTTTAGCACAGGCAGAATTTCTCACAGGGCATCAAAGACCATTGAAAGAAAAGAAAAAACTATTGCAAATCCTATGGAGATTTTGCTCTTCATAGAAGAATAAAATGTGAAAAGTGCTTCATTTAGTGCTCTGGAAGATAAAAAGCCCAAAGCCTTAATGTCTCATTTTTAAGAACATGATTGTGAACCTAATTTTTATGAAACATCTGTATCAACAACTTCCACTCTATAAATTTGTGCTTCCTGCAGAGATGTGTTCCAAATCCAGAGTACAAAGAGAATAGCCAAGGCAGGTATTTGGACAAAAAAATTAAACAAAGCAATGTGAATGCATTCTGTGAAGAAAACAGGGAAACTCAATTCCTGGCATGTCAATAAACCTGTTAAGAAAATCATGGCTATTTATCCAAGCACTTCTTCAATGCCTGAAAACATGTGCAGGTCTAGCTCTTCAAAAACATTTTTTAGTCTAATAACATCAACTATAAACATGGTTAGAGAAGTGAACCAATCACCAAAAAATCTGGTGCTACTGGGAAAAACAGCAAGATGTACACCTATGATGGTCCAGCCAGCAGCACAAATCACAGATCGAGACTACAGGCACTTTTCAAGACCTCTAACTACCTATGTTGTCCCTCAGGTAGCTGCCTTTTGCCTGGCAGAAATTGAATTAATGGGTATTTTTAGTCCAAATCTATTCCCACATCAACACTTGTATTTGGAGATGGTTTGGAAAGTGCACATGCACTTTTCTTATTCCACCCAAGAGTTTTAAGGTGGTTCCTTTCCAGAAAAAATGTTGTGTTCCCTTGAACAGGATTATAAATAGGGAGAGGAAATTCAGATGTGCTGTTTAATTTTTATTCAACTGTGCTCTCTGTTCCAGTAGCAGCACACAGTGGGTGTGATGCAAAGTATTCCAGGACTGGGGTCTGCTCCCAGCACAGGACTGTTATGGAAGCAGCTTTGCGTG
The DNA here is from genome assembly GCA_013399695.1 of Formicarius rufipectus. NCBI lineage: Eukaryota > Metazoa > Chordata > Aves > Passeriformes > Formicariidae > Formicarius > Formicarius rufipectus. Next base: position 1,310,423 of record VXAU01002755.1, read on the forward strand.
TTGCTGCTGAGCAGCAGGCCCACTGCCTCCCGATTTTTGAGATGCATTCACTACTGGTTGGCACTCAGAACTCTCGTTCAACCAGTTCGTCTTCATTCTTTGTCCAGGTTCTTTCTGTCCATTCAGGAGATAAGACACATTGCTGAGTTTGGGTCTATGTGGCTACATCTGAACTGACCGCTGACTAAATGCACAGGCTGCACTCACCTTCTCATCCTAAGAGCTCAAAACATATCCATGGCAACTGCAGCTTCTGCTCACAACAAAACAGACATCAAGAAATGTCTAGAATATCCTTCCAGAGTGTGGCATCAAAACATAGGGCACAAATTCAATGCCTCTCAGCTCCCTGGGAACCGTGATCATCGACTTGGTATCAATGGTCTTCTCCAGGGAACCCAGGCCACTAGAGCACCATAGTTTGCTTAAATACACAGCAGCCATCAGGCACAGCACTTGACTTGAAGAGACTCATTTACTGCTTGAAGGATCACAGCAATGTAGAAAAGGTGTGACAGGAGGAGGAAAAGAGTGTGTGGGGGGGAAATCTTATTATGATCAAGATACGAAACAGGAAGTAGCTTGCATTTTGTATGGGCAGAAAGGTGAGGAGAAAAAAACGGATGTGTTGGAACAGTCTGTTCCAGCAAAGCACAAAGCTAAATGTGGCACAGAGACATGCTATTCACCCACAAGCTCTAAGTCTACAGAGGAAGCATAGCCTGTCAACATCTTGATTTATAATAGAATTAGCATCACATTACAGTAAAAACCAAAAAAAGGCTTAAAAAGACAACCTTGAAATGGAAGAGGAAAATGAAGGCATTGGAAAGGGTTTGTTATACTCTGTTGATTCTGGCTGACAAGTACTGAGAACAAAGGTAAGAGGGGTTGTATTTGTAAGAGTCGGCCACTCCCCAATATTTGTGTGCATTTACAAACCCAACTGATCCTTTGGGGGACAACAGAGTGAGATTAGAATGATGCATACCTGGCAAGAGAGACTTTGGATTTGCTGTTTGACTTGTCATCAAAATATGCACCGCGCCTTTTTCTTTCTTTCTTTTTTCTGTTTTTGTTTTTTAAATTATTGCCCAGACAAATGGATGATTTGTTTGTAAATGAAGGCCAGGCTTCTTCCTTCCCAGGGATACTGCATATAAACAAAGAAATGTGAAATTCCAGTTCTGGAAAAAAATGCAAAAAGGATGTTCCAAGGCATCCTACTGTAACATGTGTCTTGTTCTGTAAAATTCAGGGATTATATCCAAGGCAGATGTTTTAGAGAAGTTATGCTTTTTATTAAACCAGCTGATACAATGGGGAAGAAACAGACTTTTCTCAGGCTTCTTGTGCACTTCAGAGCCTCTGTTTTCTTTTTCCCAAGACTATGCAATTCTGTCTTTTTATTACATCTCTCTACAAAACTAGCTAGATTGTGCTAGTTACAAGAATACTACTAAATCATTGCAAATTCTTCATGAAGTTCTTCCTGAACTTCAGACATTAAAGTTAAAAAGAAGTTTTTTAAAATTACTTTACCCTTTTGTGCTGATTTTGCATCAAGCCATAAGGGCTCAGCCCTGATGCAGTAAGTTCAGCTGAGAAAAGGAGCCAACAAGAAAAATGTAATCCTTAGGTGCCTGAGTTCAGGTAGGAGACAGAAACAGTACAAATTACATCCCACACAGGTATAAAATGGTACCTCTTTCCCCCTCCCCCCCCTCCCCCCAACAAAAAATTGGAATATTTAGCTTTGGTATCCAGAAGATGAAATCATCTCCCTTGTTGCATCTTAGCCACACACACGTCTGATAAGAATGAATAACACAAATAGCCCATGACCTAGCAAGCTTCCAGTTGCATTTCTCACACTGCTTGGAGTTAGATGTTACAGAAAGTCTTGTTAGCTTGGGCACAGGTAAAGTTAGATGTCCAGCAGTTACTGGCATCCAGTGGATATTGCAAGTGTGCAACCATCAAACAAGCTATTCATGAATACATTTCTATTGATTGTAGCTCCACATCATCACTATTGCATTGGCTATTGCAATGATTATAACTATTGCATGTTGCATATGAAATACCAACTGAGTGTGCTTTTCCCAGCTGCTGAAATCTTTTCCCATCACAGAATGTGAAAGTGGTATATTTTGCTTGCTGGTGGCTCTGTGATGGGCAGTAAAAACTGCTGCACAAAGGAGTTAAAACTTCCAGTGTTCTGCCACCACTGCATGCTGCTACTCAGATGGAACAACAGAGAAAACTACCAGCAAGGTTCACCAAGTTCTGATGGGGATGAACTCCCTTCAGCCCATGGTTGCAGGAGGCAAACCCTCAGCATTTGTTACCAGAAGCATGCACAGTAACAAAACAATTCTTGCTTTTTACCTTCCCATCATGGCTTTGCATTTCAAGGCACGGAGTAATGACCTTTCTCGGCATCCACAAAACAGTCTCTGGAGGTTCTTTTCAAACATAGTATCAGGTTAGAACTTGTGCTCATATAGAACCAGACAGTCACACCTCAACAAACACATGGAAAACCTTTGGTCTAATGTGGCTTCCAATAAGAGTATTTATGGCTATCACAGTAGCATCCTTGGGTCTAAGATCTCTTGGTATTTTAAGAAGCATAAGCAGAACTAAACACCCTTCTGCTATTCCAATTAGAAAGCTGTGCCTACAGAAACAGGACAATGCTATGGAGAAGGGGTCAGACAAGCTCCCAGTGAACTAGCTGAGGTGTCCAAACAAGGGCAGTCACTTGGTGTGATCAGCCTGTTATAGCTTCTAATGTTTGAGCTGTTTTGCTCAGTCCAGACATCATCATCATATCCTGGAGGCATAACCAAGAACTTAGAGCAGTTATGATGAGCAACACTGGTCACTAGCATTGCTAGTCTGGCTTACTTGAGCTACAGCCCTCTTCCCTGCCCTTCCACCATGTTTGCCAGACAAACTTGTAATGAAATAGAGGCCAGGCCCAGAAGGGACCTGAGCCAATCTATGATGAAATGGGCTGAGCTCGAGTACAGAAGTAAATGACACTTTTGTCCGTTTCACAGAGGAACTTGCACTACTTGATATGGCAGAGACAGAGGTGAAGCACTGAATTTTAAGTGCATGTCTGTTTCTCAGTCTGTTATTGGGCACTGGGTGTAAGGAGAAAAAGCTGTTCTTCCTCCTATGTGATTTGAAAATACGCATAGAAAATACTTACAGAAGTGGCATATACAGACCTATCCAGAGACAACTGATCTCCTTGAACATCACAATTCCACATGAGCAGATTAATGACGCACAGGATCAAATTTCCTTGAGGAAGGCAAAGTAAGAAATCCCCAGAAAAGACATAAAGGAGTCATTGGCCAGTCATACAGGGTGTTTACACTTACATTCACTACCAGGAGCTGAACGTGTTCAGCTGGTCACAGGCTCAAGTATTTGTATCATAATAAAACAACCTTGATCAGCTTGGCCCAAGGGGTGACTCCCTGAGCCACACAGCACAGTAGCTCTGCCTGCCAACACCAGGGCTCACTTGCCAACAGGGCTCACTTGCCCAGCTGACCTGAAAGCCTTGCAGAGCTGAGTGGCCCTGCTCTCTCACCAGCAGCCCAGCACACAACTCTGTCCCTGCCACATGAAACCCCTCGGCCAAACATCAGTTTGCTTTTTACTTGTGACTGTGCAAATGTTTGTTGGCCTGAGAGTCTGAGTTCCTGTGCAAATTCTTCATAAGGTGTCTCCTCTCAGGCTGATAAAAAGAAAACAAGAATATCTACTAAAGCAAATTTTGAGAGCATTTACATCATTGAAAAGGGCTTTCTATCAAGGGTTCCTCTATGAAACTCCACAGGGATGGGTTGCCATATTATAGCCCAGCTTTATCTCCAACCAAGTGATTCCTTATTATGATGCCCATAATAACCAGGTGATAGCTGGCATAGCACAGCAATTGTGACTTGCACAGGAACCAGGCATTCCTGCTAAGGCTTGAGAGCAATGCCAAGCATGAACTCCTAGTGTTAACCTTCAGATTGTGATTAAAGATCTTGTCATGAGATTTTGCTTATAATTCTGATCACAGAAATGTGAAAGGGCAGGTAAGGGAGGCCCAAAAATGGTTGCTTTCCAAGTGCTGTTTCACTTTCAGAAGATTAAGAACTAAGTTGCTGTTTAACAGAAGTGTATTACAGCACAGGTCAGAGAAGTGTCTGGGATTATTTCTTCTCTAAAATTAGGTATCTAGTGTTTATTGGATTGGCATGAAAGGTTGTTTGGAAACAGCTGATGGAAGAGCCAAGGGCCACAAGTAGGAGATCAAACACAAAGCAGGATGCACAAGGCCTCCTTGTGCATCAGACTGCAAGAGCAAGCAGAGAGGAAGGAAGGAAAATCAGAGTGCTTGAAGGGTAGCAGAAGTACTGAAGTTTTTCCACAACACCACATTGGCAGAGACTGTTTGCAATGGGCAGTTCCCAGCTGCAGTGTTGCTATAGCAAAGCCACCATTTCCAGCCTTGTTTTTCATTTCCAAGCAGTGGCAGAACTCAGAAGAGCTCAGTGAGACTCAGCTATCCCAATCCCAAATGGAAAAATGAACAACGTTCTCTTTCCCATCTCCTCCCATTCCTCCTTCCACCTCTCTGAACACTTTGACACTTACCAAAGGTGGGTATTTCCTCAGTTTTGCAGGGCACTTAAGATACTGAGATCAGTGTGTAATAGTGGAGGAACTAAGGGCATTTCCAGTAGATCCCTCTGTTCCAAAGCCAGCTAAGACTGACAGGGAAGAGTGTCCAGACTCTGAAGAGACTGAGGCCTTGATGATCTTCAGATCAAAAATGGGAGGCAAAGAGCAAGAAATGCCAATGATCCTTCAGAGTTTATAGACCTTCTGTTCCCATTGGGTGCTGAGACATTATTTCACCCTTCACACATCCTGTTTTAACCTTGTCAGAGCCCAGTGGAAATTTGTTGAAGGGTCTCTGTTTCACTTGGAATTCCTTCAAGTTAGTCTGGCTTCTTACCAACTACATGTGCCCATCAGACCTCCTCTTGTGTGTACCCTAGCATTGTGAAAGCACTACACAGTTGCTTTATAGCTTGTATTAGCCTGAAGGAAGAGAGGGAGACCTGAGCAATGAAAATGTACCTCTGTTAAAACAAGTTCTGAGAAAGTCAGAAAATAAGAGTGCACAGGAATAAGTAAAAATAAGTGAACACTAATATAACATGAGGCTATAGTTTTCCTCTTCCCCAGACATAACAGAATAATTCTTTAAAAGCCTGATAAAACCAAGTGGGTTTTAGGAAGGAGCTCCTTTTCGAAAGAAAGGAGATATAGCTCACCTATATTTCTATCAGGAGTGCACTAAAGGTGAGCAGTGTGAACCTCAATGGGAAACTCCAAACATCTGCAGGTATACTCACACAGAGGCACACACACATTGCCTGTACAAAGGCTCCAAGCACGGTGGGAAAACACCCACGGGTGGGAAAACAGAGCTGTAAAGACTACACAGGAGCACCAGCATGTGCGTGGTTCCATTTCAAATCAAACAGGGACAATATTTGTTGTTCTTAGCTAGTTTCTTAGCACTCAGGAAATCAAATGCCATGCTAGTCTTTCCTTTATGGTTGGCATTTAGGAGGCTAGTGGTCATCAGAGTACTATCTGTTAGAAAATTTTAAGAGGGTTTCTTTCCTTGACAGATTTTATCTTTTCCAAGAAATAACTTCAATGATTTAGGAGCAGTTGCAGTAAACCCGTATCTGCTTGATAAAAATCTGTGAAGTTCACTAGACCCTGGAAAGCTGACAAGCCTGTGGAAGGCTTTACACTGGGTTTCAGTGGGAATGGGATCTGATCCTATGCAGACTGCCAGATTTCACACCAGACAGCTAAGAACTAGACAGGAAAAACAAAAGCAAAAGAAAAAACCTTTTTTATGAAAATAATCAGCTGTTTGTAACATACAGATGAAAACTGAGCTTACCCCTAATCTTTCATTGCTCCTTTAAACTCTTAAATCACAACTAAGACTCCTGTCCTCTTCCCCATAACCCTTCCTTATGTCATTCAGGTCCACTGCCTCTGCTCTATTTATTTAAGCCTACTTTGGAGTGTTTTTTCCCCCGATGCCATTTTCACTGAGTGAGCCCAGCACAGCAGGAATGTTGATGTCCTTGTGCCAGTTACATAACTCCTCCTCCCTCTACCAAGAATTTGGGACACAGGCACACACCGCTGCAGATCCTCCTAAGGAAACAACAGCTTAATTCCCTATTGAAAGTTGAAAAAACCCAGTGTTACTGAAGATAAAACATGAAGATAGTTCTATTCTTCTGAGAATACTTGGCTGGCATACTAAAAGCCCTCTTATTCCACAACATATAAAATAGACTGGAGATGAGCAAGTTTCTTTCCTGCCCACTCTCTTTTACCACCTCAGCTGATTCATGGTTAGAGTTTCCTCATGAAATTTTACCTAGAGATTTTGTAAAAAACTTTGAGATAGAGCTAAGAAGAGATGTTGCCTCTGAAGAACCAGCTTTATAGTCAAATTCCAGTGCCCTCAAAGCTCCTCAGCACTGAGTGGGGAGGCAGGTGCAATGTGCGAATGTGGAGTTACGCCTCACATACACGCTGGTCACACCTCAAGGTCACCAATGCCTTGCCTTGGACCTCTATGGGGAAACAAACACTGAGCAGGGTGACTGAAACAGCACCAAAACCTTTACTCCTGTGATGCACATCCAGCTGCTGGGTGCACTGAGTGCCCAGAAAGACCTCATTTCTGATTCTGTGATCTCAAAAGAAAGAAAATTTAAAGTAATCAGGTCCAAAAGATGACTTTGATCCAGTAATTTTTTTGCAGGAGACAGATTATTGTTGCAATCAGCACTTTAATACACTGTCTTTTGAGGCATAAAACACTACGTACAAATGGCACATTTAACATCAGCGCTGAGCTTTGCACTCTTGATCACACAAATCTTTCTACTCACCAGATAACCCCTCTGAACTTTGTGGGACCCTTCATGAAACAGAACCACCAAAACCTTTGTGTCCAAAGGCAGAATAACTCAGGTTTCTGCTCCAAGTATGGCCCCACCTTTAGTACAGATTGATGCTCCTGTGGAGTTACTGCAGAAGAGGCTTTTGCCACATTGCTTGAATATGACAGCCCGTGAGATCTGGAAGCAAGCTCAGGGTAAGTGAAGCATCCAAATTCTTTCCCACTTTGTCTGCAAAATGTGATATATGAAATATTTTGCTTGTGATGATCTACTTTCTGGCAGGCAAGACAAAAGGAATTAGTCATTGTCCAGGAAAGCTTTCAAGCAGGAATTGCCAGGAAATCAGTGCAAGAAGAAATGAACACACACATCCCCCAAGATTCTCCAATCCTAATGCAAGACTCAGTTTGTGCTCAAAATGCTTTTTCTTTTGTTTTTCCCAAACAATATCTTGGCAAGAAAAAGAGAAAATTTATAATATACCTTTGGCTTCACTCAGATGATTTCCATTGCAGCCACCATCTCCATCCCTCATATTCTTGGTTACTGGGGATGTGTTAATATGGGACATATTAATCTTCTTTGCCTTCTGATCTGCCTCTGTAAGAAGCAGATGCTGTGCATGCTAATCCAGCCAGGGTAATGGTGCCACAGAGAGCTGTGCTGGGCCATCTCCATAAGCACCACGTGGTGAGGGCAAGGAAGGCACCACAGGCATGAATAATTGGGCAACCTGCAAAGGTGAGGTCACTATGAGTTTCCCAAAACCAGCCCTCAACAAGCTGGTGTTCAGGCTGCCCCTGAGGCTTGTCTAGTGCTCCTGCTGAGCCAGGTGAGCCTCTGGCTCAGTGGCATGAGAACGAAGTGAAAAACTCTGTGTCTGCTTCAGACACAGATGCACACAGACAGACTTTTATATGTTTAGACTAGTTTTCCCCTTAGGACTGGGGTTGAGTTGGAGCTGTTGGCCATCTGTGTCCCTTGCTGCTGCCCTGCAGCTTTCTTCAGAATACTCTGGGAGTAGAAACGCAGATATATTTCTGGAAATTACACCGTGATCAGTACAGCTGGAACATCCTTCACCCAGCCAGCACAGCCGCTGGCTTCAGTCACTCTGGTTTTATTTCAGCTCCAGCAACATCATTCAGCAGAGCTGTAACAATATTAAACCTGTCACTCCCCGCCGTGGTGCTGCTGTAGCCACCAGGATACCGGGTGCCAGACAGGCTGCTCCACTCAGGGGCTGCTCCCGTGGGATGACAGGTTGGTCAGGCTGGAGGGGACATGCACATGTACAGCTGCTCTGATTGTAGACACATGCAAGGCTCAAGTTCTGGGAAAACATATCCACATCTGGGTTATCTCAAAGCTGTTATCTGTTGGATCCATTTTTTTTCTAGTCAGCATGGGAACAAAGTAGTGCCTTTTTTTTTTTTTTCTTTTTTTTAACTATATCATAGTTATAATCCCACAGCTCAGAAATGCTGCTGGGGCAGTTTTGAGGCCTAAAACACTCATCCTCAGCCACAGGACAGGCAGCAATCTCCAAAAGCACTAAGAGCCTGAAATCCAGTGGCAGTGTCAGTTGGCACGCAGCTCAATAGCCTTGACCCACAATACAATACACTTGAGGGTAATTTGATGACAGAAGTTGTTTTTATATGAACTAGTTTTGTATTCTACACATCCTGCATTTCAATTTTTATAGCTATCCTATAAAGTTGGAGTAAAAGGTCTCCAGACAAGAAAGATCAGGATGCTGTGGTGGCAGGACCTCGAACAAACAGTATTGTCACTGCCAAGAATGGCTTGTGACAGAAACAGGCCACTCTCACTAGGAAAGTATCAGCCACGCTTTTTAAAGAGGTGGACATGAATTAGGCAGTTTTCCAAAACAAGATGGGGTATCTCAAACTCAGCCTTAGGATTCAGAGGGCTGAGTCAGTACCTCCTTTAGAGGCAATGCTTCCTCTTTTGAAGGACAGAGGCAGATTTTACAAAGTTGCAGCAAAGTTTTCTTAGGGTTCTGACTGATTGGTAAAAGTGCCCTGCTAGTTGCTGCTTGGTAGGAAAGCAAACACTAAAAGCAGGCTGTTTTCCATCCCTTCAGATCTTTTAACATTTTAGTAGTGGTGACAGTAGGGAGCAGGAAATCTCAGTATTACTGAAAATAAAACCCCTACAACTCCCTTATTGCAATACACAACTGAGTCATCAGCGTAGTTTGCTCTCAGCTCAGAGTTTTCCCATTAAAATATGCCCACTGAAACCAGCTGTGAGCAGAAAGTCTTTGTCCTGCATCTAATTTACCCTGTCAAAGCGTCTCTTCCATCTGAGTCTCTGCAGGGCAGACAGTCATCTCGCTGTGATTCTACCTCTAGTCAAATCCCTTGTGCCCTACTGAAGGTGACAAAGGTAATATTTTCTGTAACATCCAATGATTAACTGGTACTGCACATTAGGAGTACCACTAAGTTCATAATCTCCCTCCTTTATTCCAATTTAGGTGGAAGGCAGGACAGGTTTTATTCTGCAGTGCTTGAGAAACTGTTCAAATACACTCCCTTTTCTGAACTTTTCAAAGTTCTCTGCTGTTCTGTTCGTTTTTGCCATGTAAAGACACAAGATTTCCTCTAAAAATGAACACAGGAGTAAAATACAGGCTCTCCAATACCTCTGTCTGCATCTGATAAAATCTAGGCTCCGAGTTCAGAGTGATCATGTTGCTACTTCTATTGCACTTCAAATGAGCAAAGCTTCTCTTCTGTCAGAAATTCTTCTTGGAAAAATGTAAAGCCAAATTAGTATCTTGCATACTGCATTCCCAGCAGCCAAGCTTTAGAACAGTGTAAAGTTTTCTGAAGAGTTTGACTGCACAAATTACTTCTATTAATGATTTGTCAGAAGCCTTCAGGACAAACTTCTCGAAGGCCTATTGATCATTTTGATTCACCCACAAGATAATAGCTCTGGAACAGATGCACAAAGCTGCCAAGTAAAAGTCATCCTTTCAGATAATCATATTCATGAGGTCAGCAGAGGACAGTAACTCTCAGCACTTTGCTTAGTTTCCACACGATCTCTTCTCCCTGGGGTGTGAGATTAGATTTCAAGAAAAACCAGCTATCGCTCATCTCCTGACTAGTCATCAGCACTGAATCTCTCAGTACTGCTACTGACTCAGCTACAGATGGCAGCAACCTCAAGTCATGGCCAGGGCACAGAGGGAGGGAAATGAAACGACCAACCCTGGTGAAGTCCCTCACCTTCCTTGCCTCTGTCTTGCACACCCCACACAGGTTTGCAGGGGTTGGTGGCACTGCAGTGCTCACAAGCAGTGGTGACCTCACTGCTCTGGCCATTGCACCCAAGGAGACCAGGGTCCCCAGCAGCTTGAAAGCAGAAGATGGACTGAGATTTAGGGGCACAGAGCTTTGGATCCAGTCATGCCATAGGACTGCTTGGACATTCAGTGTCCTGCACAACTGGGCACTTGTCAGTGTGAGTTACTGGAGAGCCTGAAGTCCAAAACAATGGCACAGCCATCCATCTGGGGAGCTCCTTAGTGTGCAGCACAGGCTGCTCGTGTGGCAGGGAGCAGGAAGGCTGGCACATTGGGGACAATGCAGCTGGCTCAGGCAGAGGGGCAGGAGCACCTTCTGAGGAACGAGAGAAACGCAGAGGTAGATATAAAGCTGTTGTCTCTATGGCAACTTCCAGGGGGCTGCACCATGGTCAGGGGGAGAAGGGAAGAAAGGGACAGGGAAGAACAAACCTCAGAATGCACAGTCAAGAAAACGCTTTGCAGGGAGAAATCCACAACAAAGGGGGAAATGGATGGGAGAGGAGCAGCGCAGCCCACTGCTGCTGAAAGGGAAAGCTAAGGGCTCGCAGTTGGTGTTCAAATAGAAGGCTTTTGAGTTCCCAGAGGGGGCAGGCAGCTCTGCCAGCCTCTCCATCCACATCCTACGGGACATGGTCTGCTGCAGCCAGGTATGGCTCTCTGGCAGGCCAGCAAAAGTTCTAGCGGACACCAAAAAACATGTGAGACTCAGGTAACCACACAGGTCTTTGAGCCAGAGATGCCAGGCAGTGCTGGCATCATACATAATGTGCACACATAATTTAAATTTTGAAGTATTAATTTTACTCAAACCACAGATAGATATTAAGCTCAGATAAAGATGCCAAATGGGTGGTGAATAAATTTTATTCCCTTAAATCCATTTGAAACAATGCAATATAAACACTAAAAAAATTAGCAGGAAGAGGATCATACCAAAGCTGTACAACTTGTTTCATGTTTGCATCACGGTACAATGAAAAGGTAGCTTTGACTCACAGTCACATTTATTCAGCTTTCCCTCATCTAGGAAGGCATCACCCGTGCAACCTAGAACTCAAGGTGAAAAATTCGCTCACTTCCCACACAGTCAGAGCAAAGAAGTTACTTTTCACAAAAGGAAAACACTATTATGCTTGCTCCAGGCTTCCAGAAGACTCCTGTCCCTTCTCATGTCCCCACTGCAAGTCAGCAGTCATTCACATGCCTTAATGATTTGAGATAAAGAGTGGAAACCAATTCCCAGGGACTTCTCTTTACACAGATCATAGAAAAGAGCTCATTTTACAACCTTACCTGTGTATGTAGTGTGGACTCCCCAGCTTGTCTGAGTTTCGGTAACAGTGACAGAGTGGTTTGCACCACTGAACTCTGGTTCAGAAGAAAACATAAATGGAGAAGCCTTTCCAAGCAGAGGGACTTCCAAGGTGGGAGGATATTCACTTAGCATAAAAAAATCTCTCAGCTGCTCATGCAAACAGGACAGGCTGCCAGATCAACAGTGGGCCAGGCTGAACAAAATATGAGACTTGGAAACTCTAGGTTGAACAACATCCTTCCCCACAAAATCTAAACTGAGGCTTCCCAGGCTGAGATGTATCTGTGATATTCCCCCAGTATCTCTCCAAGATGAAGGCAAGAAAAGCTTTTCCCCAGAGGTGATGGGAAACACCGAGGTTCACATGACACAGGTGTGGGAGATACTGCCCTCACCTTGGTGCCAGAGGAGTTGGAGGGGCTGAGACAGTCACATCCCTCGACATGACCATGGGCCAGCTCTGGTCCCCGAGCTGTGCCTTTGCTGCTGCAACCTCCTCAGCAGACGCTCTTCTGGGAGGGAGAGATGCTATCCTCTGATGAAGGAAGGCTTGGGCAGGGTCTCCTCAGCTTCTTCAGAGGCTGGGAACAGGGAGGATGGGATGGTGGGTTGTGTACTGAGAGAGCTCTGACCACCAGTCAGCACCTCTGTGCTCCTCTCTTCCTTTTGGCAACACTGGAGTGGTGAAAGCACACCACCACCCTGACTGCTGGGGAATAAACTGCAATAATCTGCTGGGCTCACACTGCCATCCAATTTATCAGTGCACCAGCTGATTTACCAGTGGGAGATCGACATCGTCTGTGCCCTGGGGAAGAGCTGTGAAAGGAACCAGTGTCGTACAGCTCAGCTAAAGCACAAGGGATTACAAGAAGAAAACACAGTCTCACAGACTGAGATTTCTTTATTTTGGTAAACTGCCCTGTTCTTCTCTCACCTTGATCCCAGTTTTCAATTGCTGAGCAGCAGCCATGCACTGACCCACTGGGAGCTGCCCTGCAAACCATGGGCAGTTCACCAGCTCAGCACTTCTCAAAGAAGAAACTTAGTCTCCATTAACTAAAGGGCTGAATTGAAGGGAAATCTGTTAAACTGCATCAAATGCTGATGGGGATAGTCACATTCATAATTATTTTAGCCTTTATTATGTTGATCTTAATTATCTTCCAAATATAGACAATTTTCCCTGTCCATGTACATTTAATACCGTTTCAACCACTAGGAAACTGAATTTAGGTTTCTTCTTGAGGTACAAACAGCCAAGTTCCAACCTATCACCTAAGTCACTGTCATTGCTTGTGCTCACACTGCAGCCCTTCACAAACATGACATCTGACATAAACACAAGTATCTCTCCATGAGGTTTACATGAAGGCTTTTCCTCATGGCTGCTACGGGGTGGGAGTACCTGCAGCACTGGCTCAGCTCTGGGGAATAACAGAATTTGATCAAGCCTGTAGGATGAAGAGAGAAATGGCACCAGTAAATGCCTATAGGATGAAATGACATGTTTGATCTGTGGAAAAGACACTCTTGCCTCAGTCAATAAAAGTCAGATGGAGATCACTTTATCTACAGTGAAAGAAGTCTCTATGCCATGAAGTGATGGCCCATGGCATCAGGCTGTGGCTCACCTTTCCACTGGGAAAGGGAACTCAGTCATGAAGGCTACTTGCAGCACTCCCACAGGGTCACACATGTGACTCACATGTGCTGCCCAGCTCACATCACACCATGGCCAATGCAGAGCCCCCTGTAAGGATGTCCTTCCCATGGTGGGAAAGTGATTCAGTTGAGGAAACCTTGAGTCTTCTGTGTTCCCCTTCAGCACAAAACTCTCACCACTGATGTGATACCTGGGTATCACCTGACACCAAAGCAAAGGGCAGTTCTCAGTCCACACAGACTTTGATGACTTGCAGCCTGTACCCATGCTATGCAGACCAGGGTTTCCATGTAGAACAACCTTCAAGGGAAAATAGTATCTGTGATCTCTTGTCCTAAATGATGGGCTCAGATACCATGACAAGAAGGGACCAGGAAAATTCTGTAACTGAAGCATTTTGTGCAAGTGTCTATAAGAGCATCAGCATAGTACGAGACAAGATATCTTTGTGGCTTCCTCTGAGAGGACAATAGAGGTTCCCTTAAATATTTGAGGCAGTTTAGGCGCTGGAAACAGCTCTAAATCCCTTTCACATGACAAGTGAAACTCCTGAACTCTCTTGTATAACCTCTATTTTTTTACATCTTACAAGAAGATTCATTGACCTGAAAGAAGGATTACTAAATGAAAGACATTAGATTTAGGCTACCAGGCAGAAATCCTTACTAATCTTATGCCTGCTTAAACTCTGCTTTCAGAAATTTCGGTTCAATCACTTAAAAAACAACCTACATTCGAAAGACAGACTGATGTTAGTAATTACCTTTATCCTTCATCATTATGACTCTTATCTGTCTTAAAGAAAAGCTTAACCCCAGATAAAAGTTTACCTTGGACTTAGTGGTTCACAGAGGACAGGGCTGCATGGGGAAGGCAAGAGCTGCCCTGAATTCCTAGAAGTTTGGTTCCATGCTGTGCCACAGACCTCAGGTCCCTGTTAAGTGAACTCTGCACTTTCTGTCTCCATATCCCCTGCGTGTCCAGGGAAGGCATGCTGCCTCACCTCATGGATGCAGGAAGCAGAAACATTGCAGGTTGCAATAGTGTTAAAATAATGACAGTCTTGGGTACAGGAGTCCAGAAGTCCCATGGAATCCCTTCCAGGAAAAGAAGATGAAACTCTCCATTCCTTGAACGGACATTGCAAAACTGGTGCTTTTATGGCCTAATTTCACTGCCGTCTAGCACTAACCACTCAGCATGAACTTCAGAGGACTGAGGTGCTTTTCCAAGAGAAAGGCAATCACTTGCTGAAACGCAGCAGGAGATCAGAGGCTGCACACCCTGCTTGTGCAGCCCTCCTGTGCGTGTGCATCCCCCCGCAGCGCTGAGCAGGGCATGGGTCAGGTCCCGCTGCCCCACGCTGTCCATGCCCAAGGGCTGACCCTCCGCCGTGGCAGGAGGCAGAGGCAGGGCTGTGCTGCTCACTGAGTCTCTCTGGCAGACATAATCACACAGGCAGTGGCCCTAAATCCCTGTCTGACGTCTCAGCCGTTCTGGATGCCGTTAGAGGCAATTTGCTGTCCAGCCGCCTGTTTTAATGGGATGTGCAGTTAAACAGATTCATCCTTTCAGCTTCACTCTGCGGAGCCTTCACTCTCCAGCTGCCGCCGCTCCTGTCCCAGGGAATTAGAGTGCTCTTGGTGCTTCTCTTTTGCAGGCAGGCACATTGCTTAGAGAAGCAGCTTTTGCCAAGAAAAGTGTATAATCTAGAAAGCCACCTGCTCAGCTTTTGTTCTTTGAACTCCCTACAATCAATTTGCCTTTCCCAGGAGAAGGTGCAACTGTTTTCACAAAGCAGGAAATAGAGGATTCATGGTGTGCTGTAAAAGCATAGCCAGTCCCAGGGAAAAGGTTAATTTGCCTCACTGATGGGGGCTGAAACCTGTTATGTGGGAACAGAAGACACCCAGTATCACCCACCATCCCCCCAGTGCTGACCTCCCCAACCTCATGAAACAGTTCCTGTACCTGCTTCAGTATCTTGCAGACTGTCGCCACGTTCCCATCATGCCAGCTTGCAATGTTATTACCATACAAAAAAGAGATGTGGCAGGACCCTGTGGCAGGACCACGGTCCACCTCAGACCCCAGCACCTGAGGCACTGAGCACAAGGTCTGTGGGGCTGAAAGACACCCATCTGCTCTGCCCTTTGCAGATGTGAGGTTTCAAACATTTATTATGACAAACAGCAGCCACATCTGCCCCTATGTCTTTGCATGATAACCTGTATCCCCACAACCCTGCCACCACATTTCCTGGATTTTCTTGGTCAAAGAATCCAAAAAATTACCCCAGAGAAACATCACTTGGCCTGGTGCAAGTGTACACCTTGTGGCAAATTGTCACAGATAGCTGTCTTCTATGCAGATAAAAGTTTGGGTTTTTACCATAAATATTTTTAAGATACAGCATGAAGTAGGCACTTAGGATAAAACTATTCTTCTCCTAAAGTGCACAGCTGAAACAGGTGGAACAAATTGGCTGCCTAAAAATACCTGTTTCAGCACAGACAATAGAGAGGGTTTAGGTGCCCAGGAAAACCTGCCTTTCATAACGGGGCTGTAGGCAGAGCTGCTGCTACAGGCAGTGCCCAGCTCCACTGTCCCCAGGAGACCCCCCTGCTCTCCCCCTCGGGCTGAGATGCTAATTGTGCAGTTTCTCTGAGCCAGAGCCCCCTGGCCCCCTCCTGGGGAGCTCCCAGTAGCTGGAAGGCACCATCTGGGGATGCACGATTCCCTTGCAGCTCCGAGCCTCTCCAGTATATGGCTCAGAGCATTATCTGTGTCTTGACTGCCTTCTGGAAAAAAAGGCAGGTCTTAGAGCAGGTCTTAGACCTTAGGCAGGTCTTAGAGCTCCCTCTCCCTTGGGAGCCAGGGACACACAAGCTGTTTTTAACTTGCTGGATACCCAGGATTCAGAGGCCCCAAGATGTAATCCTACCTCATAAAAATTCCTCACCAGGCCTAATGCCTTTTCCTATGTGCATCATTAATAAATCCTATTCAGTCGATTTTCATATCCAATTCAAGCAAACATAAGAGAAATCAAAACTGGTGTCGTTCTGTCTTCATTGACGCTGTCATCTGACTTCACACCCGAGACTTTCATCTGTCCTTATTTTTGATGCCTGGTAGAAACATTTTTCCTGTGAACACTTGTGTTCATTTGCTGATAATTATGACCTTTAAGCATTAACAAAAAAAAATCCCCCAGCAACAGCCTTTAATGCACAGAGAGTGACAGACCACAGTGACAGTTTTCACAGAACATATCTCCTCCAGACCTCGGGGCGACAATCCCAGCTGAATTGCTGCTACTGGTTTACTGCAATCACCTTCTTAAGAAATATCATCTTAGAATCGATAACCAAAAAATGTTTTTAATCATCTTCTATGGAACTGACACAACCCAGCACAAGCAGGAACACTGCACTCAGCAGTACCATTGGATGGCATTAATTCTCTGCTCTCATTGTAGCTCTTCCAACACATCCCATGATGGGAGAACGCTGCTGAAATAAAAACTCACAATGTTTTCAAAGCGCTCAGTGACAGGGCCAAGTTGGCCACGATGAGAAATGCAAGCATCAAAGGGCAAACAACTGAGATGCAAGTCTGTGTGTGCATTTCCACTGCTCAGCAAAGAGGTCAGCTGTGCCGACAGACAGTGCCCAGCTTGCTGGCCAACAGCTCAAGGTAAAACACTGTCAAGCTGCAAAGGTCTCCTGGAGGGCTCTCCCTGCCCAGCCCTGCTGGGCCACCCCCGGGGCTGAGCTCTGCAAGCAATCCTGGCCCAGGGAAAAGCTCTCCTTTGCCAAATGGTTGATATGACACAGGTCTGAAACACCAGAGAAGAGCAAAGAGTGGCAGTAGCGGAAGTTTGCACAGCTACACCCACAGATACATCTGGGATTGCTGATTCCCTTAGCCTGCTGGATTGAGGGTGGTCACTCAAACACATCCTTGCCTCCACTCAGACCCTAAATACAACAGCAGACTTCCCAAAAACACAGGATCAGCTTCTGAGTGTTGTAAAGGGCACATGCCTCACAGCAAACCCTCGCCAACCTCAAACACAGCTTGCAAACCTGCACCAATCTCATGAAGTTGGTATTTTTGGTTGACTCTGATGACAATTCAGCTCTGCACTCAATCACTTCCAAAACGTTTTGGGTGATCTGACAAGTGGATACCCTACCACATCATCACCTGCTTGTTGCTGTACACGTCTAGACTGTTTTCTTGGCCAATGCATCAAATACCTCAGAAAAACTCTGTTTCCAAAACACAATCTACGGGCAGTCCTGCACCGGTGCTGCCACCCTCCCCTCAAGGGTTGGAACACCACACTGTTTGCCTTGGCAGGACAGTGGGGCTCAGCAGGAATCAAGAGAGCAGCATCAACAGTTTGGCTTTAGTGGGAACCGAGCCCACTCACACCATGGTTGACCTAAGCCTCCCAAAAACGGCCTCCCCAGGCAGCCTCTGAGGGAGCAGCCCCACACACCCCAGGGATGGGTCCCTTTGGCGCTAGCTCAGCGTCCACTGGCCCCACACAAAAGCATCGCACAAATAATTTCCTTCCCACTGCTCAGATTCCATAAAAACTGGAGTCCATCAAGGAGCACAAAGAAAAGGAGCAAACCAGATATCCTCTGGCACCAAGGGGAAGTTGGTGGCACAGTTCAGCTCTAGCTGAGCTGCCCTGGCTTGGGAAACACCTTGTGTGGGAAGGTTGCTGCAAAGCACACCTGAGTCAGGGCTGGTGAATCCTGAAGGCAAAGTACATCAACACCAGCAAACAATGGATTTTCCAAGATCAGTATGCTCTTAAATGCTTTGCTTCTGCCCCTCCAGCACACTCACTTTCCACCTTGGGAGAGCCCAGCTATGAAGCACAGCAGCAACTCATACTCAGTCTATTTCCTTTGTGCAGGAGGAGCAGCAGCGCTGCTCGTGCTCTCCCCTGCACATGGTACTCTAACACTGCAACTGCACTTGGCTGCCAGCTCCCTTCTCCATCCATCAGCATCATAAATAATCACAGCAGCTCCTGCTGTCTGAATCATAATTTGTATCTCGTTTTTAATTGCATTATGTGTAGCTGGTCCACCAGACACTCTGAGGAAGCATACAAATAATTAATCTGTATCTTCCATTCTTCCCATACCTGCTTCCAAAGAAGTCAGATTAATAAAGGTCTTTGTCGCTAACCTCATCTCCATCCTGTATACCTAGTATCCTGTTTTCAGCTGTCATCCAAAATTAATGCTTCACTTCACATATTCAATCTCCTCCCATATCCTAAACTTGTTACTAAATACTCTTCAGAGACTGAGGTGAACTACAGACAGTCAGGTTAGGTCAAAAAAGATGGTTAATTTTAATTGTCTTATAACACTTGATGCATTTTAGCAAGCAGAAACAGCTACAATGCTCTTGGTGGCACATTATGTCACTAAAGCACAGCAGTTTTGTGATTCCGCATTCCAGAGTCATGAGGTAATTTAGCGAGATGTCACTTAGAACTGACGCCTGCAGCCAGAACAGAGCTGAGCAGCACTCCCACCCACTGGGCCACAGTGACAAGCTGCTTGCATCCAGTGCCATCAGTGCTGTGCACCCATCCAGCTCCAGGAGCACTCCGATGGTGGCAATGTCACTAGGTCCAGGGGCTGTGGCCACAGACCCTCCCATCCCCTGAGGGTTTCTCCCACAGCCTCAGTAACCAGGTCAGGGATTTGACCAATTGTTATGGCCATCACATCTCTAGTTCTCACCGAGATCTGTGCAAACTTCTGCTGGTGGAAACCAACCCCACGAGCAGTTACCAACTGCTGCCTGCCCAAGCAGCCCTTCACTGCCACTGCAGGGAGGCTGATGGTTCCTCCTGGGGGCTCTCGGACAGTGCTCACCCTGCATCCCCCCCAGACAACATCCCAATGTGCCACCTCCTCTCCATGCTCACTTTTGGCCTCAAGTACCACAGTCGCTTCCCAATCCTGCTATATTCATGTCTTCATATATGAATGAGTTTCTGCTGTACAACCTAGCAGGGAAAAAAGTTCTAACATTGCCAGTAACTCAAACTTGCCCCTGGGATCATTGTTTTCTTCCAGTTCCCAAAATAGGGTGGTGTGGACTGTGCACAGCAAACAGTTGTTGAATGTAACACTGCCTCTTGCTCGTGCACTGTCTGCCAAGAATTAAATTTCTGCACATTTTCCTGAAATTACTCCATGAATATTTTCTGCAAAAGCCATTTATTCATAAACTGTTTCAAATAATCAAAAACATAGAACATTCTCATTTAAAATATGACATGTTTGACTGAGGGCACGTTCTCTGTTGCAGAGGAACAGCTGGTGACACAGCACTTGCAACACATTTCTGGTCTGGTCAGTCACATCTTGGTTACTGAACTCACATAACCTCAAAACCTTACTTTGGAAAGGAAGTATTTTTTTGAGGGAGTTGCTGTGAAAAGCAAATGCAAGATTGGTCAGCCCAAGTCTGTGCAAAGGTGACCTGACAGGACCACACCAGAAGAGCCTCAAACAGCACTCAGACTTCACACCTGGGAAACACATCCCAGCAGTACTCACCAGCTCCTGGGGAACATTCTGCCTTGTGCTTGCTGTGGCAACTTGGAGACAGTTTTACTGGTACAATATTATGGAAACCACTGGATTTTAATGGCCACCCAGGGAGGGGAGAAGGGCTCACAAGGGAGGGCATTTGGGTGCCTGGTGTTTGCTCCATTCCCAAGTGCACATTCACTGTGCCCACATGTTTTCATCCTTCACAATCACCTTTCCCCTGCTGAGAAATGTACTTTACAGATTAATGTGTACATCATCTACCACTGCTGTGATATGAGCCAGGGCCACCACATTCAGCCCCACAGCAAGTGGTGGAGACAAGGAGACACTGCTCCTGTGACCTCCTCACCTTTTTTTTATCTAAAGCTTCCTGAGTTAGTCCCTGCACGAAGCTGCTGCCTATCCCTGTAGGAGTGGGACAGAGGCCAAGGAGGCTTCGACCTAATATTTCAGTCTGAACAGATAGATGGAAGAGATGGATTATTATACAAGGATGCTCTCTGTGCATGCAATTATCTGATAATAATCTATTTTGGGAGATGAATTTCAGAGAGAAGAACAAAACTCTCACCTTGTTTGCACTGGGAAGTTGCATTATCCTTTTAAGAATAGAGATCTAAATGCATGACAAATGACACAGAAAGGAGCAGAACAGTGTGGTGCCTTAACTCATGGTGAGCTCTGGACAAAGAAGGGAAATGGGTCAAGTGCTGCTGGTCATGCCAGCACAGGAAATTTGGTAAAAACTATCCCTGCTGATTTAAGACTAATCAGGTCTGTGAACAGCTAGACTAATTCAGCCTCTTTTCACGCCTCATGGCTGGATTCCTTCATGTATGTCCATAAGAAGCAAAATCCAAGTGAAACCTCTCTCTCATGAGCCCCACTGCCCAGCTGACAGGCAGAGGTCATGCTGCAGCCTCATGCCACAGGGAAGGTGCTGCCACGGCCTCTCAGAGCCAACCACCCCATCCTTGTTTGGGAAATCTGCAGGGACTTCATACCCTTGAGGGGGCTGCCCCTCTGCCATGCTTGACCAAGGGTGCAGTTTGGTAGGAGCCAGACACACAAGCCTGTGGACAATGTATCCATGACCACTGGAGGAAATGATGCTCCCAGAAGAGGGGAGCAGGTCGTGGCTCAGCCCCATCACTCGTGCTGGCTCACCAGCAGAGGAAGGACTTGGCAGGCACTGCTGTTACAGGACAGCCCAAACAGTGCTGGGTTGCTCTCCTGAGAGCAACAGCAAATTTAAAGGTGTTTCAGGTACATGTAACCTAATCTGTGTCTGGGAAAGAAAACATAATCTTATCTTACAGAGGAGAGAATGACACAGGGAAAATAAATACTATAAAGATGTAGGACTCAGTGGCAGAGAGAACCCAGGCAGATTCACTCCTGTACGCCCTCTGGCAGACACCTCCCCACTCCAGTCCCCGAGATCTTCTCTGATTTCTACCTGTTAAAGTACACTGCAAACAACTGCAAATACCCGTAACACTTTCCTGACATCACTTCCACAGAAGTGGGACAGATAATACCCACCCATTCACATGGGACATCAGGCAGATCATACCTGCACAGGGTCGAGAGAAGGCTGTTGTTCCACCAAGCCAGGCATGCCTTGAAACACTTCCCTGAAACACCAGGCAGTCGGTCTTGTGTGTGTTTTGTTGCTGATGCTGGATTTTTCCATGTGTTCTCCTTCAAGGCTCAATTTTTATCACACCAGCTGCCACTTTTACCATTCACTTCCATCCAGTGACTTCAAAGGGACTCAGGGGAAGGTGAGATGAGCTTCTGCTGCCAGTCCCTGTCTTGGTGCAGGAGGGAGAATGGAGCTGCTCCAGCCATGAGTTCTGAGTGTCAGCACCAAGAGTGGTCCCAGCAACTTGGGGCAATTCAGGGTGCCCCAAATTTTCTGTTCCCTGTATTTTGGCACAGAAAGCCATGCAGCATGACCTTGTCACAGGACATGACATGAAAGGTTTGTGCATGCTCATTATGTGATTTCCATCCACCCACTTCTGGTTGTGCTAATTCTTGTAGAGTGAGAGCTATGTGGTACTCCCTTTCCATGGGAGCAAAGAAAGAAAGCCCTTCTCTATTTAATTTTATGTTCATAACATCAGAGAAGGCAGGAGAACTAGAAGGTATTTTGCCAGAAGTTCCTGTACAGACATTAGGATAGCCTCTTAGATTGAGAAAATCAAGTTATTTCTAGGTTTAAAGGAAGCACCAAGAGGCAAGCCACTCACCCTTCCTGACACAACCTTTCCCTTCTGAAGAGATGCTTTTCAAAGGCTGACCCTTTGCAATTGGTGATGCTGGGTTAACAATTTCCATCCTAACTAACTGAAAATACTGAAGGCCAAGTGATGTTTCTATATAAACACAACTCATGATGAAATCAGAAAGGTAACCCAAGAGGGCAAAATGTGGACACTTACACCAGTGATCTGGGCTTCATGCCTTGCGAAACACAACAGACACTTCTCCAGACCTCAGTGAAGTCTGAATACACACTCATAACAGAGAAATAAACAGAGGATTTAGGGTAGGATCTGAACAAGTATGACAAATTTTACTGAAATGGTATTTAAGGCACCTGAGTTATAATCTTCGCAATAACACAGTTCCTGTTAGAGCAGGACCTTCTTTCACGCAACTTATTCCCTCTAACCCATCTTTATCCAGGATCACTGGTTTCCTTCTGTGTTAAATCACTGTAAAAACATGGGTCAAAGTTGTTTCATAGCTTTACTCTCTCAGTAATGTGCAACATGAACATAATAGTGTTATTAAGAAGTCAAAAATAACTTAACACAATAGCTATATAAGATTTTCCAATGATCAAACTTTCAGCAATTACTTTTTGTTAAGTTCAGAAAATTAGCATATTTGTTAATCAAATTAATTTAAAAAGTAGCTTTTAAAAATAAAAGCAATGCTTTAAATAAATATAGTCTTTTTTTATAACCATAAAACACTTAGTCCTGTTAAAGGTAACACAAATAATACACTCAAGCACAGTACCTAAACAAATGAAATGACTGTTGTGAGCACACATGAGCTGGACATCGGATAAGGATGCATTGCTTTGTGACATTCTCCATCTCCTTTCTACAGTGGCTCTAAGAGGCACCCAATTTTCAGAACTACCCTAAGCAAATGACACGTCAGGATATTTATAACTGCTGCACAAAAACGCTGGTACCCTGTTTTTCCCCAAGCTATTTCTCCACACTACATCTGCAGCAGTTCTGCAGCCTTGCTTTAAATTTCTAGCACAGCATCAACCTTAACCACAAAAACATAAGGCCAGATCCTGCTTGCTTCAGCCAGCTGATTTCAACATCTAAGGAGAAGGCATCAAGCGAGGTCTGACCTCTCATTCTACAGCTCACATTTTGTGAAAGTGGAAAATCCTCCCTCCAATACTGGCACCACTAGCTGTTTCAGAACAGCCTGAAGCTCACCTTCAGAGTTCATGACCACCAAAGGTATTCACAGCTTCCCTCATAACTACAGGGCTGACTAGCTATGTTCATTACTACTTAAGTTAATGCCTATCAGCAAAGACTGTAGCTGTCCTGCAGATCTACAAGGTGGCAATGTTTAGCTGAAATGAAATAAATCAGCTAATTCTTACATTAGTATGTGCTATCTGGGTGTACCCTGAAGAGCAGTTTGCTAAAATTCAGTGAAAGATACACCTCAAATCTACTGATAATCTACCCAGCAACTCCAACCATTTAATGTTCCATTTACTTGGTTACAGTTGTTTGTTAAGATCACCTTCAGGGCCTGCAGCAAACTACCAGTTTTGTCCTCACAAAAACAGCTATCAGTAATATTTGTTGTAGTTTGTTTGTTTGAACAGCAGAACTGTAATGCAACCTATAAGTTAAATGCTAAAAGCTGGAGAGTAAACTAAAGCCCAGAACTGATAGAAATGCGCTCAATTTGTTTTGATCTTCAGAATGAACAGGTCTATTCAAAGATGACAAAGGAATAAATTAGCAAATGGCTAATGCAATGCATGAAAGGGCGTCTACAGGATTTGCATGTGTGCGCACACACACACACTTGCATACAGACAGCTTGGCTTCATTAGAAATATCACTACCAGAGCTTAACTTAGATAAATTAACTGCATTAAAATACTGACACTGTGAGGATTTTAATACTATCACACCCTGTAGAGGGTACTCCTGTGTGAATTTTTAAATGCTTTAAAAAAATAGTTTAGAGTTATTGAAATCTGTGACAAATGCGACAGCTCTGCCTCCCCTCACAGCCTCCCGTTCTCATCTCCAGTATCCTTCTCCTGTATTGCCTCCAGGCACCGTTTTGACTTGGCATCTGCGTGCCCACTTCCAGTTTTGCTCAGTCCACACGACAGGCACGCCAGCTGGATCTGCTTCATGTTCTCCAGGGCTTCATTCTTGGCATTCTTCAGGAGATCTCCTTGGCCCTGAGGATGCACAGACAGATATACAGGAGAGAGTCAGGGATTACACACATTGCTCGGCACCGAAAGCAGCAACACTGCTCTCGTCCCTGGGGCATATTGCTCAGTGCCATGGGACAGGTTCCAGATCCTATCTCAGATCCTCTCTGCTCTCTCTGAATGGGACACAAGCCCCTTCTGCAGCCTAGCACCAGCTCAGTGAGGATTGTAGCCGCCAGCACAGTGGACAGGGTGAGCAGGGCAGACACCAGACTCCCACCACTTCCAGGTCACCGCCTCTTGGGAGGTAATTTGTGCCTGGACTGAAGGAGGCTGTGGGAAGGCACTTCCTCTTCAACAATCAACAGCAAGGACCCGCCAGGCACAGGGCAGTGATGGCACATGGCAGCCCCCTCTCCATGCCACTGCTCCATCCTTGCTCCCTGGCATCAGATACCACACATGGCAATGGCTGTGTGTCCCCAGGCAGGGACCCCCTGGGAGCTGTGAGACGCCGGTAACCCAACCCTCCTTGCACCTGGATTTGCTACCCAGCCTTGAGCCCTCCTTTAGCAGAGGCAGGCCAAGCTGCACACCCTTATGGAACACATCATCCTGTATTGCTGCAGGGAATACCTCTGAACCATTTTGTCTGGGACCTTCGAGCAGGTGATGTGAATGAGACTTCATGAGCAAAGGGCTGCTTCTGTATCTTCTCAGGGCATGTAAAGGTGAGGTGACTAACAGGATGTCAATCCAATTTGCAACAATCAGGAAAAATGTGTTACATGAAACTTGTATTAAGGAGTTGGTGTTCAGAAACGCCAAAATGAATATTTATGCAACACTGATATCTCAAGTGCTGTGAAGCAAGAAGACTCTGGTGCAACAGGATACAAATAAATAAAAGCCAGAAGGTGCATCTGGTCATTAAAATTCAGTATCACTAAGAACTTGAGCTCATCTTCTCCTAACGTCACCCAAAGTACAGCTTAAAGCACAGCACCCGCTGCAGCTGGTTACACACATATTCAGAAGGAAAATCTCCACTGACTGAAATGCCACCTTCGCATCCCTGCAACCTCACCTGACCTCCTGTAAACCACAGGCACTTCCACAGGTCTCAGGGGAGATAACAGATATTAGAGCAGGACGGACTTGGGGCTCACTGGAGGGGCCATTGATCACTGCCCCTCCTTTAATGTTCAAAACAATCCAGATGTGTTGGATGACTGACAGCATGACACCTTCCAGCAGTGGGCATCTCTCTCCCTTTCCCCAGAACTAAGAGGAAGGATTTATCCCACGCTGATGAGCACAGTTCCCTTTTTGCCTGCGCCTGGCACTGGACTCACAAAGCCTGAGCCCCTGTAAACAACGTTCACAAGGAGGAAACAATGGTAGCTTGCAAGTCTGCTGCACTGATAAACACCACATGGGAAACCACGTCATCCAGGGAGGGCAGCCTGTGCCTGAGAACGTGGTTGCCTCATCTCCTGGTGTCATGAATTTGTCTCTGCTGAATGATGCACATCACTACCCAGACGCTGGAAATACAACTGTGAGAGTAACAAAAAGCACTGGGACTGCATGAGCAGCTCTGTGCTGTTTGGTATAAAGCTCTTTTGAAGGGATTTGTACCTCCACGGCATGACAGTTATGGGAATACACAGACAAATAGCTTTGGATCCAGTGAGAAGGCAGGGTTTGAAAAAACACAAAACAAGAATAAATTATGCAGCAGATATTTCACATCGCTGTGATTTTGCTTTTAGGTCAGAGGTTTTGCTTATGCTTAAAGACAGTAGGCAGGAATTCAAGAGCTCCATAGTTGCCTCAAGCACCCAGCCCACCCCATCTTGGTATCCCTTCCCTGTCTGCAACTGGCACAGGAATAGTGACATGGACAGCACTGCAACATAAGCAAAGGATGCATGATTAATGACATTGTAACATTATTAAAAAAGATGTATCTCAATACATCTTCAATACAGTTTTATATAGTTTGGTTTTAGCATGAAATGCTCCTGGTTGCAGTGGGGTGGCTGCTTTTTCTTATCATGCACATAGGACCAAAGACACCAAAAGTTGCACCAATAAGGTGACAAAAATCAGTGTAATGATGCTTTGCAGCCTTAACTTCTCCAGGTCAAAACCTGGCACTATGTATTCCTGCCCCTTAGTGCAAGAAGCAACTCAAAATAGGTGTCACTACACCACCAGGAACAACTAACTCCAAAACCTGGGACAGCCACTGCAATAGAGGGGTTAAACGATGGTGATGAAGACCTTGTACCCTAAAGCACTGGTGTCCCTTTGGTTTGGGTGTCTGGAGAAACACTTACAGGAGCCTGTCCCCTGTTGTGGCATGGCTGGCATCGCCCTGGGCAGTGGGAGCACTCACCCACACCGTGCACAGAGGAGGACTGCCTGCCATGCACAGCACCAGACAGAGACTGCTCCATAGGATGACACAAAAAGCTTCAGGTGAGTCTACGCCACTTTCTTCACATCTCTTCCTTCTCAGGGTGAGGGCAAAGCATGGTAATCTTTCTCAAGTGGCCCACAAACTGTGTCTTTGTCTGGGGACTGAGGCACTCATTTGAAGGGAGCTATTTGGGATTCGATACACTGCTTGGAGGATGACAGCCTGAGTCTGTCCTGCCAAGACTCACATCTGAAGTCCTCAGAAGCCAAGGGACTTCACACCCCATGTGAAGGTGCTGAGCCACGTGCTCTCCCTTTCACATTTGAGTAACCAGGCAATTCAGACTACAGATTTTGTCTGAGGCAATGCCTCATGTCTTCAGGATCCAAAAAGCATACTTCCAATATTTTGAAGACACTTATTTTACAGTGATCTAAAAACAGAAATGGTCTTATCAAAATAGTGCAATTCCATTCATGTATAGATCAACAGATTTATGTCTTAGACTCCTTGTGGTTTTTATTTTTAAACAGCTGGTTCATTTGACCAAGCTGAAAGAGAAAAAATTATTTCAAATCATCTGTCATAAGAAAATTAATGACAAACCATCCCCCTCTGACAGAGCTGTCATAATTCTAGAGACACCATTAAAAAAAAAAAAATCTGTGGGCATGCTCTGTTTGAAAAGCCATCTGTTTGCTTTGAAAAACTGGCTGTGAGCATAATCCACTTAAGAAAAATGTCAGAAAAATTGTGTCAACACCTTAACAAACTAAATACTGGAGAGAAGCTAGAGTAAATTTTACAAGTATGATTGCATTGCAAAAACCAACATAAACCAGCCCTTATCGTCTCTGTGCACAGAACCATCCTTCTTGCCCTTACAAAGCAAGTTCCTCTTCCAAACAAAGAGAGATCATGACAGTCCACTTTGGCATCTATTCATCTGCCTCCCTTCTGCTATTAGTATCATCAGCCTTTCTGAAAATTAATAGCTGTGAGAAAGTTTAAACTCAGCATTTGGCAGGACAGTGAATTAAACCAGACAAGATTAATCAAGTATTCTACCTGAAAAACTGATCAAGGGGCCCATTTTCATTTAGAGCAATGGAACATTAAATGCCAGATTTCATACACCTAACTACAGAGCCTCAGCACAAATTAACATTACTGTACAAATAATGCAGCTTGCCAAGCAACTGTAATATTAGAAGCTGTTACCTTGACAGGTTAATACTGCTTAGAAAACTGATAATCTGAGGTGCCTTTAAATATTACTCAGTTAAAGTGACAACTCATGAAAGGCTTTAAGAAGCATAAGTAGCTCAAGACAAACACTGGTAACAGCCACAGATGGGAAAATTTTCTTATGTTGGTGGTTCAACTGGGTTTTTTTCCAAATCAAATACCTAAGTTTTTATGAGTCAAGACAGCAGCTCTATATCCAACAGCAACCCACTCCAGGGCCAGGGAAACGAAAGGTGGGTAAGTGGCACCATTTTCTGTTCAACTTCACAACACTATTTTCTCTTATATACATTGCATGTACAAATATATAGGCACGGGTAATTTACTATTTCTATCCCCACGTCTCCTAGGGAACACCCCACAACAGAGGGTGAGGCCATGAGGCACTGCTACCTGTGGGCACCCCACAGCCCTGTGTTGGCAGATGCTCGCACCAGCAGCAGGGGCTGCAGGAGGACCCCGAGGGCCACCACTCAGCCCGTGCAGGAGTACTGACAGGTTGCCCCATATCAGCATCTTGTTTTACTGCTGGTGAAGTAGAAAATCCCACATTGAGCACCTTCCTGGCATTCAAAACCAACCATGTTCCCAGGGATGCTGAAACAGTGGCTGTGAAAGGCATTTTGTAATCTGCTGCTTGCTAAAGCAGACGGTTGCTTATCTCCTGGGCAGACACATTCTCTGACAGCACATTATGGGAGCGTTCCTCTCAAATCCTCAAGGGCTGAGTAAATACAAATAAATAACAGAGGTCTCAGCACCCATCCCCCATCACACTGAAGATATTACTGCTATTTTTTAACTTTTTCCTCAAAGAATCAAGCTCTTACACTACTACTTAATCATGAAGTAAAATCTCCAGAGACTGTCAGTGGTTGGCTGAAGAAGCCAGCCACAGTCACATATAAAAGAGCCGCCAGCATTGTGTCGTTCCACATTTCAGGGGCAACGCGGGTACGGGAACGGCACTGACAGTCTGTGCCCAGGGACTGGGAGAGCCAAAATGCTGGAGAGCTGCTGCAGAGCTGGGATGCTCTGTGTGGAGGCAGCACTCACTGCACAGGGTGCATTTGCCAAGTATCATAGTGGGACTTTAATTGTGTTCAGTATTAATAAGGAGGCACACAATTAAATGATCGCACATGGCTTTGAAAATGTAATCCTGGGGAGGAAATCATTAATGAAGTCATTAGACTGCTATGTTAGACTTGCTACAAAAAGCAGATATTTTTCCATGCCTCCTTCAAAGTTAAATGTGGGAAGAATTGATGTGAATCTGATTATGATAGATCTACATTTCAGAACAGACTACTCCAAAAACATACACAGTGTTGCTGTATCAAAGCAGACTTCAAAACCCCACTTTTTTATTACTGCATATAGTTTGTCAAGAGCTTTGCTCTATTGTCTGTGACAGAGATCACAATGCACACGTTGGCATGAAAAATTACTGCACGCAAAGATTAGAGGCAAAACATATAATCACTTCTCACACACTGAAAAATAAAGAATTCCAAAAATTAGTTACACCACAGAAAAAGCAGTGGGCAAATGTTACTTCCCAATTTATTTTTAAACCTTTGCATAGCAGAAATTCGCTTCCTATCAGGAAAACAAAAAGGCCACAAATATAAAAGATGGTACTTTAAATGGCATTTCTTGTGCTACTGGTGTAGCACCTAAGGTCTGGGTTTTGGGCGTATCTTCCCATTCTGAACCAAATACAAGAACTTGTTTCTACCTGGATGAAACCAGTAACAACTTGGACATGGTAAATCAGTGCTTGCTGGGGCCTGAATCACCATGTTTCACAGTAACTGTGTGTAATTTCAGATGTCAAACTGAGCATCTCATTTTGGCATATCAGCATGTTACTGACAGCCAGAGACCTTCTCTCCCACTTCCCAAACCGGGGTCTGGCAGAAATTTGCACGAAGGAAACACAGTTGAGAATCAATTACACCACACAGAGAATAGACCTGAGCTGTACAAAAAAGCAAATATCCACCTAGGTGTAGTGAGCTGATGTTGGCTGGATGGCCAAGTACCTACTAAAGCCACTTTTTCACTCCCCTCTGCAACTGGACAGGGGAGAGAAAACACAATCAAGGGTTCATGAGTTAACAACCAGGAGAGATCACTCATCAATGACTGTCATGGGCAAAACAGACTCAAAGTGGGGATAATAATTAAATTTATTACTAACAGAGTAGGAGAACAAGAAGTAGAATAAAACTTAAATACGCCTTCCCCCCACACCTTCCTTCTTCATGTTCTATTTCTTCCCCTGAAGGAGTGCAGAGAATGGGAATGGTCAGATGTTGTTTCTGCTGCTGCTCAGGGAGAGGAGTCCTTCCCCTGCTCCCCATGGGGTCCCTCCCACAGGAGACAGTCCTTCACAAACTTCTCCAATGTGAGTCCATCCCGCAAGCCACATTTCTTCACAAACTTCCACAGCGTGAGTCACTTTTCCACTTTGGGTGCAGTCCTTCAGGAACAGGCTGCCCCAGCGTGGGTCCCCCACAGGCCCACATGTCCTGCCAGGAAAACCTGCTCCAGCATGGGCTCCTCTCCCCATGGGTGAACAGGTCCCTGCCAGGACCCTAGTCCTGACTCCCATAGGGTCACAGCCTCCCTTGGGCATCCACCTGCTCCAGCGTGGGTCTCCTCCACAGGAGGCAGGTGGATCTCTGCACCCCAATGGTCCTCCCTGGGCTGCAGGGGAACCTCAGCACCTCCTGCCCCTCCTTCTCCACTGACCTTGGTGCTTGCAGAGCTGTTCACATGTACTCCCTCTGCTCCTCTCAGGCTGCACTTTTAATCTGTACAATAACCTTTTATCTCCTCCTTAACTATGTCACCAAAAAGGCATTACTACCATTCCTCATGGGCTCGGCCATGGCCAGGGGCAGGTCTGTCCTGCAGCCACCTGGCATTGGCTCTGTCAGACACGGGGGAAGCTTCTCTCAGAAGCCACCCCTGTAGCCCCCCAGCTACCAAAACCTGCCCACAGAAACCCAACACACGAGGGAAGGGCAGTCACCATCACAGGAAGTGCTAAATCTCTGTAAGCAAGAGTAGGAAGGAGTAACTATTGTGGAACAGATTGTCACATGCAGCTTTGACACAAGGTTACATCCCAAAAGCAAGATGAACTGGAGCTTTTAGAAGAGCATTAAAATGGAATCAAAGGTTGTGCCAAGCAAGAAGGTCAGAAGCACTAGGGCTGATCTGCTCAACACATTGTAGTCAGCAGCTGGGACACCTAGAAAAGCAAGGATGAGGAAGATGACAGAGGAGATGGATGGTTAACAGGATCAACCTCCTGATATTTCTGTATCTAAATCAGATTATTCCTCACTTCATCCTTTCTCCACTTATTTCCTGAACCAGCCATACGGATGCTGGCTCCAGGCTTTCCTGCCTGTCTCTTGTTGCACAGGAGCCTGAGCAGGTTCAGAGAGCAGAAAGAAACTCAAGCTCATTTTCCCAGGAAAAGCACCGGGAGCCCAGAACCAGCTCTGACTGCACTGTATGTCCCAGCTGTTTTACTGCTTAGAGGAAAAAAAATCCTGTTTGCACCTGATATTTGTAAAAGTCTTGAAAATTAAACTACATCTGCAACCAGCACTTGAGGCCACTCACTGCCTTGCCAAGACACACAGACCTAAGGTTATACATCTCAGCCAGCAGCCTCCTGCCAGCAAGCACCCAACCTAAGGACAACTGCTGGGTGAAGAGCCAAGGGGCAACCATCTCTGCAAACACCGTTCACAAAGCACAGCCTCTTTGCCAGTGCAGTCACCTGTAACAGCAAGCTTTACAAAACCTCCAGCATTTACTCCAGGTGGTTGGGAAAATTCACATGCCAACTCCAAAGCAACCTGGCCCTGCATAAAAACAGAAAGGTCTCTCAGCAGCAAAAGTGAAAGCAGGCAGGAGTCTGGATTACCTCTTCTACAGAACCCATTTGGCTGGAGCTCACCCTGAGCACCCAGGAGGTTCCAGTGTATAAGGTACCACAGCAAAGGGACAAAGAGGAAGTCAATAAAAATCAATAATACATTTTAATTAAAAAAAAATAAAATACTGAGCAAAGCAAAGCAGAAATCAGACTGTAACTTCTACCCTGGGCTATACTACCTTGTTTACACACCCAATGGATTTGTGACTGTAGAGGGGTATTCTGAGCCAGGGATGGGGCCTGATGCTAAGAGAGTAATAGTGGTGTGTTAAGAACAATATGCAGGTTACCTGAAAACCAGTTTCTTCTGATTTTAACTACTTACATTTAACCTCGCAAACTAGACTAATCTGACCACTGTTCAATATTAGGCTGTCCTTCGCAAACCCCAAAACTTTTAAACTGATTTCATTTGCCATTTGGTCTCACCCCAAAGGTCTGCACTGGAGAGGATGACTAAAAGGGATTTTCAGAGGTGTTCTGCATTAGCCTGGTTAGTTTACTAGGAGGCTGGTGACAGCTCACTGCACAGCCAAGCAGTCAATCCCAGAGCACAAGGCATGACATGAGTGGCTGGGAAGAGGGAACGCTGTCTGCCTCTGCTGGTTTGGCACTCCCTTGAAAACACCTGTAGTATTTCTCACCTTCTTATCCTGCTATTGGAAAGGTGCAGACAAAATCCAAATGGCTGTGCTGGATACCAAGACACAGTCCCCACTGTACCACACCGGGAAAGACTCCACAGCTTTTACAAAACTGCCAGTCTACCACTCATATATTCCCAAATTGTATGACACAGACAAACACAGACCCTGAGGGCAGCTGGGGAGGTGGAACTGAACAAAACACTTCTATCCTACAAGGAGACCCTCAAAGAGAACAGTCATGCAATTAGCAACAAAATAAATACTTAGAAAAACTTCTTATTCTGGCCGTTGGCGAGTGTGAGTATATCACTGCCTTGTGAGTCATGGCAACCTAGGAAAGAGGGTCTGTATTTGTAATTCTCTTACAGGATTTGCCTAACAAGATAAAGGTAAAGGGCACACATGGCCAGCTTGCTCTCTGAAACAGTCGAGGGCCCTCCCCAACTACTGGCCCCAGACCAAAGCCTGACAAGGAATTAACGTGAAGCATTTGCTAGAACACTGAAGTGGCAAAAGCACTCATGCTACAGCCTTGACTAGTGATCTTCAAACAGAGCTCTCCACTGAAATCCAAAGACTCTTGCAAATCAATTGCACTGTATGGCTACTAATTCATTCTTTCAAGCAGGCATTTTATGTATAAAAAGAGTGAGCTTTTATTTTCATTTTTTTTTTAAAAATGGCTATGCCTCTCTCTCCTCTGGGCATTTAAACTAAATTACATTATATCAGACTGTCAAAAGCAATGAATGTGAGCATTGACTGTAACTGTGTTTCAGTCGGAATTTGCTTTCAGAAATAATGCCATTAATTTGATGTTAGCCATGTGCTGAGCTGTTCAGCTGCCTGTGTGTCTCTCAGGCACTACATCTAGCAGACAGTCTGCAGGCACAGCCACAAATGTATGGACTCTCACTGTCAACCTGCCAGGAACCTGCCTTTTTTTCTGGTGATAGGTTTGAAATCAAAGCATTGGCTGGGAGCCCAGGAGTACACAATTAATAATAAGAAAATCCCACATCACTGAAGAAATTGGGGCACTGTTTACTTTTGATACACAGCCATGAGATGGAAATCAAAGCTGTATGTCCAGACATTTATTTCTTAGTCTTCCTTTGGTCACAAAATCCAATTTCCCACAGGTGCCTGTACGAGCACCTGCTGGTAACTCCAGTAAAGTCCAAAGAGTCTCAGAAAAACAAAACACAGGGAAGAAAAATTAAGCAGCAAGTGCACAATTTTTTCTGCATTTAATTTCTCTGAATAAAAGGACCAGCTTCAGGAAAAGAGACGTTTTGCAGCTAACAAAACACCTGTGCAAAGCAATCCCCAAAGCAAAACATTTGGCTGGGAATAACTGGCACCCCCAGCTCCCAGGTGCCCTCTGTGCTGACTCACAGCTGCCTAGGCTGCAAGAACACAGTTAACATCAAAATCATGACCTTCATCACAGTGTGGACAGCAAAACATCCCTTAAGTTTGTCACAATCTGGAAAGGTTTAGTGGCCGACTCTGAGATGATTCTGTTTTGACTGAAGACAGCGGGCACCTGTGCTGGTTTGGGGTTTTTTTGGAGGGAGAGTGTTGAAGCAATGACGCACAAACACAGCTGAAAAAAATACCTACAGCTGTGCTGAATGCTAACTGAAATAATCTAATCAAGATGAAATCAAATTGTGCCAGTCAGAGCACAAGGTTTCTGGACAGGTAACAGAGCACTCTCATGAACAGTTCTCATATCCAGCTCCTTATGCTGTCCTCTCCCAGTGACCCTCTGCCACAAACACTAATGCCTTAGCAACCCTATGGCTGGCAAATCCCCCTGCTGCAGTGGCACCAGCTGACTGGGGCACAGGAATCTGCAGAAGCCACCTGAGCTCCCTATTCCCACAGCTCCAGTGGGGATGTCTGGTTTGGCTGCTCTCTCTTCATGCAAGGTGCTGTGGGCAGCCAGTTCTACCCTGTGCACAAGCATCACAGACAGGTTTATGCTGCAGCAGAAAGCTTTAAGCTGAGACCAAAACCTTCAAATCACATGAAAGGTTAAGTCAAGGAAGAAAAAATCCTAACACAAACCACTGTCTAACTGCTAGGAGGGAACAGGTTTTTAGAGGATCCCTGAGCAAAACGCTCTGATTGCTTCATTCCTGTCCAGGGATCAGCCTGGTCCTCTGCAGTGAAAGGAGGGTTTGCTGGTGAGACTGGGCAGAA
The DNA here is from genome assembly GCA_013399695.1 of Formicarius rufipectus. Taxonomy (NCBI): domain Eukaryota; kingdom Metazoa; phylum Chordata; class Aves; order Passeriformes; family Formicariidae; genus Formicarius; species Formicarius rufipectus. The sequence goes on from VXAU01002755.1 coordinate 1,345,334, forward strand.
AAAGCAGGGCTGACAGGCAGAGTCACCAAAACTAAGCAACTGAAAGGGGAGGAGGAAACCAGCAGGGGTCAGAAACAAGCATGGGAATGGAAACACACAGCAAATCGAGTGAGCCAGGCACCAAAATTAAGTGGAGCAGGATAGGGAAGGTAGAATTCATTTATGTAAACATTCACTGCTCCAAAATGTCAATGAGGGAAACTGAACAAGCATAATTTACAATCCATTACAATGCTATACCACAGGAAACAAAAGTCTTTTCAGCAAAACTGAACTCAATTTTTAAGCCAGATACAGAGGGTCATAGTATTATCTCCAGAGTCACTGGGGAGGGCTGGAGACAATGGATTTATACTCTGATCACTGAGTCACTCCTGAAGGAAACTGTCCTCCTGATGCTGCTGGTAGCCTCCAGTCACAGCCTGTTTAACCCAGATGGCTAAATTATGCCCCTCAGGCTGTCCAACTCCTACCACCTTTGTCAATGCCTGAAGACATAAAAAAATGTTCAGGTGCTTTTCAGTTCCTTCATGTGGCTCAGCTCCTCCCCACTGCTGTACACCAGCATCTCCAGGTCACTGGCACAAGGGAGTAGGAACCCAGGAACACTGAGTGAGAACACACTTTGAACTTACCTGCAATTATCACCACTTCCCACTCTACTCAGAATGATCATAGCCCATCAGTAATGCTCCTCCTGCCAAAACCTGTATCTGATCCATAACACAGAGGATGCTGGAGAAAGAAATTACTACATAGGCATTTTTAACTTACTCCTCTGACTGTTGCATAGTTTTAATTTGCTCTCATATGACCACAGCCTGACATCAGTAACACCATCTTCTTGTGACCTAAAAATAAGTAACAGCTGCTACAGCAGCAGAATTGCTGTTTTTTCCTCTGCTTTTCTCCACAAATGGATCCCACTGGTACTTGGGGAAGTGACCCATAAAAAATGACCTCCTGCAGGTTTCATCACCTTGCACTTCAATTCATCTGACCCAGGCAAAAGAAGACTGTAGCTGTCAAAGATACAAGACTGGAGTTTTCCATTCTGTTGTTCATACAGTAAATCTCACTTTCCCCCACACTTGGGCCTCTGATTTCCCTAGCTCCTGTGCAAGTGTTTGGGAACACCTGCCACATTTAGGGCTTATAGGACCTACAAGATCTGGGGAAGAATAACTGTAGTGCAAATGCCTGGTCTCACTGAACACCTACAACTTTCACTTAATGCAGTTTGTGGCTTTTCACTAACTGTCCCAGCCCTCCCTGCAGATCCATATTGCCAATAATCATATGTTAACACAAAGTCTTTACTCCACAGCCCTCTACTGCTAGTGGCGCAGACAACAGAAATGAATCAATACCACCACTGAGTTAAAGAGTGCTTTATTTTAACCACAGCCCTCGGAATATGTAGTGGTGTGGTGAACATTTTCTCTCTTCAATGGCAGGAGGCAGTCAGGAAAGCTGGAGTGGCACACTGAAAACAGGGAAGGTCATGCCAGCAAATCACTGCCTGCTGGATTCAGAGTTTGGCTTCCCTGACTACCACACTCACACAAGCACAGAAGTCAAAGGTCCTGGCTGCCAGTGGCATCATGCACATTCTGATATGTGGAGAGAGTATTCCTATCAGTGCTCAGGAGGGAGAAGGGGAGGACTTGGCATTCATACAGAGACAAGCTACCTCCCAGCTTCAGCTAAGCACAGGGGCTGGGTATCACTCGGTTATGAAGTACATGGCCAGATCTGACTGGGGCCACCTACAGTGCCAGGGAAAACCCAGACACCCTCTCAGCAGCCACAGAAGAGGAAGTTCAGATGGAGCTTTCATCGCCTTCTGAGTTTCCCCAGAGAGCTGCCTTAAATTAGACACCCATTTCCCCACAGGGAGCAGTTTTTGTAGATGCTGGCACGTAATTCACATAACAAAAGGGGCAGTCAGCTTGCCATCGTTTATAAACTCAGCTCCAGAAACTAATGTTCTGATGACAGTAGCTGTAATGAGCTCAAAATAAATCAAAAGGTAATTTTTAGAAGACGTTAAAGCTCTTAGCACACAGCACTCAAACATAACCATTTCAGACTAGCACCAGTTACAGCTCCCAGAGAATGGCGCAGTCCAGATTTAACAATAAGCAAATGCTCAAAAAAAGAACCATGTACAAGCAATCCCCTCTTGACGTTCCCACTGTGTACAAATCAGTACTCCAGTCTCTCCCCGATACTCAACAGCCTGATAAAAATCTGACAAAAAAACCCCCACTGTGTGTGGAGGCTCCCCCATGCCCTGTCTCACCATGGATCCCACAGAAGGGGAGCCCTTTGCTCATTCACACACACCCTGGTACGACAGCAAAGCATGCACAGGCTGCCCGAAGGAACAGTTTCTCAGTGACATGAAGTCCCCTGTCTAAATGAACAAGGGAACACAACAGTATAGGAACACAACTGCTTTGGGGATAAAGTCCTCTCAGAGCCCATGGGTTACTCTGACTCACTCAGGATGCTGAGCTGACACACACCATCTCCACACTGAGAGGAAAACAAAGGGCATTTTCTCTATTTTGACAGTCTTCAAGCAATCACAGCTCCACCAGGACACAGATGTTGAACCACAACAGCATTCCACAGTTTAAAACACCTTGGCAGGCACCATCAGTGTCATCTCTGCATGGGTCAGAGACAGCAACAGGTGCTGTCTAGGATGAGATGAGCAAAGAAAATGCAACTTCTAGGTTATAAAATGAATTTTCTAAATATACAGAGACCAAAATACAACTGATATTATTTTAAAATTTAAGATGTATTTCCTATAATAGTTGTACAACTGAGTAACTAATCTTATATGTTATTTAAGGGACATCAGGAATCCTACAGGCTGCACAGAGAGATACCTGGATTTTTCTGTGCAACAGTCTGCCCCTGAGTCCAAGAAAAACCATCCATTTTGAGTCTCTCCATAACCTGGAAATAACTGCACTGCTTAACTCACCTCTGACACAAAGACCACTGTGGCCTTCAGTGTCATGAATAAACATCCAGGCAAGGCAGCACAGGACACTGCCAACCCTCCAAGTCCCTCACTAGGGCCAGGTGTTGGGACAGAGGCCCTGCCTGAGGACACATCCAGTGACACCCCAAGGGCCCAGAGGAAGGGCTCCCACCCCTCCAGCACACCAAGCTGCCCCAGCTCTGAGGGGCAGGGGCTGGGCTTGCATTATAATACAATCTGTAACACCTGACACAGCCAGCTGCTCTTTTTCATTCATTCTTTGTTAGTACAGCCATTGACAAATGAAAGCAAGAAACGTGTGAATTTCTGCTGAAACTCGTACTTTCATTAGAGCCTTTTTAATTCCTCTGAATGAGGTCATGTTGTCAGATTGGCACAAACTAGATTCCCAACTTTCAGGTTGTATTACTTAACTCAACTGCCAAGTACAGCAGTCTTTGATATCCATGTCTCAGATGAAAATGTCACCATTGCAGGGGAGCAAGGGAAGGGTGGCACAAGTTGCTGAAGTTCCTATGCCACTTGCAGTTTCTGCCTACTCTGTCTCTACCCCCAAGGGATGGGAGATGACACTGACCCAGTTTTTACACCCAAGCAACCCTCTTTGGTTGGGGAACCACCTACAAACATTCAGTCACCTTTCCCCTGCACCCCGCCTCCCCCTCTTGGCAGTACCAGCTTCTCAGCACAGTTCTGCAGTTCAGCTCAGGTACACAGATAGGACTAGCTCCTTTTCCTCCAAAGATGAGTATTTTCAAGCAGCTTGTCACCTTACCTGCTGATTTTTCAAATAACCTCTTCATAGGTGACAATCTTGTTGCTGCTCAAAACTGCATTTGGAAAACAAACCCTCTTTGCATTCACACACCACCACCTGAACATAATTAATTACATTTCCAGTTGCATGGTCTTTGGACCAGATGACACACCCCTTCAGGAGAAGCTGGCCTTCACACCCAGGTGCCAAAATTCCTGCCAGGCTGCAAGAGAAGAGGGAGCTCAGCAGCATAGCTGGGGCTCAGGCTGTGATGGGTCCACCCCGACAGCACAACCACAGCAGCGCCAGGTCCTACACAGCCACCCCAGGGCAAGCTGGCACAGAATACAGAGTGGCAAACTCATGTGATTTGCACCACAGTTAGGGACAGCTTCAGAGCCACACAGAGTTCAGGCCAGATCAAGGATGGGGTCAACAGGACACACAGGTAACTCAAAGGGCACAGTGGTTCACCCCAAACTTTTGCACAATTTAGATGGTCACACACAACTGAGGAGACACAGAGGGAGTGGGGGTTTGAGGCTGAGGAGAAGAGATGGTAAACACTGAGGTGACCCAGAGGGGTAACTGAGGCAGGACAGACGGCCAAGCAGAGGGCTTCCCTGAGCTGCCAGCCTACGCGAGATGAGAGCTGGACACCTACTTTGGCAGACCAATGCCTTTTAAGCATCTTGACAAGCCTCCATTTGTGAAGTGACACTAAAATTGGTTTCCTACACACAGAACCTCAGTGTGCCAACCCTTGCCTGGGCTCAAAGCCCATGCTGCTGAGGTGGCCTTGGCATAAGGGGCAGCAAGCACAGTGACCACACACATGCTTCTGGCCCTGTCTCCCACCACCATCACTGCCACACAAAGCATCTTGCCCTGCATCCACAGCCAGCAGTTTGGCATCGCATCCATGGCTTTTGGCAATTTGTCACATCATTCAAAAGGCACATCACAAAATAGCTTGTCAACTCTCTCTGGCTTAATCTAGTCAAATGCAAGGATTAAGCAAGGTACCATTCAAGGCTTTTCATGTCACTTTTCATTTTTCTAGTACCTTTTTTTTGAGACAAAGTTACTGTTGATCTGCATATATATTTGCTGGCCTGTCTCACCTCCTATATACGTACATGCATGTGGGTTTCCACACATATAAGCCCAGTAGACCTGAAGGAAAACATATCTATAAAAAGTAGATCTGAAATGCAGAACTTTGCATTGCAGTTTAAGAAAAAAAAGTTTACTCCAAAAGAAGGCAGCTCATAGCACCTGTTTTCTGGGTGAACTTTACTGACCCTCCATTTTTGGTCTGTCATACACCTGGCGTCCCACACTGACTGCGGGAGGGTCTCTTGTCCCTAAACCCACTGTTGTGAATCAGCTGCAGGAGCAGAGCCTTAGTGCTGAAGGAGGAAGAGCAAAGTGAGAAAACTGGCAGGGACCCATATTTCTGTCCTGATGACTTTGGCCATCAGCTCTTTCCTCAAGAGCCAAGTGGGTTCCTGGATCTGCCACGTCATCATGGAAAATACAAGAGCCTCAAATGAAGCACATGCCAAATACTTGAGCAGGGCTTAGATCCACAGCAGCTAAATATTCATCAGTAGGAGCCTCTCACAGATCCTTCCAGTCCTATTTTCTATGCACCCAAATGGAGAAAAGACAGAAAATTGTACTTGCTCCCTGGATGAGCAGAAACTGTGAACTGGGTTTGATTCTGCAGGGGCTGTGTGATGTGGGGAGCTGAGTGCTGCCCATCACAAGTACCAATACTGCAGGCAGGTGAATGCAGGTTCATGTGGATCCCTGTGCCTGGACAGTTGAGCACTGCCTGACCTGAATGTCTGGACAATTGCTTCTTTACAGTAAATGAAACACTCCTGCTGTGACATTGTTCAACAAAACCCCAGCAATAAATGATTAATAGAGGACAAAGTCTCTCCTCTTTGTCAGGCCATATCCTAGTACATCTCTTCAAAAACTCACAGTATCATGAAGGAGCAAGTGCTGTGAACCCTGGTGAACTTTGCCCTCCCTGCCTCACTTAGTCCCTACTATTGCCAGCATTTGGTACTTGCAGATTTAATATTAGCTGGGTGGCCTTGATGTATATTTTAAACACACGCAAATATTTAACTTGTTCTAAATCCAACTCATGTCTTGGAATTTTCCTTGGCCAAGAAAACAGTGACCTTGTCAGAAATACCATTAGGGCTTCAAAGTCTCGCAGGGAACAGCCAGGTACCCAGAGAGGTCACACTATACTTGTTGGAGACTGCTCACTACATCCTTCCCAGAGCAGTGCTCCAGCAGCATGGCTGAGGGCCAGGAAGAACAAGATATTCCAGCTGATTAACTGGCACTCCTGAGGGATCGGGATTACACTCCAACCCTAATACACACTGCTGAAGTAACTTGAGAAGTTTCCATCCCCAGATACAAAATTCATGGGAGAGCTCTGGTTCCTGCCTTTGGACTAAGGTAAGACAGATGAAACAACAGTGCATTCACCATTTCTGGAGGAGGCATTTCTCAGCCAGGTCAGTAGAGAACAGCACACTGCCAGGTACAAGAAAGATCTGCCTATCCTATCTAATGATCACACAGTTTGGTTCCCCTAGTTTACAAAATACATTGATCAAAACAGCTTTGTTGTGAATCACACACTTATCTCCTAATCTTGTAACTCAATGTCATTTAAAGGACTCTAAATCCCCTATACCAGAAAGACCTTGCAACACCTCCACATACAGAGCAGCCCTGGAGCCTGGCTGCATTCAGAGCACACAAAAGGCCTGCAAACAACTGGAGCTCCCATGTGACTCCTCCAGACTCTTCAGAGACTCAATTAGGAACAACCTAAATCTATTTCCTCCCTCACCTTTCCCTCTACTTTTAAATACAGTGCTTCAAACTAAGCAGGCTGGTATTTACAAGACAAAATGGATGTTGACCTTGATGGACCTCTTCACCTTCTCTCTAGCACTTTCAGAAAGCCAGCTGTTTTGTATTATTTTTCTTTTATTTGTCCTTCAGTTCATGTGCAGACCAAAGCCAATCTAGTAACTGCATGAATAATTAGAGCAGCTCTGCATTTCCTCATATGTTTGTAAAATCTGTCACTGAATCACAGACTGAGTGGCTTGGCTAATCTCAGCTGTAGCTGAGCAGGTCTTGGCTAAAGGCAGCAACTCCACCAAAAGTATCCAAGGAACACAGTCTGGAGAGGTTAAAAAGTTTGAAACACCCTGTGAACTGCACCAACAAAGGAAATGCAAACAATGTGGGGACTAGGCAGCAGGAACGACATTCAGACTCTCCAGAAACGGAGCCTTTGGGGTAACCATATTCAAAATATACTTACCTAGATCTGGATATGAGCAGACATGAGACAAGCAGACATATAATAACACAGTGAGCCCCTGCATTTACAGGAGGGCATGAAGACTCCACGCCACAGAAACCTCTCCTGTCTACAGCTCTTGCTGTACTGTCACTGTCAGAAGATGAGAGCAAATAACAACTGCTAAGACACTATGGCTTATATTTCATCTGTTTTTGCAGTTTCACAAATTGAACACCAATGTGCTTATGTCCGCAGAGGGATGCTGGGAAAAGGAGGGAGATAAGAACAGTGAAAGAAATAAATAGAACGTGGAATGCAGCAGCTTTGTGGAAACTCGTGAATTCATCATGCTCTTGCTTAAAACCTAGATAGGGTAAATTGTCATGCTAATCCTTTGGCAGCAATTATATAATATCATAGAATATATTGTTACCATTGCAATTAATTACACATAATGTTCCTAAGATTCTGTCAGGCTGCTCTGTTTTCCACTCTGTAGCACACCAAGGAACAAAGCCATGCCTCCTGCCTAACTGCAGGAAAAAGCACTGACATGAAAAGACCCAAATAAATCTCACTTACAAGATGCTTTTAGAGTACTGAAGAGTATCCATTCAGAAACTCTTCCACTACAATAATCCTTAAATTAATGCTGTGAATGGACCTAGTTCTTCCAAAGATTAGCAGAAATTCTGTGGTTAAGGTGCTTTAGAATAAAATTCGTAGTCTGATATATAGATTTTCCTTCTACAGAAAACAAACACCTTATAGTGACGCTAAATTCACCCCAGTTTGGGTGAAGCCAGATAGTCTGTATGTACACCTTTCAGAAATCTGGCTTTTACCTCTCCAAGTAGCCTTAAAGTGTGCATTTGGGACTCTGCCACCCAAGTGAGGGGTCTGGATGCTGCAGGTGTCCCAAGCAACTGAAGGTTGATTGTCACAAATGACTGAGGCGAGGTCACTTGAGGACATCACCCTGCAAAAGTGCTGTTTGTGCACCACTTTGCCACATAAAATCACTTACACTGAAGCGAACATTGATCACAGCAACATCATAAAATTGTGGATTCCTCCCCCAAAGAGTGAACTGCATTAGCAATTTAATAATTGCATGCCTTCTGCATCCAGCAACCTCTCTCTTGATATATCTAATCAGCATTAATTTAAATGCTGAGGATAATTAACAGATGCACTCATGGATGAGTGCTGAAACAATCCTGCATATGGAACCACTGGATGTCTTGTAGCATATACTAACACTTGGAGTCCTAGTCAGACAGAACACACAGCAGCAGTGGAGGAATCTTAGCATAGGCAGCAAAAACAGATTTAGAAAAACATGCACATTTCAGAACAGAGGATAGAATCAAACATTTGTGTGTTTTCCCCTTCAGCAGAAGACAAAAACAGTAAATGCCCCTTATCTTTTTCTTCCCATTTTTTGTCTATACACAAGTCAGTATGATAGTATATTAACTATCCAGGTATTTACCATCAACATGAAGGCAAGAACCCCATGGTATTGCTTCTAGACGTTTAATGTGCTGACCCACAAATAGTAATAAATCTGAACCAGAGTCAACACACTCAAACTTTGTTTGACTTAACTTGCCAGGCTCTCGGGACTCAGGCAGATCCCAACTTCTTTGGTCAAGTAAACACCTCCTGGTTCTCTGTGACAGTTTTGCAGGCTACAACTTTTTTACCCCAAACATTCCCAAAAACTCATAAAGCAGTCATTGAATCAGTGGTTTGCACATGTGACAGATGCTGAGCATTACTGGAAAATGCTTGGTACAAGATCCCATGGGAGAGGCAGATGAGGTGGGCAGAAGAGCCCCAGGAGAGGTGGCTGCTGGCACTGTCCCATGCCAAGAGGGCCAGGAGCAGAGCCAGCCTGGCTCTGCATGTCCATCACCCACACTGTGAGAGCGTACCTGACCTGAAAGCCACCTAGTGATCCACAGCAGCACTGAGTGCAGGGGTGATGTCCCAACTCTCAGGACTCATTATCTCAAGGTCAGATCTGCCCTAAAGAGGTTTCTCAGCGCCTGTGCTCCTCTCTTTGAGCACAGGTGGGAGCAGCCCACACCTTCTGCAAAAGCAGCCACAGAGCCAGGGTGGAGGTGACCTCGCCAGGGGAAGGCAGGAGAGGCACCAGCATCTGGGGAGAAACGAGCAGGAGCCCACACACGCCCATGAAGGCCTCTGCTCAGTGAAATGGGTACTGGCCTGCTATAAAAATGAGCAATATCTCATGAAAATGAATTGTGAACTTGTGTGACAAGAGAGGGGCAGACCAGAACAATTACCTCGACTGAACCAAGCAGCTTTGCAGGCCTGTTTGGGTGAGATGATCTGTTCCTGACCCCATGATGGGATAAAGACAAAGTTTGTTTCGCTACCTTTGCATTTTACTGGAACTCAAATACAGGGAGGAAAACAAAGATGCAGAGCTGATGCTGCACAGAAATAAACCTGAAAGTGAGACTAAATTTGGGATTGTAACCATTTCTGTAATGTCACTGCAAGAACGAGTTTTTCTAGTGTACCTTAAGTTATGCCTCTCAGTACTACTGCCTGTGAGCCTGACAGCATTTTACACAATACTGGACCAAAGAGGAGGATGTGACATTTTAAAAATATGCACTGATGTCAAAGCTGACTTGTTAATAATGTCATCAAGTTGTAACATCCATGTTCTTACTGACATTTTTACCTTCTGGCAAACAGTCTTTACTGCAGGTATTACTAAAACGAATAATGTCCACAGTTATGATTTTTATAAAATACACTTTAATCTTGCACTCCGTAACTATTTAATTATTTTGCCAGTAGCAATTCCTTATTGCATCTCCTCTTTGTATTCAAAGCTTACCTACTGCAACGAGTCTTTATAAAAAAGCACATTAATTAAATATGCCTTGGCTTCACTAGCCCAGGGAAAGAGTATTAATCATCTCACAGGCACAAGCACAACATAATACCTGCTATTGCTCATGGGCACCTCACACAAACTGACTCCTGCCACATGATGTAATTGCCTCCAACACTCCTGGGCACATCAAGAGGCTTTCCCTCTCAGCCATTCACTCACCTCACCTATTGTGAAGCAGCTGATGCATTTGTGAGATGTTACGGACTACTTTTGTTCCTTTTTTTACCACACTACACCAGCATCTAGAGAAATATACCTGTAGTGTCCACCCTGACACCAGACATATGGAGGACACCAATGGCTTGAGGGGGACAGGGCTGTCAGTCTCTCCCCACCAAATCCTCCTGAAGAGCTCTCACCAGCACTGAGGGAAGTCAGTGCCAAACACAAGATGCAGCTGTAACCAGCAAATAGGTTTGTTATGGGCAGGGTCACTGAAAGACAGTACTTTTTAAGGTTGGGGGATGAGGGGTGGGAGAGATGACAAATTAGAACAGTGACTGATGGCACCTGAGGCACAGCTTCATTCCCAGTTTTCTAAGTCTTTGCTGAGTTGGACTTCAATCAGAAGGAATAGGTGTGTCATGTGCATTCCACTGTGACCAACAGTTACTATTTTATTGTGTGAGTAAGGTTAGAAAGAAGTTGTGGCTTAGAAATGAAACAAGTCAATTATTCCTTGACCTTCACTAGATGTTTTAAAAGCACTTCCATATGTTCGCAAAAAGTGCTAGACAGCAATTATTTTTCATGGAAAAATGTTTCTCTGATACCCTACTTGGACCTTCATTAATCATAGGTCAGCTTCAGAGGTGTAAACTTCTCATTTAACTAGTGTCTAGAAACTGAAAAAATTTAGAGCCACTCTGACTGTGTTCAGAGTGACTCTGAGCATGAAGCATTTATTTTACCTAACACAGCTAAAGGTATTCAGAGTAATGTTCAGAACTGCCTAATGCACTTTTCTTTTTGGTCCTCTCTCACTACTTGTCTCAGTTACGCTCTGTGGAAAAGATCTGTTCATTCCATAATGTTGGAACTGGCTGTCTCTTCTCTTCACCAGAGGTCCTATTAACTGAGCTGAAACTCACTCCATTACTCACTTTCCCTCACTCTCATGGTAAATCAAGGTACGCAAGAAACCACAGGTGGCCCAGGTCTTCTCTAACTCCTCTCTACTACCAGTGGCCTTTTCCACTCACTTTTGCCCTTCAGCCTTTCTGTTGCCTACTCTTTTTTCCCCCCTCTCCTGCACAAGATATGTTAGTGCTCTTTCCAGCACCATAATGCTGATGCCTTCATCTCCTACTACTCTTGCTACTGCTGTTGCATGCTACATTTAGGGGTATATTTGATGAGGAACTTAGTGAAAAAATTCCCTCTCATCAACTGGCTTGCTCTGGGATGCCAGCCAAGGGAAAGGCACTGGGAGGTAACAGGGAGATGCTGTCAGACAGGGCAACCTGCTTAATGGGACCTGGAGGGAGAGAACAGCACAGACAGAGCGAGGGGAAACCAAAGTGTGATCTATCAGTGCAAAGTGGGAAATGAGGCTGTGAAAGCAAGTGTGAGTTGAATGCTAACAACCTGGATGCTTGGTTCAAGTCCTCTCCTTGCTTTCTGCTGCACCAGATTCCCTCCTCCTCTTTCCATCTTTGGCTGTCCCTGGGTGTCTTCACCCAGGCTCAGTCATACAGCTGTTGGGACAATTTGGGGCTGGTTGATGCTGAACCAGTAGCTAAAGCCTGGTGAGTACCACCACCACACAGTGTGTCACTGTGCAGCCAGGATGGAGGCATGAAAAAAATCCCCTTTTTAGCTGTTTGGGCAGTGTTCCACTTTTGAAACATAACCCTGCAGGATCTACAGTGTTCCTCATGTTTTTCATGACAGCCTCTCCTGCCCTGTCCCTTCCCAAAGAGATGTTGTAGTTCTCATTTTTACAAGACAAGTGTCTGAGACACAGGGACCTCAGACAGATAATTTTCAGGATGCATGGGGCAGAACAGACAACCAAAATCAGGTCCCTGAGGATACAAACCACAAGCTCTCTTTTCCCTTCTGCTGAGGCATAGATAAATTCCCTTCCACAGCTTTAAAATCAGATGTGCATTTTGATACATTTGATAAAAATCAGTATGTTGCTTCAGTATTAGTAAGACAGTACAAACAGATGAGCTAAAAGAGCAAAGGTTTGCTTATAAGGTTAGTAAGAGACATGAGATGTTGTTTTCTGTGCTTACCTTCAGCACTGTGATATTCCATGCAAAACTCTCAATGGCTTTGCTTAATTTTCTTCCTTTCAAACCTTCCTTTGTCCCAAGGTTATGAAGCTCTTCATGGAATTCCATTCCTAAAAATACAGATCGCTATATCACCCAGAGCATGACTGATCTTCCCTATAAAACACAGAGTGAGCACTTTCAAGTCTTGCAGCTGGTACTTCCATTCTATGCTTCCCCCTCTCCCTTTCCTTTTATGACCCCAACCTGGGAGAGCATCTTCCACAATAATGTGTCACATGTAGTCTTGAGGCTGTCCTTCCACTTCATCCGTGACTCTCCTTGCCCGTGCTGGGGTCCCACACAGGCACACTCCTGGTCCCTCACACACTGCCTGCAGCCTGCACTGCTGCAGTATTGCAACAAAAGGCCTGTCTCTCTTCTTGAATGGATGGTTTTGCCCCTTGGAAGGCTCTCTGACAGACATGGAAGATACCTCTTCAGCACAGCAAATACAGACTCTAATGCACATCTCATTGATCTTAATCACAGTCATGTCAGACACACAAAACTCTAATCACAGGATGGCTATTCCTGTAGTGCAGAGAACTGAGACTTCCAACCACAGCCCTGTTACATTTCATTCCTACTTTCTAGGAAAAACATGGGAAATGCCTGCCAATCTGTTGCTGGATACAAGAATTCAGGAAATCTGGAAGCACATTAAAAGCCTGGTGGTATCCAACTGGCCCACTAATTTCACCAGATCTGCACAGTGTATGCAAACATTTCTCTGAGCATGGTGTGGATTAAGAGATAAAATGGAGATAGAGCTGCTTGTGTTCCCTTAATTTGTACCTCACAAAGGCCAAATTGGCACTAAATCACTCCAAAGCATCTGAAACCCATCCTGACTAAACAAACCAAGTTCCATCTCCAGTTGTTTCGTAGCTCTTGCTCCCCTAACATTTTAAGGTAAATATCACTCACAAATCGAGCTTCACTGAAATGACATCAAAGAAATGCCTATTGAGAGAATATCTGCATGGTGTACATGCTGCTGAAGGACAGTCCAAGGCAAGCTTGCCACTTAGTGTAGCTCGCCCCAAGCACTCCTGGAAAACTAACAATAGGTTTTTTCTTGCCTCACACAGACTCCAGGAGCTCAGTAACACTGAAGCAGTTCAGCTCCACACAACACAAGATTTCACTACTGTTTATATTTCAAAACTTCACCCACTCACAGGTTTTGCTTGTCAAGGGTAACAGAGTTCCTGCAGTATATCCTTTGTGAAACAGTCTAAATAACTGCACCCTAAGCAAGAATTCCTTCCAGGTGTGCCCTGTGCCAACTGAATTACAAATCATTTTACTTCAATTAGCGAAACAAAACCTTCAAATTATTCCCTTTGCTCTGGGACAAAATACAAAGGCCAGTGGACCTCAGCTCCACATGGACAGCCCTGCCTTTAGTTAGTTTTCCCTCTGGATCTCACGTCTCCATCTCTAACATGGAGACAGTGCTGCCCTGGAGAGAGGGAGCCACAGGCATTTGTTAGGCTGCATGTAGCAGCTCCAATGAAAGCATTTAGCAGGTTAGTCCTCCAAGCTGCTGCTCACCATTGTGTACTGGGCTGAGCCTGCACATTTGAAGAAAACAACAAAACTAGTCACCTGAAAAACTGCCTGGGAGAGAGGGCAGGACCCTGAGGGACAGGGAACTGAGAACAAAACAGGCTATGATGTGATGCAGAGGCCTGGTGGGAACACACGCTCAAAGGGAGCAGGACTGAGGTGTGGTGAAGGGCAGTGTCACAGGCACTTGTACCTCTGACACCTGTCAATTCTGAGTGCTTCATCTTGCCACACTGAAAATGTTATATAACAGTTTGCCTGGGTAACACAACAAACTAACTGGCAACTGAGTGCAGGGAGGGATACTCTCTCCTAGTCCTTTCCTCTGTCTAAATCCTCAGGCTTCAGAGAAGCACTTTGTATCTCTCCAGCTGTCTTCTCAATCAGAAATCATATTTTAAAGCCAGCAAAGCAAGACAAATGAAAATACAAGTGGATACAGCAGCAAAGAGAACAAACGTGAAAAATTCCTCTTTCTCCAGGAGTAAGGAAGGAGAGGGGAGCTGCATGGAACTCAGGACACCAACGTGCTGCCATGGTACTGCATTGTCTTCTTTGTACACATCTCCAGCTCCTTGCTCACAAAGACACCACTGCCCAGGCAAGTGTTGTGGGTTCTTCTCTCTGTGCACAGAGCAAGCTGGGCAGAAAGGTAGCTGATGCTGCTGAGGGTCTGCATAGTATAGTGCAAAATATTGCTTTTAAATTATACCATCTGGAGAGACCCTCCTGGTGCTGCAACTTCCCAATACTGTCCCATTCCTAAACACTGTACAAAACGAATGCCTTGGGCTGAGGAATTTTATGCTGCTTATGCAGACACACAGAACACAAGGCACGATGCAGTGCTGAGGCTATCCTGAACAGTGATGGAGAGAGGTTTGCATAAATAAGCTGAACTGAGACACTTTGGTGACTTCTGTCATCCTGAAACAGGAATGTGAACCTGTGGCAGAGCGGAGAGCAAGCAGGTGGCCACTTCTGAAACCACCTCTTCCACTTCTACAGGTGCCAGTTAGACAGAGCCCTATTTGAGACAAAGACATCAGTACAATACACCAGCAGTACAATACACCAGATCTACTTACACCTACTCCCAGTGGTTTGCACCTGTACACCTGGCAAACACAATGCACAGCAACACAGATTCCTTGCGACCCAATGGAATTATACTGGCTCAGGTTTACAATGTATAAACGAAACCTAAACAGCAAAAGAAAGGAAAGGCAAGCTACACAGCTTGGTGGTCCTGTGGGTATCAAAACCTCTTGCCTCCTTCAGTGTTCAAGGGAACAGATGAGGTAGAGAAGGGCACTCAGGAAAGGCAGGGTGTTTTCTCATCCCCTGTTTTAAACTGAATGCTTTTCTAGTTCATTTGACTAATTTAAATGCTGTCAGACATTTCAGAGCTGTGGAGCACATGGAGAAATAGCTTTTAAGCTGAAAGCTCAGTATTTTTCCCTGATCCCATGCCTGCATTGCCACTGGAAGATGAGGTTTCAGGAGGGTAGAAAATGTTGGAAAGACTGGAATGCTCACTTACATACCACAGGACAAACATGACATTAGTCACAAATTGTAAGTAAATTATGGCACATTGTTTCCCATCTCCCATCCAGAACTGCAGAAAAAAAGATGGATTACCTGCTTTCTGGCACTGAACAATCTTGTCATGAGTGATGTCTGCAGTCTCAATAAGAACCCTGCTCTCTTGAATCATCTGTCAAAAAAAAAAAAAGGAAAAAAAATCAGCATTACAAGAGTTTCTTGCAACATCTAGGGCACAAAAAAGCACAACAGTTGAAACCTGAGAGGACATCTGCTCTGCAAGTAACACTATAAAGACTGGATCCTGCCTTTCTTCTTGCTATCAAAGCTCCCCCATCCATATCAAGATAAGTGTCAGTTGCTCAGACATGTGTTGCTCCAAAGTTGAAGATATTTTACCACAGAAACACCACTGCAAATAACATGGAAGGAAACACAAGTGACTTCAGAAGGAAGCAGAGTTAGCAGACAAAATTCATCCTGTGTGAAATTAAGCCCTTTTTAATTAGTACCTTCTGTGAAACAAAAGGAGAAATAAATATAGTCTTTGACATAAGTGGTTATTAAAAATGTTGCCAAGTCATTAATAGAGCTGATTTCAAGAGGTATTTAAGCCTGTGCTGAACTTTATGCCCTACAACAATTCAGACAGCTACAGTATTTCTTGAGTTTCTCTTTGGAGAAATTCAGATCCAAATCTTACCCTATCCTCAGTATTGCTGTTGAAGTTTAAGGGAAAAGGCAAAAAAATCCCCAAAACAACCAAAAGAGGCTGTTTCAACAAGCCTACTCAGAAGTTTCAGATCTCTACACTTGTGCCCATTATCAGAAAACAAATACCGGGTCCATTGTATGACAAGTTTCCTGAGCCTCCTGCTTGCAAATACTAATCTCCTTTGATGGCAACAAGCCTCCAAAATGCCTCCAAAATGCCTCAGAAGCCCAGGCAAGCAAGAAAATTGTTCCAGTGCTCTATTCTGTGAAATTGCAAAGGTGGTACATACATCTGTTACAGAAGGCAAGAACATGCTGCATAACAAACTATGTCTGAGAATAACCTCCCTTTCCTGGGATATACACCACAAACCTCAATCAAATCCAACAGCACGAGGGTGGTGCCAATTAGAAATGCAGCAAACTGAATACTGCCTGATGTTACAGCCTGAAATTATAGAAGCTGCCATCTGAAAGCTTTGCCAAAATACTGCAACTGCTAAAAGCCTTCCTACTTTCAAACATACCAAACATGAAAACACAACCAGTAGGTTCTGAGAATTTCAGTGGAAGACAGCATGGCAGTATTAAATTAACACTTGCAAATTAGCATGTTTTACTGTTTTAATTAGGCACAAGGGAGGAGAGATTCATCCACTTGTCACACAAACTCCCAAATTCTGGAGAAATTTAGATCCAAATTTTGCTCCTCATGCCATCTTTATTTCTAATTAAATGCATCAAGGCAGGCTGCATTTAATAAAAATACCTATGCCTTTGCTTTGATATAAAGAACACATGGAAAACAAAATCCATTATCAGCTTCACAGGAGAGTGAAAAAAGCCTGATACACCTACAGAGTGTAAAATTGTTTTTTAACAGGACATGCCCAGTGGCATGAGTGGCCTGAAATTGAAATTACTTTTGATAGTATCCTTTGCCTTTCATTCTTATTACTTTCTTGTCTGTGCATCATGTAGATATTTTTTCCTCTTTGATATTTTCAATTGTCATCTAGAAAGAAATGACAATTTCTTCCCACTCTCTGTTTTTTCTCTACCATAGCACATTGTCATTTTGTGCTGAAGGAGCCATTCAGCTAACAACTACAAATGCTGAAGTTGGTCTGAGCAGTAAAGACAGAGAGAGTCCCAAAAAACCTGCAAGTCACTACAGAGGCAGTCAGAGGACAACCATGCATCTCTTGCACATGCAGACTCGGGTCTGTGAGCCAGTGCTGGCACTGCCCAGTGCAGCCAGGGGTTAACAGCACCTCCCTGGCTCCTGCATCCCTACAAGGCACATCCCAAGAAGTCAACTGCATCTAGGATGGCACAGGATATCCAAAGTGTCAGACTTTCCTGTGCTTAGATGCCTAAAGCCAAACGTGACTTGTGAGAGTTTTTTATATACACACACACACAGATATGTGTATGGCCACAGGAAATTATCCTATCACACAAAAAAAGCAAGCTTGAGGATAATGCTACTACAGGACCCACTCCCAGGAGTTTCTGGCATGCCTGTTTCAGGATTCTCAGATATGAAGGTATTATATTCATTTTTTTAAGATAAAAGTGGCACTAGGATGTCAGTTATCCCTTCATGCAGCGTAGGTAGAGCAGCCCTCCACTCCTTTGATGCTGACATCAAAGTCTCACTGCTCTCAGCTCAGCAAGAGCAAACAATTAAAATCAGATCATAAAGCAGAATTTAACCTGTTCCTGTCTTCCTGCTAGGCAATAATCTTCACAAAAATAAGCAGCTTTCATTGCATGACAAGTCCCAAGCGTGGTTTCAGAATTCTTCAGCTCAGTGACTGGGGTTAGGGGACAGCCCTAGTGACCACTTGGCATCCCCCCACTTCACACACTCCTCTAGGAAATAATGCACTGAGTAGAAATAATACACCCTGGGTCAATCACGATACATGATTTTGCTGGCCTATGATGCCTTCTCCACCTGTGATAACACAGCATGCAGGACCCAGTACTCCTCCGTGACAGGCCAGACCCTGCTCCCAACAAGAGCTGCATGTGCAGTTTCAGCAGGCACAGGACTCTGCTTCCCAATGCAGTCATAAAAAAGTTGCAACAACAGGCTAGTGCAAGGACAAAGCCTGGGTGGTCACTGTGAAGAACCAGAGACTAATTCCTACAGACACGAGTACAACAGGCAAGAAACTGCCATCCAGGAATAGTTATGGTACAGGGTTGTGGCACCTGGATACACTTTCTCTTTCTTGTCACTGGTTCTGAAACGAATCCATGGTTTCCCAGTCTGAATCATCCCTTGTTTTTCCAGCTGCCATCACATCCAAAAACCTGCTTAGAGATGTCACCTACTTCTTGTAAAGTAGGTAACAAAACCCAGAAGACCTAGACACAACAAGGAAGGCGGTGAGATTTTCTGCCGCGAAGGCAGAAAATAATCACATAAATCACACGACAGCCTGAAATTTATAAGTCCAGTTTCACCAGCAACGTTTTTAAAACCCACCAACCTGCCTCAAAAGCAAAGAGTGAGCTTTCTGGTATCTGCAGCATGAATTTCCATGCACCTTCACTCCTCGTGGCCACGCACTGAGCAGCCCTCCAGGCAGCTGTGCAAGCACCAGCCACCTGGCTGGAGCCCATCAGGCTCCAAATGTCAGCTCCCAAACTGCAGCTCACAGAGCCAGGGATGTCCTGCTCCCCCAGGACACCTGTGCTCCACCAGAGGGTGTTAACTCCTGGATGCTGAGCTCGGAGGGACTGACCGTCCGCAAAGCAGCCTCCGGAGGAGGGATGCTGCTCTCTGGGTCCACCCGGACTCAGGCAGGACATTTTTAACACCTGCTGAAGCTGAAGGACTGCCCAGGACAACTTGCATTTCGCATGTCAGAAAGAAGGTGATAAGTGTTATTGAGTGATGTGTTCAGCTTAACTACAGGGGGGAAACTGAACAAAAGAGTGAAAGCAGACAAAACCCGATTCTGGCAAAGGGACTGAAAAAGCCACCGCGTGGACCAGCAGTGGGTACCTATCAGAGTAAGCAGAAGGGAAGAAGGCTGAAGGGGAGAAACTACCAAAAACCCTGACACCATTTGGGATCCTGCTAATTTCAGTACTGGGCTCTGCATTCCAAGGGTGAGACCTGCGGGCAGGACATGGGGCTCCTGCTCGAGCACTGCGGGGACAAGGGACGCCCCGCTCCTCCCTGCAGGGATTGCTGCCGTGTTCCCATGGAAGCAGGGACACAAAGGGTTTGCGAGTCCTGGAGGGGCTGACCCTCCTAGAGAGGCGGCAGTGCCAGAAACACTCTCACAACAAGAAGTGAATAGGGGGCTGCTCAGATTGACCAAAGATGCACATGGCACAAGTCCCAGATCTACATGTCACGTTTAATAAACTAATGGGAATGAAGAATACAAAGCCTCATTTGCATAAGTTTGGTTTCTTTCTCCAAAATAACTCATTCAACTTAATTTAAATATTATTATGCAATGATGAAAGCAAGAAGCATAAACCTGATTCATGTCAATCCACCTGAAGCACCCTGACACAATCATGCTGGATTCTCACAAAAGCACAGGAAGGAGGAGCTGCCACAAACCCAGAAGTTCCCTCTTTATCCAGTGTGAGAGACTCAGAAAGTGAAGGAAATAATGGACTGAAAATACAACTGAACCTTCTCACTTCAGTGTTTATATATAGCATAGAATATCAAATTTAAGATCCCATTGCTTCATGCACAGAGCAATGCTTTGCCTTGTATCTTTCGTTAAGTGTTAATTACAAAGCCAAATAAATGTTAAGTGAAATTTAATATATCTTAATGTTGAGGGGATCATATTACCCACATGAAATTAATAGGGTTATTTATTACCTGTACCAAAGGCAGTTTAATCACACAATCAGTACAAACTGAACAAAAGTGTCCTTTCTTTTTACTTTAATGAACTCCTGTGCTAAAGACCAATTTCTTCTTTTCATTATGAACTATTCTACAAACTGAAAAGGAGAAAGGAAATTAACACAGCAGTGCCTCACCAAAAAAGATGAAAAAAAGGACAGGAAAATCTCCTGGTGGCAAATTAAAGCACTGCTCCTACTGGGAAGATAAATGATACAAAAGGGACAGTTCAAGGAATCCTCTCATAAATATTCCAAAGTTTAGAACAGAAACTGACTGAATATCAGATTAAAGAGGGGCTTCCTCTTAGGTATCTGCTTATGGCCATTGTTCTAATCTCCCATGCCTTTCATTGACAATGTAGAATTTTGCCTCTATCGCTAAAAAAAAAGAAAAAAAAAAGGGGGGGGGGGGGGAATAAAATAAAATTAAGAACAAACAAACACCAACACAAACAAACAAAACCAAAACCATCAATCAAAAATAAAAGATGTTACAAAGATAAAGCCAATTCAAAAAAACAGCTGAAGTGCAAATTGAGCTCATGAAAATTTCAACAGGACTCCCTTTGGCATTGAGCATTTCTTGCATACACATTTGGGACAAGAAACATCCAGGCAATCAACCAACTACGTGCCAGCAAGTCTTGCCAAAAAGGAAGGATGTGCAGGAGGCCTCAGGACATGGGAAGGAACACTGTCCAGCAGTCTGTCCACCACCTTACCTGTCCCAATATACTTCAAGCCAGATTTTTACACCTGAGCCTTTTCCTGCAACAGCCCAGTATGGGGAACAGCTATCAAGGATAGCAACATGAGCTGGAAACATCTGGAATGCCTTACTGACACAAACTGCAGAAAGAACTGGATGAAATTCACCTAAAATTCCAATTTCATGTTTCCAGTTACAAATAGTTGTGGGGAGATATGGAGTCAGAGTGTTGCAGGTTGTGATCTGTGCATGAAGACCAGCCCTCCACAGAACAACAGGAGCAACGGAGGAACAGAGGAAGGGCTCAGCTTTCA
Source organism: Formicarius rufipectus (assembly GCA_013399695.1). Taxonomy (NCBI): domain Eukaryota; kingdom Metazoa; phylum Chordata; class Aves; order Passeriformes; family Formicariidae; genus Formicarius; species Formicarius rufipectus. The sequence goes on from VXAU01002755.1 coordinate 1,366,448, forward strand.
ATACGCTTAGGCTAAAACAGAGTAACTGAAATACTCAGCTTGAACTTCAATCTGTAAGAAAAGTTCTGATCTGACTGTTTTCAGGTTCTGTTTTAGAAATGACTAAGGGACATGGGTTGTCTGAAAGAAATTGAGAGTGGTGGGTAAGAGAGAGGGAGAATTATAAGAGGTGGAGAAAGAAACAAGACTTCTCTTAAGAAATTGAAAAAGAAATAACTTTCCTAGTCTATGTTCAATTTTGGACAGAAAACTCTTTAAAACAAATACAAATTCAAGACAATGTCCATGTACTGGACTGTGCTTGATGTCAGTGCCTTATAACATTTCCCTGGAAGTGCGTGCTCTGCTCTGCAATATCCCTTGTCTTCAGCTGCTTAGAGAATTGCGAAAAATGTTCCTTTGGGGATGACTCTGTCCCAGTTGAGGTATGACTGTCAGTAGAAAAGCTCAAAAAAATCTATTTAGTCATTTTGCATTTACATAAACTGGGAAAAAGGACTTTCTCCTTGGAAATAAAGAGATTTCATGCCTGCATCAAGACAAAGAAACCCAAAAAAGCTGAATATGAAAAGAACAGCAGACAAAGAGCAGCAGTTCCCCTCCACACATGCCTCAGCAGACTTCTGGTAGCATGTATAGACCAATACCCATGTCAACAAAAACACTGCCATGAAATATATCAACTCATTTCCCAACAGCATCACAGATATTTCCTCTCCTCTCAAAAATCCCCAATGCATCTCCATGTTCTGAACTATTTTACCTCCTCCCAACAGCACCCATAGACACCCTGTCCTTCCATAACTGTCTGCTCCAAAATACCAAGATCAGTTCCAGTAAGAAGGCTTAAATATAGAGAAAAACATTAACATCCATTTGTGTTTATATAACAAATACTATTGTTCAACATTTTTCACACTTCTTTTTTATTATTTGCGAACATGTAAAGATACTTGACTATCTTATTTTAATTTTCTTGAAAAATTTCTGTATGCACATGAGCAGGGAGACTGGGTAAAACCAAGAACATTTATTATCACTTGTTTATTGCTTTCGATTTTCAAGTGATTCAATAATTTGATCTTGGAGGAAAAATAACGCAGAACCAAAAACTGAAAAGCAAAGTGCACAAGTGCCCCTGAGTTCATGCATGCTTGCATGTGCACATGAATATATCGTGCAGACACAGAAATCCCAATCTGTTTCCAAACAATTCTCAACCAAAAAAATCCCAATTTCACAGGATAATTGTTTGCAATGAATAATTCCACCATCTGCCAGGTGCAGCTGGGCCGCATCCCCTCTCTTCACATGGAGTATCTCCTTTTGCAGGGGTGATCACTTAATAGGGCAGGTTGAGGGGCACATTGCCCGTGCTGCCCACCTGAGTGACCACTGAGCAGAGGAGCTCACCGGTGGAGAGGGAGAGCCCTTCCCCGTGGGCAAGGAAAGCTCTTAAGAACAACTCTGGATGTGTCACAGTATGCTGTCCTAGGATGTATGTGTGGGAACCAATGACAACATGACCAGAGTCCAGTCATCCCACTCTATGTATGGTTTCAACTAAAGCTGTAAGTAAAAATAAGTGTCTAAACTGCATTTCTGGTCACTGACAGACTTTTCAAAAGTGTTTTCTCTGTATTGTCATCAGTCCACCCTCTTTTCTTGGTTTTGGCAAATCCTATTCCCTTCTCTCCTCTGCAGAAACTCTCACACAACCCAGTATCATCAACGAAGCCTCTTCCTACATGAGACACAGCAACAGCAGAGTTCCACTAAACCACTGCAGGGCATCCATAAAAAGAGATAAACACAGTCCTGAAAAATCATTCCAGTTCCTTAAACAAAGCACATTAAATTTTATTCTAATAAAGCCTCTCTCAAAAGAAAATATTTAATGCAGAACACAACAGTAAAATTAATTGCCCAGGAAAAAACAAACAGCACAAACCAGTCTTTGTCTACCGTGCCTGCTGACAAAGGCTAAGCAGGAGGGAACAGACAGTTAATTGTTTTCCAGATCATTGTGGCAGCTCTCTGAGCATTTGCACCTCTATTTCCCCAGACCCTCAGCCCTGCTTATGCCCCATTAAGCACAGAGGCAGAGTCTATACTTTCTGTGGGGGAAAAAAAAAAAAAGGAAAAAGGTATGTTTAGTTGGCAATTTTCTGTAAGGGGAAAAGATTCTAAGACATTAGGGCTGATTTGATCAGAAATTATTTTCAATGACACATGTATTGTTTTCAGAGGTGGTGAGGAAGGGTGTGCCCAGCACTCAAGCTCCCTGTGCTGTGCAGCCCAGCAAGCCAGGCAGACATACAACCACAGCTTCCCACTGGTTGATTCAGGGTCAAACTTTTTTCCATTTTACTGTAAAAGGAATTAAGAAGTATAGCCTGCTCATATGAGAGACAGGCCAATATAAACAGATTTTATTTTATGCATTTAAAAATCCTCCTAGGCCTATTCATTCAAAAAGTGCTTTGAAGTGAAATGACATTTCTGAGGAATTGAAGACATGCAGCAAGCAAGTTCCTTGTAGCCATTTTTATCAGCAATATAAAAGGCTGAACTGTAGCATATCTTGAACAAAAAGATATAAACTAGAATATTTTATTTTGCTTTGCAACATCTCCTTGTGCTCTTATTTCCACAAAAAAAATATTAAAAAGAAATACACCCTGAATTATATCCACTCATTACATGGAAAGGAAGAGACCCTTATCAAAATTAAAACTGCAAACACCTCCCCACGCTGTGATTTCAAATATTAAGATTGATAGAGACAGTTCATTTTTTTAAACACAGAAAAGGCTAAAGAGATTTCAATATTCTGCTTCTGGCACTGTCTCAAGAGGCAAACATCCAAAATGTAGCAAAAACATTTATCAAATCTGGCTTTTGCTTTTTCAGAAGCAAATAGTTGCAGCCAGACAAAGCGGGTAAAAATAAAGTGTCATGTGGTCATTACCGGAATTGTATCTCAAATCAATCCTTACATAGCCAAGGCAGAAATCCCTCCCCTTTCTCTGATTTTAGTGTTTGCACGGTCTCTTGACATTCAACTTACATCTTCCCCCATCAGAGATATTTGTGAGAACCAACAATATTTAAAACAGTTATACAAGTGTTTTTGCCTACATCCAAAAGAGGCCTTTCACCTACTTAAATTGAAAAATTGTTTCCAAAGCACAAGCAGGCCTTGAAACGTCCCATGTGTACTCTTCAGTATATAATTACAAAGATAAGAGATGACACATTCATTTTTGTAAAACTCCATTAAGTGGGCCTCTAAAGTCAGGAAAATTTCTTATTGATGTAGTATTTGCTCTTTGAGAAAGATATCACACCATGTAACAAATCTACCCCAAAAAAAGTTCAATCTAAAATGAGGCAATCAACTGGATTTGCAAATCCTCATTCGGGTATTGTTACAGCTGGTATTTTATTACCATAACTTAATCACTTTCAAGTAATATAAACTACTCTGGAAGGAACCCAAGGGTTATTTCAGAGTACTTTTAGTATTTCAGTTTTAATCAACATCAGTGTCTCCCTCCTTACCACAAGCTCATTTTCCCTTGAAATTGTGTTATAATGGCAAAAAATGAGAGGGAAAGGAGGCGAGCATCTGGCACACTGAATAGCTGGTCAAAGCTGTGATCACTCTTTGCAACACTTCAGGTTCTCTGGAAGCAATTCAATACCCCCAACGTTATTCACCATTTCATTCCTTATGAACGAGCTGCAGAAATAACTGCTGTGCACCGAACAAGCGTCATGATTTAGTCTGGTTGCCCCAGTGCAGTATTTAAGTCAGGGTCTGCAAAACCATGCAGTTGCTATAGGTTGTGCAGACCATCTACAAAGGATGGGGAGTGGCAGGGCAGTCCCATGGCCTGAAAGGCAGCACGTGACAGCAGCTGCTGCTGCTGGAAGTCACGCACAGCTGCTGCTCAGTCACCCACAGAAGGGACATATGTCATACAACAAACAGCAGCATTCATCTGGAATGATTCCAGTTTTTGTCTCTACATCAGTGTAGGTATTCCTGTATCATACAGATCTATCCTTTCCCATGCTGGAAAATGGGCATTTTTTAACCTCCCTTCCAACTTTGCCATGCCCTCCCCAAGAGCAGCACTGGCTTGGTCTGACAGGGACATGGGCAACACCTGACAGTGCTGCTGAAAAGCGTGGTGAAGGCTTTGCCTGGGAACTGCCCTGCTGCAGCTCCGCATCGGATGGCCTCGTGCTCTGCTGCGGGGAGGCAGGCAAAGGGCAGCTCGCTAATCCTGGGAGGGACTTCTCAAGGACTAGGACTAACAATGACCAGTGCAAGCTGAATTGCCGCTGGTTTTGTAAACAAAGTCCTCCTCAAGTGCCAATCTGTGCTAGCCACAACCACGTTTAAGAAAGGAAACAGCCACAAAAAGCCCAGTGTGGCTCTGTAGTAATTAAAGGATAACTCTGCACAGCCCGAGTCATTTGAAGAGCCTTGTTTATGTCACTGAAACATTTGGGTGTGTGAAAGCCAGTGAGCACAACAGGGGGGACACACAGAGGGAGCAGTGGTGAAGTGCCTACCAGGTCATAGGCTGCCAGGACCTTTTTCTGCACGTCGGGCACGGTCCCCAGAGGCTCCAGGTAAGGAAAGGTGTCCTTCATGCAGAGGGTGACGGAGGGCGCGTTGTCGCTGCTGACGAGCCGGGAGGACAGGGTGAGGATGCACTGCTTCAGGCTGGCGATGGGCGGCAACCCACACAGCTCCTTCACCGACACCATGGCATTCTGGGGCAAGGAAAAGAAATGCTTCAGCACCTGTTCTGCTTGCCACTCACACCCTGCTGCCTCCCAGTACCTTGTCAGCCCTTGCCTGCCTCTCATCTCTGATGTGGGGCAGGACTATCCTGCTGTTCCTGGGCCCCCCATGAACCACGGGATGCCATTCCACGCAGAAATTCCCTGCCAGCCCCATTCTCTGTCCCCAAGTGTACTGCCAGCTCCAGCTTTCCTCCAGACCCAAGCAATCCCAACTGCCAGCTCTTCAGCTACTTCGCATTGCAAATCCAGCCCTAAGAGGGACAAGATCTGGTCCCCAGCATATTAAACCTTCAGCCTAAAATGTTATTTCTCTTCTCAACTACTTCGACTTCAATTACTTTTGATGCTGAAATTGCGTGTTCTCCTGTCATTATCCTCCTCCAGCACGAACAAGTTTGACAGACCTTGTACTTCCCATGGGAAAAGCAAGGACGAAAACCCCACTTTGTTTTTGGCCTTGCATCATCACATCATGATGAAACACAAACACTCTTTCCCCTTCACAGGTCACATGTAAAGATAAAAAAAAACTGGACATACAGGTCAAACCAAACTAACATGCCAGGAGTTATTTATTATCAAGTCAGAGGATATACAACTGACAAGCACCCCTCACTTGGCTTCCTGAGTCATATTAGGAGTGACCAAGATGCACGAAACCCAAGTAAAAGTATTATAACAACCCATACATCGCAAATGTTCCTCCCACATCTTGCTGAAAAAAAAACAAAACAGCCATCAGTGAATGCTTTTCTCATTGATCAAACATGTTAGCATGCAGTTAAATCTAAAACTGTGCCTTTACATAGTGCTCCCCAGAACATCATCTACTGAAGTTTTGCTTGGAAGGCACATTAATGTTGTTTCTGAGTCAGTTTTTTCATTTATGTAGCTCACATATAGTGCCTGACCCAGACAGAAGGTGGAGTCAGCAGTTCAAATTAGATATTCTCAAGACCTGAAGGAAAGGAAAGGCTGGGAAGAGTTTCCCATTCTTAAAAATATGCTGAGACTATTCCTTTGAGAGTGATTTAAAACTTATGCCATTTTTTAAACTTTTCCAGCTGTCATCATTTCATTTGCTTTAGACTCCTTCCAGAAAAGTGGAGTCAATGAAGTGCTATGCATTTTTCTCCTGTTTTCAAGAAAGAAAAAACCTGTTTCTGTATCTTTACCAAGGCGACAGTTACATCTGATTCCAGCCATTTATTAAGGAAAACTCATTGTTTAATGCTACTTAGTTTTGTTTCTAGGCAGAACCTGAAGCTCCGAATTGAGCTGCCCCTCATTCAACCCGCAGAGTCGCCTCCACCACAGAAGAGAGCACTGGGTATGCTGGTTCTTGTTTGGCCTCGCTGCCACTTCACCTCCTGCCAACCATGAAGGTCTAACCCAGCAGCTGTGAGGGCACCTGGGCCCTGATGCTGCCAGCCACAGCAGGCTCTGCTGCATGAGCACCATGGGCAGGTGCCCAGAGTGTCAGGAGACCACCCGAGCCCAGACATGGTACTGGTGTCTGCGCCGGTGCTCAGCCAGCCACGACAACACAGCGCTTTAGCAGGGAGGAAATTGCAATTCCAGTGGCACTCGGTGCCTGCGCCTGAACATCTGCAGCCCCCGGGCAAACAGTGGCAAGGCACACTCAGGAGAACACGCTGCTCTTTGCACAGTGGGTTTCCTTGGTGTAGACAAGACCTTAATGACACATCCACTGACTGTTTCTTACACCCACCCAAAGAAAACTAAGAGAGTAACCCTCATGCAGCTAGCAAAACAAAAGCTTGCTGATGTTTTCTAGAACCAACAAGGAAACAAAATGCTTGAGACCCAAGGTGAGGGGACACAAATGGACCCTCAGTTTTGCATTCTCAGAAGAAAAACAACCTGCAACACATATGTTTGCAGAATGCATATTGATTTTCAAAATGTTTCTGCCTCATCCTACATTTGCTTGTTAGTTAACACCTGTAACTATCAGCTTTCCAATGTCTGCTTAAAGGCTGGCAACAACTGTGGGTCTAAAGCTTCACCAGCTTCCACCAGCTTCAGCAAGCTTCTCCTCCCACAGCAGCTCACACCATGACCTTCACCTCCACATTCAGGACACCCCACCTCACACCATGGCAGTGTCATACCTGCATATTTTCTCTCATGTCAGTAGCCTCTCGCAGCGGATGCACTGCCAGCTTAAAGATGTCATCAATAGTCTTGAGACCAGTGTTCCTCAGCATGGTGTACTCCCTCGCTTTCTTCCCTATCCTCACCGAGAGGCTGCGCTTCTGTGCCTTCCCACCTCCACTTCGGTTGGTTATGGCGATGTGAACAAAGAGGGTGACGTGCTCCATGATATCACCCACAAAAGACCGCAGTGGTATGTGCCTGTATCCGGGCTGTAGGCACTCCAGAGGGATGGTGTACTGTCCTATGAACTCATCCCCAATGTAGTCATCATCCAAGACAACGAAGCGGATCATGGCCAGCTCCGGTAGGTTAATCTGGAACTCAAAGCTTTCATCAAAAATGGGGTTATCACTGTTTTGCTGAACAGTTTTAGTTCTTTGTTCAGTGCAGTCTGCAGGAATCCCATGTATTTCTATGCAGACATAGGGGTCTATGACATCCCCTTTTGCACATGCACCCTTGGGCTTTGGAAAATTCTGACCACTGATTATTTTGACATGGAGGACCTGGGGAGAGACCCCTGGCACAATACCCTTGGTATTTGCACTGAAGTAAGACACTTCATCACGCATCACTGAAGGCCTGAGAACGTACCCACATCCCCCATTCTGTAGAAACCAACCCGTGTGTAGATCCATCATGGGCCCTGGGGTCTGATAGTTCATTGCCACTATCTGGCAACCACAATTCCAAAAATCTTGAGGGTTTAAGTTACTAGAGTCTATCCTCATAGCACTCGGGTACACCCTGGACAGAAACTTTTTATTGTAGTTGACAAAATCTTCAGGGTATTCATTCGCAATCCGACTGGCTTCTGCCTCACTGAAGGAGCACATTTCCCAATAATTCTGAAATTTCATGGATGTCTCAAAGTCTTTGTATTGGACAGATTTGCATAGGGACACCAAGTCAGACAATTCCCTGCAGAGCCAGATCAGCTTTGGTTCCCTTGTGAAGTCCTCTGACAGTCTGCGGGATATTTCAGCCTCTTCATCTTCATCTGTGACTTCTCCTTCCAATATATCCTGATCACAGGGAAGTTTCTTCCCCTTCACAATGATCTTCATTTTCAGCTTCTCAGGTGACGGGAGGTAGACTTCTGAGGATAAAGGTGCCTCTGTGTAGAGTTTGTTTCCAAAGATTCTTTTCATGTGTTGTACCACTACCTTCTGCTGCTGTACAGAGCAGTGGTTCCCCAAGCAGAGAATAAGAGGGTACTCTGAAGCAAAGAAGGCCAATTTGTTTATTACCTCAATAACATTTCGAAAGGCAAGTGGAGATGTCATGTTGTTGCGGTTACAAATAATGGGTTCATTATCTGGGCCGTCACAGACGTCTAGTTCAATACTCCGACAGCTCATCTTTAAAGCCCTGACATAACCATTGATATCAGCTGGCCCTCTGAGCTGGTCTTCTATTAGATATGTGTTGTGGGATGCATTGATGTAGTAATGTGACAAAGGCTGTGTCATGTCTTGGACAATTTTTTTGTGCTCTGGGTCAAAAATATCACATTCCGGGGACAACAAGTACTGAGTAAACCCATCAATTGCAAGAAAACCTTTCAACCGCCCTTCTTCAGAAAGCTCATACCTGCGGATAATATCTAGACACATTTCTTCTGTTATGTGGGTCACCCCTTGCTCAGCCTCTAAAAACAGCATGAGGTCATTGGCATCCAGGTACTCTTTGTTTTTGGATATCTGCACGAGTAAGAAATACACTTCAGGTCTTGTGCAAAGTTCACTGAACGCTTCACAAAATTCCTCTTTTGTTACTCGTGTCGTCAGTTTCTCTTTGCTCTTCTGAATTTCCTTAAATTTTAATCTAATCTTTGATTCCTTTAAGGTGGGGTTAAGCTTCTTGATCAGCTCCACAGACGTATCTTCTAACATTATGCCATTGCCATCAACATCTGCCGCATCAAACACAGTTTTTAGCCAGGCAAACCGTGGGGTATCATGGCTGCTTTCCATCAAATCCAGGGGTTGTTTGCTGCGAGAAACCAAGTACCTTAATCCTGACACCCAAATATTGGCCACATCAGCTGAATTGGCAACCAAGTCAAGCGACTCATAGTTCTCACCATGAATTACTGACAGTGCACAGTCCTCAGAAATCTGATCTGCAAGTCCATTATTCCTGAATGTTTCTGTGTTCTTCCCTAGTCTGATTTCTTTTATAGCAGAAATATCAAGCTTGGCTTTGTCGAGATCCTTCTTGGAAGGCTCCCAACGGAGAGCCTGCAGGTCAGGATCCAGAGTAAAAAAACGGTTATAAATCCGGGAATTTGGACGAACTTTCTTCAGTTCACACCCAGCCTGCATAAAGCTGATACAGTCACTGGCACTGCTTATTTTCTTCTCTGATGGCATACTGCTGAAAGACACTGTTTTCTTTCTTCCACATTTTTGATTTGAAGGATCCTGTGGAATAATTATATAGACAAAAAAATTAGTTTTTCTCTGGTCATTCCATGAGTCCATAAATAATAGAAAAGATACATTTATGTAAAGATAATTAATGTTCTTCTGAACCTCAAAACACAACGTATTATCCCTTCCCACAATTCAGTTCCCTGAATTTATGCTGAGCTACAAAATATTCTGAGTTACAGAGCTATTTGATTGACTGCTGCATTTGAGTTAGCAAGTTTTCATGAGCAATATTTGCAGCTCTTAAACCACCTTGGAGATCCCAGCAACTGGAGGGAGTAGCCAGTTGTGTCATGTACATTTTCAAAGCAGATATATATAGGAAAAGAGGGGTTTGATGGGAAGATCCAGCACCTGGTAAGGTCTGCATAACCAGAATGTGGAGGATCCCACTGGGACTTAAGAGGTATCATGAATAAAGGATGAACTTTGGGATGAAAAAGTATGAGGAAAGAGTCTCAGGCCATGTAGGAGAAAAAGGAGTTGTCTCTGAAGCAGTGCTGGGAGCCTGAGCCAGCAAGCCAGTGGGACAGATGAGTGTCCTGCCTCTTCTCAGCAACCTTGGACACCTCAAGCAAAACTAAACTGAAGCCAAACAACAGTCATGAGTCAGATCCTCGAGATACACATCCCGGAGAGTCTGAGCCTTCTTACTAGTATGTTCGAGTGTTCTTTGGCAAGGAAGTTCTCACAAGGCTGAGAAGCCCATCTCTGCGGCATGCTCAATTCCATGGCTCACACATGGGAGCCCCACATACCTCTTTGCTCAGCCCTAAGTACTTCATATTCTCCTGTCTCCCCATTACTTTTGAATCACAAAGCATTGTAGGAAAAGAGACAACCAGATAGGAACTATATTCTAACTCCTCTTGAGAAAATAGTCAGCCAGACGTGTGACTGTCTTTTCATTACCAACTGTCTCCTTGCTGCTGGATGTAAACCCAGCTGCCTGCAATTTTAGTGCAGCAACTAAATTTATATCTTTCCCCACATATTATCAATTCAAAACATTTCTCAATAATTATAAATTGTAAATAATTCTTTTTTTCTCTGCATGATTTCCATCTCCTCTATTCCATTAAGTATATAAACTACCCAACAGCTACCAAAAATATTTTTAAAACATCATTCAAGGCTGTGATTAATTGTGAAAGACTTGTTAAAATTGCTTTCCTTCCTATTTCCCAACACAAATACTTCCCCAGTTCTCTGTCTTCTGCTGTTGAAGGGACTTCAATGAATTTTGAGTAGAAAAGGAGTCCCAAGGCAAGGACATGCTGATGCCAAGTACAGGCACGCAGCCCTCCATCCTGCTCCCTCAGGTCCAGCCATGAGATGTGCACCAGGGACCAGCCTCCCAAAAGCCCCCAAGGACCTGCTTTGAGACATTAAAACCCCTGACTCCCAAACCCTTTGCAGCCTGGACTACCTTTCCCTACTCTATGACCTGGTTTCTCTCAGCTCCAGTTTATCTGCTGTGCCATTCAACCTTCCTCAAGTCATACTCCTCTGCAAATCTTAAACACAACCCCTGCTCTAGGAGTGCCTTCCATCCACCCATCTCTGCCCTCTGATGCTCTGTGCTGTCTGTGCCAAGCAGGACCCTGTGACCTGTTCCAAGCCACCAAAGGCATCGGTCTTGATGCTCACAAGAACCTCTCCACTCCTTGTTGCATGTTTGTGTATGTACTTTCAGCAAATCAGTCAGTGTGAATGTTTCTACAAAGCTGCTACTGTCATTCACTCACTTCATTCAGTGATATGCCAGCCCCTAAAAAGCTGAATTTAAAGGTATGTGATCTGCTGGGAACAAAATAAAAACCTCTAAACTCCTCATACTAAGAATTTCTCATTAAACTAATAGAGAGACTGTTATGGACAAGAATAATTGTTTAGTACTTATGAGAATGGATCTTAAAAAAGAAGAAAGTCAGTGAATTTGAGTGCCTCAGGTCAGCTACTTTTCAAATTACAGTTTTATCCTAAAATATTCTGTTTCTTCATTAACATAATGTGTTAATGAAGACTGGCCATGAAAGTCTTCAGGCAACAGATGCTAATGAATACAAACAAATACAGCCAACTACACCACAGATTCCAGAAGAGCATCTTCTTATTTCCTTGTGTTTAAAAGAACAATATTTAGTTTTAAGATTGATGATAAATTTGAATAATTTTTCTCATATATGAAGATGTATTAATGGCCTTGGAATCTGCAGTGATTCATTCCTTGACAGGTTTCTCAGGGTCAGACCTGGAAATCTCATCAGAGCAGCCTGATTTAGTTACAGGTCTGATATTTAGACTAGGGAGGTGCAAACTGTTATATAACTGTAATTTTTCTGCAGAAAATAAAAGCCACTTATTTTTAGTTCCGAGATACCTGTGCCTTTTGATCAAAGTAAGTCAGGGAATTTATCAGCTATTAAGGTGGGAAAAAAACTAATCGGTCTCACAGAGAAACAACAGAAGTTGCCTTTTAACATTCAGTCTTAACCTTTCAGGGATTTTGGAGGGAACTAGATTATCCTCTGTGCCCTCTTTCCCTGCTTTTATTTTTGTTGGATACCTCTGGTTTTGTACGCAGTGGAATATAAAGGAATATCAGCAGTTTTTCATCTCAGAGTAGGACTTCCCAATATCTTTCAATCAAAGTATTAGAATTTGAGCATAACCCACAGACTGATTGCCTAAAATTATCAAGATTTAAGTATTATTGACACTGATGGGATTATTTTAAGTGATACCAACAATCTCCTCTACCTACTATATAACACACAAACCACCTGCAAAACTGCATCTGTTAACTGAGCTTACTACTGCATCAGATGTTCCCCTCTTGGTCTCTACAGACCAGGAGTATCTGGAGAGATGCTCAGTCTTTCAGACTGAGAGTTGTTAATTTAGATATAACGTGACAGTTTTCATTCACAATTACCAAGAAGTTAATTATTGCAGTCTTGCAAGAAACTCACAAGGTGTTTCAGTAAGCTCTAGTGCCAGTTGTCTTCTCAGTCTGACAACCCAGGCACTCCCCTCTGTTCTACTACATTCCCAATGCTTGAACAAGCATCTCCAGATCCTGACACCATGTTTTTGCCAGACCACACACCTTCAGGTCCAAGGGGTCACCCTGGGGAGCAGAGCAGTGTTTTCTTCAAGAAGTGTCCTCCCACCACTGAGCCCCACTCACATCAGTGCCTGGAGAAGACAATTCAGACACCCTGTGTCTCCCCACTGATCCTATGCTGAGCTTGGTTCAACTGAGCCTGCAGACTTTGGTTACTAATTTTAGTGTAGCTGTTGTTTTCCTTAAGTCTCTACCTTATCCCAATTTCAACACAATGCTCTTCTAAGACAAGACTCAGCTAAGAACACTGTGCTGCAGTGTCTCCAGTGGCTGAACTGCTGCTCCATGTTACCTTTCACTGGATACTGAGAACAGGAGCAAGTACAGTCACCTGGCAAACTAAAAGCTGCCAACATCTTAAGTGAATAAATAGGAAACCTGCTCTCTGCCACAAGTATTCGCTCTGCAAATTATCAAAACTCTCCTCAGAGTTCACCTACCCAAGAGCGTTTGTTCCCCTTCATTAACCAAAGCAACCAAGGAACTACAATGAGATGTACCCCTGAATCTTGGAGGTGAAAAGTCTATCTTTCTCCAAGATGCTAAGTCCATCAAAATTGATCTTGCCACATTGACCTAGGACTGTCCTTTACCCTCAGTCACTTGTACTGACGGAACTGGATGTATTGTGACAGTGTAAGATGAAAAGGAGGGTGTTTGCCAAAAAAAGAAATCTACATCTGTGTGAAAACAAGCAATGATCTTGTAGATTTTCCACTGTAAGACCTTTTGTACCAGAGACAACCTAGCTCTGTACAAAACACTGTTACTGGAAACAAACACAACCAGTTTGCATGCAAAGTACAAGCACAAAAAGAAAATCCTGCTTATGTGGGAAACCTTGTGTTTCCAAGGCAAGACACTTCTTCCAAAGCGACTCAGACTATGGTTTTCTTCAGTCCTTTGAATGTCCCCTATAAGGTGATTTAACAGGATGACTCCATCTCCTTCCTGCTCCTGAGCCTGCATAACGTCCATTATGTAAAATACCTACAGACCTCAACCACAACACCACACCAACAAGCACTTGTATTTCAGCACATGCACAGCAGCTCTGAAATCAGTAACGACCACAGACACGTATCTCTTGCTGGCCTGACTGCATCCTCACATTTTCTAAATGTTTCTAAAGGAGGGATTCAGAGCTCCAGTCTAAGCATGCTCCCAAAATAGGAGAAGCTCTCCTCCTGAACACATCATCCTCCTCAGAGGGACTGGATGTGTAAACAGTGGGATCAGTAAGCCATCAGCAGTTGTGGGAAAACTCCACCCCATCCACCCTGACCTTTGACTGCTCAAACTTCTGTTGTTTAAATCAAAGAGCTAACAGAAATAAATAAGTAGGATTAAAAATATATTAATAAACATGCTCTCCACCTCATCTCACCCTCTTTGTCAAAACTATATGACATAAATTGCTGCTCTGAAGTTAAGAAATGGGGCCGTAATAGGAGCTGGATAGCACACAAAGGTCAAGCTCATGAATTTTGTCTGAAATCAAGTTACCTGAAGGGTGCCTAAGGCACTGATGGTTGTTACAGGATTCTGCTAAGGAGCATAAGAAAGGCAAAAATCATCACCTATCCAAAGACACCAAATGCCCTTAAAGAGCTGCAGGGCTTCTCTGATAGGACATGAAATTCAGTAATGATGCTGAGAGATAAACTTGTTAAGTGCGATTAAAGGCCATTTCCCCAAAAACAATTCACATTTTCACCAGTGAGTATCACCGTTGGTGAAACAGCAGCTTTGTTCTGATCTTTGACATTTCCCATGAACCTAGCACTAAGAAATCAATAACAGACAGCTTAGCCTGTCCTCACAAATAGATTGTGATAAATGGTGCATCCTAAAAGCTATCTGCTCTGGAAACTCCAGATCAGCCAGTTAATTGGATAAGCGATTACCTGATTTTTTTTGATTTTTTTTTTTTGCCAAGAGAAACTAGTTAGCTCTACAGGATAATTTTCTTGAGATGTTTCTAGATGTTTCAGTTAAACAGAGACAGAATCCAAGTCCCTGAAAATCTCAAAGCATTACTTGTGGTAGGAAAATGTACCTTGAAACAGTAAATAAAGAAGTCAGTGAGTTACTAATGGCACTCAAAACACTGTGTAGCAGGTTGACAAATGACAGCATAATTTTTCTAAAATAAATTATGTCAGAACAGGGAAGGTTTATATAAACCATCTAAGACAACACAGAAAGCCAACTCTTGGGTCAGGGCTGCAACTGGATCTTGTACATGCGTGAAGCTCAGTCCATTTGATCAGAGATGCAACTCAAAGGTCAAACCCACAGTACGAGTACAAGATTATTAGAGGCAGCAATGATCACTGGAAACCAGTGCTCACTGTTAGCACACTACGCTTTCTTCTGTCCATCTCAGCCATGTTCTGGCCATCCTCACAGAGCACCCCAGGACTGCCAGTTTGGCAGATTTTATCGATTCTCCTCCCAGTCTCTGCTATCCGAACCACTTAATGAGCCAAACTCCCTCTAATCTTTCATGGCAAGGCCTGTAGGATTTATCCACTGTGACACCCCACAGGACAAGAAAGAAAAGGTTGCCTGGTCAAAATTCACCCAGGCTGAGAACTCAGGGGACAAAGCAGCCACCTTTGAACAGGTGCTGAACAACCAAACCACTTGATCCCTGGTGCAGGGATGCTGAGACACACTTGGGCTAACCACACAGCTCAACAGATTGCAAGAGCAGCTGTTAACGTTGTGGGATCAACCTCAGCAGCCTCTTCAAGGAAAAATTCCCACTAATTCAGGGATTTGTGCACATGTGGAATAAAGACTGGATCCATAATTTAACACATGCACTCTTAAAAGCTGAGGTACACACGTAATGGAATAAACAGAAAATTTAAGGCAGACCAAAAATACAACATGGACAGATACATGAGAAACAACTTCAGAACACAGCGTCCAACAATTCCCCAAATACCAAAATAGTCATGGCAGCACATCTGCAAACCCAGCTGGTTGTTGCTAACCAGCAGTTAAACTCAAGCACAAGCTCCACGTGGAAGCCTGAGCACTATCACTGTTCATGGGAGAGCAATGACTAAGGGAACTCACACAGGGGACAGAAAAGTGTCACGAGGAACTTTAATGTCTGCATTTACAGTGGGCTTTCCTCAGCTCCCCAGAATGACCCAGAATTCAGATACGGGCTATGGACTGTCACCAAGACCTATAATAATAACTTTACAGTCAGCTTCTCATCAAAAGAGCCCCCCTGCAAAATGGGTACCATGAGGGCAGGAAAACTGAGTGAAGACAACTGCTTAACTTTCCTGGGATGCTGAATAGTCCCCACTGGAGAAGTTCAACAGGATGTAAGATTATAATGGATTGTCTTCTTGCCTCTTTTGCTTCATTAACTAAAAAATCACTTTCAAGTACTGGAGTGTAAGGGTGGAG
Source organism: Formicarius rufipectus (assembly GCA_013399695.1). Classification (NCBI taxonomy): domain Eukaryota; kingdom Metazoa; phylum Chordata; class Aves; order Passeriformes; family Formicariidae; genus Formicarius; species Formicarius rufipectus. Next base: position 1,382,453 of record VXAU01002755.1, read on the forward strand.
ACAGAGAAGAATATCTGAAGCTGATCTTTAAGAAAAGCATCTGAGCCAAAACGATTTGCTGTTCTGGTAATGCTTTGTTGTGTACTTGCTTTTTTTCTTTTTCTTTTCTAATTCATTAATTTCTTTTCTAAATCATTAGCATTACCAAATTTATTCAATTTTACCTTGACAAATGTTTACCTTTGCTGTTTAAATTACAAGTTAGAGCAAAAGAAAAAACGAGTAACACATAGACTCCATCTGGAAATACTTTGTGGAAATGAAAAGCTCACAGTGCAAGAAGGGTTTATTTTCTGGCATGATACAACACTGAAGTTACTACTTCTTTTTTTTATGACTGAGGCCATGAGGCCAAAGCTTCCAAGAGTACAACATGAGTACCTGTAATGAGGCTACCACTTCACAGCTCCTTCTATCATCACTAGTGAAGCTTCATCCAACTGGTTTCCACAAAGATTGTCCTGAAATACAGCTGTGAGTACTTATCCCTTAATGTATTAAGCAACATCTACAGTGAGAAATAAATTCCTGCATGACACTTCAATGCATATGCACAAGGTCTCCACATAACCACATGGAAGACACCATCTGATGCAGAAGATTTTTCAATAGATACTCTTCACTGCCCCTGTAGAAAAAAAAACTCCTTCACTTACAACACCTCAAGTGCCTGATCTACCTCCAGTTGTGAGAAGGCTTTTAGTTTGTAAGGGACTGACACAGCCCACTGGATGTAGTATCCCAACCTCTGCCACTCCCAAACTCCCTATTATTTCCAAGTATTTGGGTTCCTCATGCCTATAAGTCTGCAAGGGCACCTTGGACATGTATTCAATTTATTCCCTTGCTCTAAGGGAATATAAACCTGAGAAATACAGGAGGACACTGTGTCTTCAGGCAGAGGCAGGAGTAGCAAGACCTCAGACAAGGAGATCTTGGCTGCAGCATTCCCAGAAGAATCCACTGCACAAACCCTCATTCTTTCACAGACTCTCCTTTGATTGCATCTGAGGCAAAAATTAAGAGGATAAGAGAATTCCAGTAGTAACTCAGGAGGAAAAGCCAAATGAGTTTCTGGCTAAGAATAAACATGCCCCACTGGTACTCTCCCTGATTACACCTCTAAATGCTGGACTGGCAGCATATCTGTGAGTCAGGATTTTTCACTGTCAAAACAATGTAACAGTCGAAACAAGATTTGATTAAGAATAAAAGAAAAATTATTAGTATTAACTATTTCCATTATTACAGAAAACAGAGCTTGTCAGATTAACCTGATACCTCTGACTTTATGATATTAAAAGTTTGGTTGATACACATAATAAAGTCATTGCAATATGCTTAGACTCTGTAATATATTATGGTTTCTGCAATGCATTTGACTTGGTACTGAATGACATTTTGATTAAGAAGATATACCAACAAAAATAAACTCAAGACATTAAATGGATCAAACACAAGATAAATGACACCCCTCAAATGCAAGAGCAAATGTGAAACACTTATCCTGTAGATACGCTTCAAATGGGATTCTGCAGGGACCCATTCTTAGCCCTGTGCTATTTAGCATTTTTAGAGTAACCTGGAAGAAAGCATGAAATCAATATGCATGGAGCCTGGAGATGATGCAAAGCCAAGTCTGAACAGTGATGGATAACAAAGAATATGAGACAATCATAAAAAGTCAAAAGACTGCTTGACAAGTGATACATAAAAAAATAAGTATGTTCCAATAAGGAGCAGAATACAAGGTCATACATCCAGAAACATAAGGGGCAGGCCTTACTTACAGGACTCTGATGTAGGAGACAATAATTTTTGGGGAAAAAACCGACATCATCACACATGACCAGCACAGAAAATAACAAAGATCACATACAAAATAGTATATTTGGTTGCATAAACATAGTATCTAGTCAGGATAGAAAAGTTCTAATATCTTTGTATTGGTTCATCATGTGATGCTCTCAGTCTAGAAATTATCTTGAAAATTTGAAAGCTCACAAGAGCCACAAGAATCAGGAAGATTTTGGAAAAACACAAGATTACAGATTCTTTTACTTCAATACACACACTGTCTCTATTAATAAAAATTAATTATTAGATTAAGAGTAATAGAAATATGTGTTAATATAAGGAATAACTTTAGAGGACACTTCTCAGGCTCTAATAAAGGCATATGGGGGCACTTTGATTCAGAATGTAATGGTTTCATTTGAGTAGCTTAATTAAACAGTAAATCAGTGTATTTTAAGAAGTCCTTCAAATTACATTTCCTTATGGATCCTCTAAAAACTCAAAACGTACACTGAAGTTGTCAGATTTTAGATCATAGAATATTCTGAATTGGAAGGGACCCACAAGGATCGTCGAGTCCAACTCAATTATTAAGATGATTATATAAAGATCAGAACTGTCAGGTGATACATCCTTGTAATACCTGGAAATAGATACATTCTAAGTAAAGCTAAAACTTACCAAAAAAAAAAAGCTCAAAACTGACAATGGTCTCAAGGATGGCAGGAGAGTCTCCATCACTGAAAAGGCATTCACTAGCACCTGATTCCTTCCAAAAGGATGTCCCATGAGATCAAACATGATTTCATTTAAGCCCTATATAATGGAGAGTAGACCGGGTTTTGGTGGTATCTTTTGGCCTAATTATTTAGATATTCTCTCAAAAATTCAATTCTGTGTTTTTCCAAAGAATGCCCTTGAACATGACTATGCCTTCTGGTCTGGTATCATGGCACTGGAGATTACCAGGCACAGGAGGCCCAAAATAGGATGACCAATTTAATTTCATTTTCAATCTCACAACAATCCTCCAGAAATTAAATGTGTAATCCAATAAGTCACACAAATCTCAATAGACTAATCACATTATTTTAAGCCCTTTTTAATCAACTTAAATTATTTCTTCATTAATCACATTTATGCCGATTCAGATCAACCCCAATCCTTAAACTTAGCAATGAAGTTACAAAACTCGATAAAATCAGGTAATGAATCTAGTCTAATGGGAATTTTTTTTAAAATTCCAATTGTTATTCATAACATTCATATTCTGAAGTATTTTACTCCCATCTACAGCTCTTATGTGCACAATGCATACCACACATCCCCCCTCAGCATCCTCAGGTTGAAAAGCCAGGTGAGGTATAAACCACGCCTGAGCAGTGCCAAGCCTTGCAAAGTGCTAAAGATGTTGGCAGGGCTAAAACCAACATACAAGTGAAAACAGTATTTCAGTGGTCTACTTAGCAATGGTGTGACAAATCAAACATCTCCCTTACAAGCAGAACACAGATTTCCCCATTAATTCAAAGGAAAAAAGTATTCAAGAGATTGCTGTGGTAGCCTCATTAAATCATATTATATGCATCTCATACATAGTCATATTCCAAATTTTTACCAATGCAGACGCTGAATGTTTGCATTACTCATCAAAATAAGATGTAAATTATGCAGGTTGCAAGCATTCTGATAAGCTGCAAACTGCAGCATCATAAACATTCAATTTATTTAAAGAATAACTGATTTGCTATGGTGATATGCCACAATTTTTAATCACATTTCTTCAAAACTATCTACCTTCAAGGGCACAGCTCTCCTACTTCCCAGAGCCCAAGTCTTAGGGAAAGAAAAATCACTTGCCTTTTTTTTTTTTTTTAAACAAGTAAAGGAATGCAATTATAATGTAGTTTTATTCTAGTCATATATATATTTTTGCTAAGTATAAATTTTTTTCTTACAAGTAAATAAGCTGCATGCCTGAATATTACAATCCCTTGGGTTTCACTTACCACATGCATTTTTACAGTTTAAGTACATCACCAACCAGGTGTAATTGCTTCCATCCAGTTAATATTTAAGCATTATGAATTAATGGCTATAGGCATATCAAAAAATATGTGAATGCTAACCACAGTATAATGACACTGTAACTGAAACATAACTGAGTACTTAAGAGAGAACGACAACACCTCAAACCGCCAAGAGTTTTGCACAGTTGCAGCATACAGAAAATGTCACGCAAGAAGAAACATGTTGGATTTCCAACCATAAAAGTGGCAATCTCCTGGCTTCTAGTTCTGCTGACAACCCCAGGAAGACCCCTTAGGAAACACAGTCTGCTCCGGGTTTTTCGCATGCTTTCCTTCCATGAGACTAAAAACTTTCCTGATGCACAAATAAATCTCAGTACCTTCAGAGAAAAGGCAGTTTCTGCCAGGGATTTCATCCTTCCCCTCACCTGGGGGTGATATGGCAGCAAAGGGGCAGCCAGCAGCAGGGACAGGAGCAGCTGGGACAGTGGTTTGGGGAAGATTTTTGTACTAAGAGGTTCAAGTTTTGTATTTGCCTTCTTGAGGACAGAAAGCCATAGACCCCATTGCTGAACCACAAGCTTCCCTTATCTTGCACAGTTATCATTAACACCAATACCACCCTCCCCAGAGCAACACGAGAGGGACCCAAAAGGCATCCCTTAAACGCTGGCCATGTTTAATTTTTGTGAACAAATGGAAACAGGAGAGTGGCATTAGTGAGCAATGGGAACCACTTTTTCATGGGACAACAATGAGCTCTGAACTCAAAGGTCCATTCAATGGGCCTTTGAAAATAGATTATGATTCACAACGAGTGTGTGACTTAGCTGTTGTTCATTTTAAGCTCTAATCTTACAAGCACTTACATTTAGTCCCCACGGCCACCCTTCATTTGTTAATATCCTATTTAGATTAAAATAGGTTCATCCCATTGGATGAACAAATTTGGATGAACAAATTCTCCTCAAGTTCTTTTTAAACACCAGTGCTCAGACTTTTCTAGACTTTTAAAGCTGATTCCTCCCACCAGGGAAACACAGATTCTAAATTCAGTGCTGTGGGTTTTACAAAAGCAGATACACTGAAAAGATAAATTTTAAGGAAAAGCCTTTTTCTTCTCCTAAAAACATTAATTCCTTCTTTTCTTTTTCCTCATTATTTTTCATCAGTTCCTTTAGGTGGATGTATGAGCAACAAATGCTCCCCAACACGCTGATCAGAAATAAAAAAAAGGGTAAAAGAATACATCTCTATTCAGCTGCAGGATTTGTCTAACTCTTGGAAAAAAGAAATCAAAGGTGAGCAAAAAAGCACCTTGGCCAGAAGCCAGCAGCAGTGGGTGCCCCAGGCCCATGGGAGCACACTCATTCTGAGGATGGACTGCTTCAAATCCAGCATACTTAGGAGAAGACAACTTTTTAGCTCCATTTTTATAGATTACACTGGGTTTTTTCTAGCTGATGGCCTCAGGAAAATCATATTACTGCAAATATGTCATTTAAGATTTTTTTTTAATATGTCTGTCTTTAAATGGAAGACTAAAAAGGACAATATATTAAAAAATTATATAGCGTTCAGAAAATTATAGAAATAATTTACTTTGCTTGTCAGCTTTCCATTTCAAAGTTCTTCATGAAATTTCTAGTCTTAACCCTAAAGCAAAGCTTTATGCACTGAAGGGCCAACATATTTTATATCTATTTAATTATAATAATGAAGACTTTGGTAATGCATTTAAAAGAACTACTGCTTAATCATGGCTGTATGCAGAGAACTGCTTTGTCGTACCCAGGAGAATTTGTCTGTCTTAATTAAGTCTCCTCTCTCAGAACATAGTGACTCTTTCATCTGAACTACCTTATGTAATTGCACAACAGCTCTGCTTACTGCATACATTGTTTTCAGTGCAGTTTCTAACATTGCCATGATGCTTCCTAAAGCAAGGATACAGAAAACAGAGAGAACAGCCTACAAAACGTCCCTGTGTATGGTAAATGGCATGCCCATGCTTCTGTCCTGTAGTTCAGCAACAGGGGCAGCAGTAAAATATGAATGCCCTAATGCTCATATTGATCCAAATCAGATTTAATTCTCTTAATTCAGACAAACCAATTGTTCTTTACTTACCTTAATGTAATGAAACTCAAATCTAGCCCACAGGAGCAATGTAGGAGATTCATGAAAATCCCCTTTCTTAATTGTACCATATTTTTTTCTGGGTAGACTCTTCTAAAGTGATACTCTAACCCAACCTACACCCTGAGGACCTCGCTGTCACCGTCCAAGCTTGCTAGGCCCTGGCAGATGAACCTCAGGAGTAACGAGCGGGGCCATTTCTGCACATGCTGTGCCTCACCTAAAAAATCCACTTCGCAGGCTTGAGGGATTCACCCATATTTGCAAAGCCCTGCAGTGACAGGTGGGGGACAGAATGGCAGGTGATGAGGAGCACTGGGAGCCGCAGACCCAACCCTGCATGCAGGTGGTTCAGGACATTGGGTGCTCAAGAGTGACCCCAGAGATGACAGTCTTGTTCGGCAGCATCCTGAATGACCAAGCAGCCTTTTTCAAGGAGAGCACTGCGTGCTCCACATGGAGAGGGGCCTAGAAAAGGTGGCCTAACCAAAGCTCATCTCCACCCTTCATCCCGTTGGTGAACCATGGCCAACGGGCATCTTCCAATGTGGTCAAACCACAACAAAGAGACAAAGGCAAACACCTGCCCCCAAAGGTGTGTTCAAACTGACACTGGCACATTGGAACATCAGGACCATGCTTGATACTGCAGATAGTGGATGTCCTGAGCATCATTCTGCCCTAATTGCCCATGAACTGGCACAACTCAACATCGACATTGCTGCTCTCAGTGAAGTTCGTCTCCATGAGGTAGGCAGCCTTAAAGAACATGGTGCTGGCTACACACTCTATTGGTCAGGCAAACCCAAAACTGAAAGTCACCTTTCAGGAGTTGGTTTCATGATTAGAAACTCCATTGCCTCTAAACTTGAAAACTTGCCGACAGGTCATTCTGATCGCATTATCTCCCTACGCCTCCCACTGCACAACAAACAACACGTTGTCCTCTTCAGTGTACATGCCCCAACTCTCCAAGCTGACCCTGCAGAAAAAGACAAATTCTACACCGACCTGCGCCGCCTTACCAAAAAGGTTCCTGCAGATGATAAAATCATAATCCTCGGTGACTTCAATGCCAGAGTAGGAAAGAACTCTGAAGCCTGGAAAGAAGTACTAGACAAGCATGGTGTTGGAAACTGCAATGACAACGGACACCTCCTGATAGAGTTTTGTGCAGAACAACAGCTCACCATCACCAACACTATCTTTCAACTGAAAGACAGCCTGAAGACAACCTGGATGCATCCTCGATCCAAACACTGGCACCTCATTGACTATGTCTTAGTGCAACAAAGGAATATTCATGATGTCTGTCATACCCGAGTGATGCCCAGTGCAGAATGCCAAACAGACCACCGCCTTGTGCGTTGCAAGCTTAACCTCCACTTTAAGCCCAAACATAAGAGGTGTGGTATTCCAAGGAGGAGGCTCAATGCCAACAAGTTTCAAACAGCTGCAGTGAGAGACAACTTCCAGGTAAACCTCCAAACTAAACTTGAAGATCATCTCACAGATCCCTCTCCTGAAGTGCTTTGGCAACATATTAAAAGTAGCATTCTGCAGTGCTCTGAAGAATCCTTAGGGTTCTCCTCCAAGAAAAACAAAGACTGGTTTGATGAAAACAATCAAGAGATCCAGGAATTATTGACAAAGAAGAGAACTGCTCACCAAGCACACCTCACTCAGCCATACTGTCATGTAAGAAAAGCAGCCTTTTGTCTTGCATGCAGCAAGCTCCAACAGAAACTTCGAGGCATCCAGAACAAGTGGTGGATTAACCTAGCAGAAAAGACTCAACTGTGTGCAAATCTGGGTGACCACAGAGGATTCTATGAGGCTCTGAAAGCAGCGTACAGACTCACACACCAGGTTCAAAGCCCTCTACTCAGCACAGATGGCCAAATGTTTCTCACAGATAAAACCTCCATCCTGAATCTATGGTCGGAACATTTTCAGACTCTCCTCAGTACCAACCATGTAGTCCAAGACTCAACAATTCAGCACATCACACAACAATCGGTGAAAAACAAATTGGATATAGCCAAGTAGGCAAACGTGCAGGACTGGGTATGAAGCAGGTTTTCCTTGCATCCCATTTCCAAAAAGCTCAAGTACAGATGTCCCATATCATTGTATATGGAGTCAGAGGTACTTCTGTATCAACCACTGAAGCAACAGATCTGACTTCAGAGTAACACTGACATAAGCAGAAGTTCAGTTACTTTGCTTTGCACAAAGAATAGATCTGATGATACATCCCCAGCTCTTGCTGAGTCAATGAAATGTTTAACCACAGATCTACTGTATTCAGGGAAACTTAAAAAATATATTTTAGTGCTCTGCTGGTCTCAGAGACTCACTCACCGTCATGCAGGAAACAGAAGGCAGAGGAGCTGTGAGTGGCACCCACACACTGTAATACTGAGCCACAAAACCACCCCTCTGTTTTCAGAGATTGCTCTAGCTCTGTATCACACCTACATGTTTTGTGAATCACATCTTCATAGTAGGAATGTGGCAGCATGCAGCAAAAACAAGTCAAACAGCTGTCTTGGTAAAGTAAGATGTTTCTTTGCAAGTGTAAAAAAGACATCACGCACCATACCCAAGTGTTCTTTCAATAAGATTGCTTTGGTATATATTCAGGAAAAAAAAAAACCTCAAATCTGAAAGATAACCCTTTTAATTTCTGACCATAAACATAATCTGAAGGCAGGTAGGAGACATGGGCTTTAATCCTTTTAACCTAAACTGTATGCCTTTCACCACAAGTTTCCCAATAATTAATATATAATAAACAGCTCAGTTTGCGTAATACCAAATGTTGGTTTCTTACTTAAAAGTTTCAGCGTTAATTGTTTTTCCTTCTTGTATTTGAGTGTTTTCATGCATGTAATACCAGAAAATATACACAGAATTCCCCATTTACCTCTGCCATTTAATTTCTATACAGTGATGACATGAAAAAATGCTTATTTCAGCAGACCCTTGTGCAGAACTGGTCCCATGCAAAACCAAAACCAGGTTCGCAAGCAGTCCATATGCACAGCCTCACCAAGAAAATTAAATGCTGCCCATAGTTTAATCAGAATTTTCAGAGACAGAAAATTTGTCTTAAGTTTACTAGAAGCAGGTGTTTATTCTACAGGGAAGAATGGAGACCAAAAGGCCTGGAAAATCTTTTCGTCTTTTCCTATTTAAGCCTGTGCAAAGAGACACACAGTGTTTGACAAATAGATGCATTTTAAATACACATCCTGGACGTGTTTATACTCCATTTGTGACTAACATAAGGAACTGGGAATAAAGCTGTGCTAGGTCCTGTGGCTTGAGACAGGATACAGGGATATATGAGTGCACAGGCACAAGCACAACACCACAGCTGCGTGAGCACACATCACACACTGACACACACCCAAGACAGAGCTGTGAAGGGATTTCACCACCTCCTTTCCAAGTGCAACCTGTAAAATTATAAAAAAAACTTGGTACATTCTGAGCCATTTCAAAAGCAAACATTTTCTCCACACAAATGTCTCCTTGAAGCCCAGAGGGCAATCATGCCTTGCAGGGATGATTATACATCATCCAGAAGGGGAAAGAGAAGCAGAACAGGAGAAGAACTCCATCAGAGAGAAACTGGGAAAACCAGCAGGATTATACAAGAGGAGCACCTAGAGCCCCATCGAGCAAACATTGCTACTGCCTGGATTAATCAGATAGAGTTGTTCCTGAAACCAATACATAAGCTGACATTAGTTCAGTCTGCATGTATAATATCAATTCTGTCTCATTTTTCATACATCATATTTTAATTAAAATATTTTAACTGAAAATTAAAATGTCAGAGGTGATGCACAGGTGCTGGTGAAAAGATTTACCTTCTCCCTAATTCAAATAAAATTTAAAAAAGGAGGAAATACCTAAAAGCAAGAGTTCCAAGGGATACACTGCTCAACCAGCAGCAGGGACTGGCCACTGAATTAATGTTCCAGGGTTTTATTTTCTTTCTAAACTTACCTCTTGCTGCCAGTTACATGCCTGCAGGATCAGGGACTACCCAGCTGAACTCTATTAGTCAAATAGCAGGGGAATGTAAAAGCAAATAGCTCCTAAATGCAGTAGAACAGTAATAGTACATTAATCAGGAAACTCCAAAAAGCTTCTTTACTCATCAGGCATAAGAAGGTCCCTTAGCCAAACTGAAGCCTTGGACTCCACCACCACCCCATGCAGACACAGGCAGGTGTGCGCTCACCTGCCTCAGCTTCCCCCAGAATTTGGATAAGACCCAAACACAGCGGTGGAGCACCACCTGCCACCTCTCCAAAAATATTCAGCAATAGGTTTCACTGGGAGAGGGGATGACAGAGGAGCCATGCAGCACAATACTCACTACTTTCCAGCCCTACTTCTCTAATGAAGCCTAACTTCACTTCTTCTGACTGCTAGTTGCTTTGAACAGGCTAACATGAGACCTGCATCTCCTGTCTCCAAAGCTACTGCTTCTGATGTTTCCAGAGGTTCTTATGTTTAGTTCAAAGGAGTCAAAGTTACAAACTTTGTCCACCTCAAATCAGCCACCACCTTCATCCTGAATTTCTAAGTGCACACATTTTGGGTCCAGCACCATACACAACAGGGCTCTACTGATGCTGCTGGACATTTGCTGAAACTTTCTCTGGTTCCCCAAATAAAGCACATTCCATGACTTAACTTCATTTTCTAGCTACAAAATAAATAAAAGAGACAATAAAATGTTGCATATTGGAATGTACTCTAACAGTGACTGGGGAGCCCTTAGGCAGAGTGGGAACATAAACAAAAATTAAGGCATGAGTCACAGAGTGTAAGTCAAAGATAAAAAAGAGGAGAAAAAAAACCAGCAAGAATTGTGATATACAAGAAGATGGTGTAAACACTACAGACACCAGACAGAAGTTGTAAACAGGGGCCCATGTAGAAGTGGCTGTCAGACACAGGCAGCAAACTTCAGAAGTGGACAAGCTAAAGAGCTTCTGACACTTCGCTCAGTTCAGCTTTCCATCCTCATTAAAAAAGCACCTGAAAAGGGAAACCTTCATTCTCCTGGGAGCACATTTACTTCTGAACAAATGTTACTGAGAGTTGCACTATTGACGTCAATAAAAGGAGGGCAGTCTAATCACCAGAGCCAGCTTTGGGTTGCTGATTTGATGGGGATCTGCAGCTCAAGCTGCTAATGGTTTGAACCTCATTTTGTGGTAATCTGTGTTCTCAGTTACTATATTTATTCCCCATTCCTCACTGCTGAGGTATCTAACATTACTGTACCTGTCAGGTGCTGGGAACTGAAAATTGTTACTCTGCAATATTCAACGGGGGGGGGAAAACCCAACCAAACCACCACCAACAACAAAAGCCAGAAAATGGATATTACTAATGGTCAGTGTCAGCACGGATGTTCGTAGAGGATACAGCAGGTCCACAGAGCTGAATTACATCACATATTTGCACATGGCAATTTGCACTGAACAGGAAATACTTTTCTCCTTAGCTGAGTCTTGCTGTTAAAACAGATCAGCCTGGAAGAAGACTAAAGGTTGGGAGGGAAAAAAAGCCAGCCTGATCTCCTCAATTGTCTGCAGAGTACAGGCACATCCCCACCAACCTCTCCAGCCTCCGTGCTGTGGTGTGCACTATGCAGCCGTGCATGGCAAAGACTCAGGATGCAAAAGGCCATCAGCAGTTCTCATCCTCAAGACTAAAGGCCAAACTGGGCCAACCCCTCTGGTGGCAGCAGAGGTGCATGATTCCAGTGAATCCCTCAAGGCAGAGACACAGCAGGCTGGCCAGGCAGCACAGTGACACTCGACATGCCACTGCTTCACCAGCAAGGCCCTCACCTGCCAACACACCCAAGGATTTTGTGCATGGCTGTTTCCCAGCATTGGTTCTCCCACTGCTTGGTCCTCTGCAGACCCAGGGTGGGTCGGTGGGTTGGCCAGCCAAGGAGAGGCAGCACAGCCTGGCTGGTCTGCACAGAGCAGCAGTGCCTGAGACGTGCGAGGCATTCAGGCACACACCTGGTGATTCACAGCATCCATTTCAGTGGCCAAAACTGTTTAATAAACCACAAGTCGACTTGAGGCTTGAAATTTCACAGGGACGTTTAGACTGAGAGCTTACACAGTGACAAACTTCTGGCTTTGAGAAAGACTGCTAAAACCTATCTCTGGTCGTTTACACACCCTCCCTTCTAGTGCGAGACCTGCCATCTGCCTGCTGCGAGTTGCCGGTGGCGCTGCCGGATCAGCAGCCGCCGCTGCAGCACAGACAATAAACCTCTCCCGGGGTTCTCACCCATGCACTGCTTTTAGATTGTTGCCTAACAAGGAACATGTGGCTTAGGGTTAGAGGCAGGGGGCAGGAGAACTTGGTCATTTATACCCCAAGTGCTGCCATACAAGGCTTTTCCTCTTTGGGAGCGGTGAGGAGGAGCAGCAACACCCCCGAAGTCCAAGCAGGGAATCCCAGTGAGCTGACACTTCTCTGCTGGCACTGCAGAAAGACTGCCAGGCACCAGCCCCTCCAACACGACTGCATCCACCTCTGCATCTCAGACACTAAGCAAGGCCCTTGAGGGCTAATAAAAATGTCACCCCTCCACAGACACCCTATTTGGCCTTAGGCACAGTCAAATTCTCCTTTCTTCCATCAGTTCATCACCTGAAAGACCAAAATCACTCATATGATTTCCATTCCTGCCTTACCCCACAGAAGCTGATGTGTGGAAGCTGCACATGAAACAGCAGTGGCTGCGCCTTCAAACAGGGGACTCATCCACTTGACATACAGTAAATTCATGTCCCCTGCTCCTTCCTTACCTGCCTGAACCCCAATGCATACAGCAGACTATTTTAAAAAGAGGCAATTTGAATTAAATAGCACTCCTAAAACATACCAAGAGCATTCCTGAAAACCAACCGTTTGCCTGAATTTTATTCAAAAGCCTCTAAACAAATACCAAGCTCTGCTGCAACACCGCTGCTTTCCCTTTGCCTCAGTAATTCAGTTTCCACTGTGGGGGGCTGTTTATCTCATTCCCCTTGCAACACAAAAGCCATTTCTTCAGTCCAACCTCCACATTACAGATGGTTCTTTTTTCCTTTATCATAAGCCTGCTGATAGCCTATTTCACATGGAGGCAAAGCACACAGCTGAGTGATGAAGGTGGCAGCAGAGAAGCAATCACGCTCACACAAGGGACCTCTCCCAGGATTTTATGCTGCTTGCAGAGTCTGACTCTAGTGCCACACTGGCTGTACATCACTGTGATTACACTGGCTAGGTTATCCTGATTTATGCGACAGAGCGAGACGGAGAGGCAGGAAATTGGCCCAGCAACGATGTACTAATGTGTACTCCTCTCCAGAAGCTCAGTGCCTGTAAATACAAAAATGTTAAAACCATGTTTTTGATAAGCATGACAAATCACATAAAGTCACTAAAATTTTATTAGAGGAAACGTTTTCAAATGCATTGATTAAATCAGGAATAATGACTTGGACCCGAAGTTATAAACCTCTAATTTCATCAGCACTAATGACCTCCTGAAATAGAAGGGAGGAAGTCATGGCTGAGACAAAGAGTGCACAGCACGTGGCACCAGCCCTTTATTGGCCATGCTGCAATGGATAAAACTGAGTGAGAAGACAAACAGTGTGGAGAACCAAACCACAATCCATGTGTTAAATAGCTTCAGCTACCTATGATTTCAAACCCTGTTCAAAATCACTTTTTTCTTGAGCTCCAACAAACATTGAGACACTAAACTGTAATCAAAAAGCAGCCTATATAGAAGCAGTGTTATTCTGTGAATATTCACCATGAAGCATATGGAAAAATGAATGTGGTTCAACCTGTAATCATCTTCCCAGTGCAAATGGCTTCTGACATATACAAAGTGTAAGTTGCATGCAAACATCTCCCACACCAAACTGCTAACTCCAAAGGACATGCAGCAAGGAGCATGTCATCAGGTGGCATTCACCTTCCCACTCTGCCACAGCACTACGCTCTTCTCTCACAGAAAGTCCCACTCCTCCCCAGTACTGACAGATTTACCTCCACAGCCCTGCTGAGAGGAGGGAGACAAGGGAAGGTGTAAAGCTTCCACAGCACATAGAGCTTAGGATCAATCCAATTGTCCCTTGCCTCCCTGATGCTGACTGAACAAAGAAACATGTAACCTGTACTCAGAGGTGCCACTGCCAAGATTAGAGAGACCTGAGCTTGATAAAGAGCAAGGAAATGAGCAGAGGTGATAATGCATCTTCTTAAATGTCCCTGGGTTCTGGGGATGGACAGGCCTTGTTCTCATCCCTGACATGATTTGGACAGACTCAGGATCACACGAAACCTAAACTCATCTCCAAATGCCTGCATGCAACTCAGCAGACCAGGTGGAAAGCAAAGCATGGTTCTCATGTCCTGCTTCCCAGGTCCCCAGGATTGGTGTGACTGCTGCAAAACCCAATCCTCTTCACAATGAAGTTACTTCTTCCTGATGGAAAGAGTCCTTTAAACCTAAACTGCTCGTTCACTAGGACCTGCTTGGGGCCTTCTATACACAGTCCTCCTTTTATCCTCCCATAACAGCAAACGTTTTAAGGTGTTTTATCCATTTTCTTTTTTCCCCTCCAATGTTTAGCCCTTTCCCTTTTGCTCTATGAAAATCAGAAGCAAGAAGGAAGGGTAAAATGAATATCTGCTATGTCTGTCAAAATACAATGAACTGGAAGAAAGCAAACTGTTTTTCCGTAAACTCAGTTATCATTACCTCACATGTCTCTGAAACTAGCAAATATAAGAAACTGGAGTTGGAAGACTTGTTTTAACAAAGGTTGCACCTTGAAATATAAAATTATGCAACTCTGGGGGGAAAAAAGCAGAAAGAGTGTTTTCCCTTCCCTCATTAATGCAGTCTTTAGATTTATATACTTCTCTTTTTTTTTAAGGACTACATCACAGGATAATGCATGATTAATTCATTAATCTTCATCAGCTATGTTTAATCTGTCAGATAAATGGGAAACACATACTGATAACACATGGCTGTGCATTAACACTATTTCTGCCTGTCGCACCATGAGACATCCAAAAAACAAGCTGCACCTCAAGAAACAATTTAGCTTAATCTCCCTCCAGGATCCAACACTCATGCAACACGCTGCCCACCTTCCCTGACCCATCAGAGTACCCTGCATGGTGAAAACCTGAGTTTCAGAGCTTTGGATCTGAACCTTTGGGACACATGAGAAGTTGGGACCTTGCTGGCTACAGACACTTTCCTGCATGGCAGAAGCTAGAATGATGCTCTTCTGTGCACTCTTGGAATTTCCAGGAGCATAATACAGAAATAATCTCATTTGGGCATCCAGGAAGAGGACAGAATGATTCACCTTACACATTGTAA
This sequence comes from Formicarius rufipectus, assembly GCA_013399695.1. NCBI lineage: Eukaryota > Metazoa > Chordata > Aves > Passeriformes > Formicariidae > Formicarius > Formicarius rufipectus. Next base: position 1,397,876 of record VXAU01002755.1, read on the forward strand.
GCAAATTTGGTTTAAAAGTCCACACAACTAATTATTAGAAATGGGTCATGATTAAAAGCGTTTTACTTTTTTCCTTAAACTGGAATTCCAAATTCAAGGTATGAGTTTGGTTGCCTTTTTTCCCCCCCTTCCTTTCCTCTAGTACAGGAATAAGCTTTCTATTATTAGCCTGTTTCTGTCATTAAATGCATAGTGTGTGCAAACACTGATGGGTGTTTTTTTGTTCTATCAAACTCTGTTCTGTTCTAGCAACTGAGAGATACATCTTTTACTGCATTACACATAGGAAATATTTAGAACAAACAAAAAAGACAACACTGGCTACCCACGTACATTAAATATCTGATAGCAAATTGAAAACAGTACATGAGGTAGTGCAGCTGCACAACATTATGATAATTGAGTCCACCCTCCATCTCTCCAGCCACTGAGCTGCAGCCCTCTTTCAGTATCCTTGAGTTATTTGTTTCATTATAAATAAAGACCTCATTTCCAAACTCTTCCAATCTTTATTTTTTCCCTTGAACTCACCTCTGAGAGACTTAATGAGGACAGAAAATTGATCAGTGAGTACACTGTATGCCTTATTTGAAAGCACATAATGTTTCTCACAAGTCCTCTTTGCAGAAAGATGTGTCTGCAACTATGTCTCTTCTATAAATATATTAGGAAAGATGAAAGAGACTCAGCAGTCCAGGACTTGAACACAGGCTTGTGCCTTTCAGCTTCCACAGGAAGACTCACTCCAAGCCTACAGGCAGAGGGTGAACCACTGTAGCCTGTCACCATTGTAGCTGCCACTGCTGGAAACCAGGGCCGGTCTGCCATCCCTCTGGGGATCACAGCTGGAGCACTGCTGTCTCACAGGCACTTCTAACCACGGTGAGTGCTCACCTGATAAGCGGAGGCATGGCCATCAACAGATCACCTCCAAAAAGGTTTTTGCTCAACTCCTCTGGACCTTTCCTGATAATTGTTCTCTTGGGTACTTCCAGATGACAAGGAAAACCCACCCATCAGAGCAACTCCCAGATCCGCAGTGCCATGACCATCATCTGTGTGTTGTTTCATGTCAAGCTAATGTTGTATAGGTCACATGCAAATCCCAAATTTATGTTACTGAGATCTCAAGGGATGGGTGATGAACACTGAGAGAGTATTCCATTTTTAATGTGCCCTTTGGCTCCTACAATAATATACCATAACAAAAGCGAACTGCTGCACCTTCACTGATTTCAGGCTGTGCAGACAGGGGAGGGGAAGCGTGGCAGAAATTCCATACACTGGATGGCAGCCCATGGCAAGCCCTGGCTGCTGCCTGCCACCTGTGTCTGCTGCAGAAGCTGGCAAAGCCACAGGGGTCCATCATGCCACCACACAGCTCAGCACACCATCACAAGGATCCACTGGCATGACAAAACCCAGTGACCTGGTTAGCGCAGATGTGCTAAAACACCAAGACTGCAATGCTCCACCCAGCAGCTGTGCACTGCCACTCCTCCCAGTGGCAGCCCAGATGGTTTTAGGACTAATCTGAAAGATTTTGCTTACTCAGATCGTGAACCTCCAGTGCACCAAGTAACTCACTTGTGCTGAAACTGGACTCTCTTCAAGAAGTGTGAGGTTCAATCCTGTTCTGTTTCGTTCTTACCAAACTTAAAAAATATTTGTATTAAATTAAAAACAAAGTCACAAACATATAAATGGTTGGTGTTCAAACTTTCATCCATTTATGGACCATTATTTACATGTGGGGTCCTTGTCTCCTAGAGATATCCAATTCAAAATTAATTTACAATCATGTCTTCAGAAAAGTAACATGAACCATAGCATGAGAAGACCTCAGCATGAGAGAGATAAACAACCTTCAGCAGAACACACTGGGGTGCAAGCAAGCTAACACACAACTGCCACAGTACAGGAAACAAAACTAGGTAGTTACTCTTAAAAATACAAACACAGTATGGTAAACATTTTCTTCCCTAATGCTGACTGATATAATTAGTGACTAGTAAATACTTTTGTGATAGCAGCAACCAGACCTCACAATGAGATGTTAGACGGCATTGGCAGGTACTGTATGAATAAAAAGAGACCACAGTTGGTCTAAAGGGTTGACTGTTAATATTGCTTGCTTTATTCTAATATCTGGGGGGGAAAAAGTCTTAGTCTGAAGGAAATTTTTAAAGGCACTCAGAATATACATTGGCTCATCAGTTGGGTCATTAACACAGAATAAGTGTGTTAATAATAAATACTGTGTTAATAATAAAGAAAAATTACTCAGAGCAGTAACAGTAAATGATGCAGTTTGAGATAAAGCCTAATAATAGCAGCAGTTTTGTTCATTTACTACATGTGCTGTTTGTTGAATGGCTTTAAGACATTTCCCATGTTAGCCAACAGCAATTTTGAAACTGGACTGGAAATGAGTTTGTGAAAAATACAAGCATATTTAATAGCAGAATGGACTCAAGCTATGCATTAAATCAACTGATCTTATCAGGCTCCATTCATCTCTAATTCTCACCAGCAACAAAAATGGAGAGTGGGCAGGAAGCTGTTTCCCGTGCCGTTCCATTAAGCTTCCCACTGATGCACTCTAAACAAAAGGTTCCACGTTTCTGTGGAAAGAGTAACAGCCCCACCAGACCTGCAGGAAAGGTCCGTGTCCTCAGCTTTCCCACGAGCCCCTCTCTGTTCTCAGGGCTGTGGGAGCCTGGTGGCTGTGACCCTCTCACCGCAGACAGCTCATGTGGAGAGGAGTGTGTTTCACGGGACCCTTCGCAGCAGCCTCCCTACGCACTGCTCACGCTAAAGTTAACATTTACACTGTTCAAGACCTCCCTTGAAACTGCCAATGTGTTTGTAAGACACCAAAAACAGAGGTTTAAATCATTCATCTGCCTATGATCGTTAACCTGCAATTGCTTTTCCGTTTCAATCTCTTCATGCCCCCATTAAATTGCAGACTGACAGTCTCTCGAGCAAGCCGAGTGTGCCCACCGTCAGCTCAGGCCGATAGAAAGTTTGCCCCCAGCTACACACGCAGGTCAAACCAGACAGCACACTACACCTAAGTGGTTATAGTCAAGGCCAATAAGATGAATATTTTAAGAAAGGACATCCAAGGCTCTTCCCCTGCCCAGAAGAGACAAGGGAAGGAGTAGGAACCCCATCGAGGCTGAGGAATGGAAGGACCTCACGTGCTGGTCATGCTGCAGCAGAACACCCCTGCCAGGCTGATGGCAGTCCCAGCCCGAGGGCTGCAGTGCAACAGGGATGAGGGAACAACTGCAGGAGGACATGAGGAGGTGAAAGGTAAACAAGGATGCACGATTTTGCCTCCTACGGGATTAAATGCAGGCCATGTGCAAAGCAGAGTTTCACCAGGCATATCGCCAGCGTGCAGCGAGGGGAAGGCAGCACTTCAAGGGCCTGCAGGATTGCACCTTCAAGAAACATGGGCATCACTCCCACCCATCTGCTTTGGAGTGCTCAGGGCCCTCAAAGACCAGAAGGGGAAGCAGGAGCCCAGCCCTGCCACAGTGCAGCACTTGTGCAGCAGCTGCTGCCAGGCTTCCCAAGGGCTGCATCCAGCTGCACACACCAAGACACCCTGCTCTTGGTTCTGCTCACAGGGAGACGTGCCAAGGGGAAGGCAGCTGGCAAAAGTGAGTAAATCCTTCATCTCAAACTAGCAGAGATCCTGCTGTGACCCTGCCAGCTCTGATGGTGGGTCAGATAAAGGGCCCTGCACTCCAGGTAGCTCATAAAAAGAGATTAAAGCATCACAGTCAACGAGACAGTTTCCTTCTATTGGCCCACTCAGGCAGAACAGTTTTCTCTCCAGGTTAATTTCTGCCTTCCTCCACTCAGTGGAGACCCCAGGGTGTGCAGGTGGGAGGCACGGGAAAGGCACAGCAGAATGGAGAGGGGCACAGCCAGGGAGGAGCCCCTGTGTCCCTCCTCCACACTCACCCTCCCAGCAGGGGACCGTTCCTACAGGATGAGTGTGCCTCCTGCAATGGCAGGGACACACCCCCATGGGCTGCAATGCAAATGTAAGCCAGTCATTCCAAAAATAATGGCAAAAGCATTTAGTTGTCACACAATTAAACAACTATTTTCATGGCATTTTTAGAGAGTCCATTCAGACTGACTGTGGAGGTCTGTCAGACAGGGAGGTATTCTCTGCTCCTTGCAAATGTGGCTTTGACTAATGAGGAAACACAAGACAAGTATCAGTGATGTGCCCTGTCAAACTTTGGCAGTAGAGCAACAAGGAAGCCAGAAAATACAGCTGAGGTGTGAGAACAACAGATGGATATTCTGCCAAGATAATGCTGCTTTCCTCCCAGGACAGCCACGGCCTACCCAAGCTCTGGGGATGGTCATTATGTCAGCATCTTCCCCTAAAAGGGAAAAGCTAGCTCCCCAAGGCTCAATATCCCTTAAAGCCCTCCATCAGAAGGAATAAAAGAGAAAAAAGCAGTGACACAGCAACACTGTATGCCACTCATGCAATTACTGATTGTACATGAAGTCCATATTTGCTACGCTTTTCATAAAATTTACAGAGCACCATCCAACTGAAGTCTGTGTCAACAAAAAGGAGTTGGTGACCTGGCAAAGGGATTCCACTGACCAAGCCTCGGCCAGGAACCTGCACAAACATTTGTTAAAAGATGAATGTCTGCAAAGGAACACATACACATATTCTCAGCTCCACATGCCTGACACCTGTGTCGTGCTTCGTTCCAGGCAACTAACCACAGCAGGACAGAAACACCAACGTCCCAGGTCACCAACTGCTTAACGAATTGAGATTTTGTGGGTGTTAGCTGACATTTCTAGGGAAATGCACTGCACTCATGAAAACTAGCGTGTTGCAGGATTCCCTTCTAAGGAATTCGGTTTGTTTTTTCCAAGCTGAGAAACTGACAGGATAATGCACTGAAAATATTTGCTGTGTAGTCCCCAAGAGCTCCCCTGGGCACAGGCGGAGGTTTCTGTTATGGCCCCAAGCCTCAAGAGAGCAGCAAGACAAAGAATCTACATTCTCCTATCAGCAGCATCTCCACCCTGACTGCTGCTCACCACGCCCTGCACGGAGCACTGTTTGCACTTACCATAAGGGCTTTATAGATTGCAATTCCCAACTGTCTTCCCTGTCTATAGAAACTGTCATCTCTCGACCCGATTCAAGCTCCTAGTACATGACAGCTAAGTACAACATCTGAGCCCTAAAGTCAGATTACTACAATTTACTTCGTGTATTACTGTTTTGTGGAACAAAACCCCTATAATCCAGTGAGGTTATAGAGAGGTACGTTTATTCCAGGCCCGGGACCCATGGGGGATCGCTCCTCCAAAAACACACACACCTGTTTAACAAAGGGTTTATATGCAAGTAAGTTATGCATATTCATTTTTCTTTTATGCATAAACATTATTTCCTTGGAGAAGATGGGGTTGTTATAATGAATCGAAGGAACTGATTTCCATTTTCTCCACCCCGTGCTGCTGCTTCTTGCTGTTCATCCTGGTAATTCAGGGCAGGGTCCTTGGGGGTCTTAAGGGATGAAGCAAGAGGTCTTCCTCCTGTGAACTTTCTACCTTTTGCTCAAAACTGGTCTAAACCAGTCTTGTTGGCAACTGTAACTGGTCTAATTGGACTTATCTTTTTCTTTTGACAAGTTTTCTGATTTATCATCGGGTATCCTGGCTGTTTTAATTGTCCAAGAAGTCCTGGGCCTCTTGGCATGGCCCCTTTCAAGGACACTGTGTGAGTTTTGCTGCAGTGAATTTCATCCTACTAAGGAAATTCTAAGATAAGTATAAAAGTATAGAAAATAAGCATCATTATAAGCCCTAGGTAAATAAGCATAAACAAAATAGGCATAAACAACATGAGCATAAGCAAACAAAATAAGCATCATAAGCCCCAAGTAAAATAAAAAAACATAGGGTTCCCTTTCCCTTCCCCCTCATCATTACAGAAAGCATCAGCTTCCAGCAGGAGCCCACGTGAACAAATAAATAGACAACAGACTTTCCCGTTTGTCAAGTGACTATTCACATCTTATTTAGTCTGTTAAGCATATTGCTGTTGGTTTGAAATGAAGATCAACACGGCTTGCAGACGAACACAATAATAATGGTCTGCTTTACATTAAGCTCTGTCCAACACCTTGGTCTTCTAGCAAGCACTTAACCTTCAGCTGCACCTTCTTGGAAAGAGCTGCAGTGTTATTAAAATACTTCTATACTTCACACGCTTCACAGTCACTGAAATCAGCCACAGCACCTCCCAGATTGTACATCTTTCAGCTCTCCATCACTGTGAGAGCCAAAAGCAGAGCCTTTGCCTGAGCTGCCCCTGCCCATGGCTCATCTGGAGCTGCTGCAGGGCTCTTACAGCCACAAAACATCCTGGGTACGAGAAGGTCACTTTAATTAGCGGATGACACTGAGGTGGTTGCAGAAATGGAGAAGTCTTCCTCGCCCATTTTCTGCTTCACAGCCTATCCACAGGTCTCTAATTATACATATTCACACCTCCACACAGGATTTAATGGGAGTGGAAAGAGAGTGTTCATCTGCAGACAACATCATTTTTCTCTAAAATATGCAAAGTTAAGTAAAATGCTGTGAAGCAAGAAACTCCAGGTGACTTTAAATTATTTAACCGTCCACACGAAATCTTTGCATACAGCTTGAAACAAAAGGTTCTTTTCCATTAAAAAAGTACATATATTTTCTAGAGCTTGGAATTAAAAATGCATCAAGAAAATGTTCTGCCTTTAAGATGGTGCAAGTCTTGATAGTTCTGCTGATTTCAACAGACTGAAGTACAACCAAAATACTTTTAAGTGGAAAAAAAAGTAATGACAAAATATGTCTTCAAGTCCTTTACTTCAACGATCGGGGAGAATTACTCTTCTCACACCTAACTATCAAGAGTTTTTCTAAAATTAAAAAAAAAAAAAAATTTAGAAACAAACAAAACAAAAACCAAAACAAACAAACAAAAACACAAAACCCACCACCCCAGCCAAGTTATGAGGGCAGTACCAGTTTCAGAAAGCCTATGATAGTCAAATGTCATAAGAATTCTATTTTTTTTTGTGCATCCATCAAAATAAAATCCATCACTCATTCTTCTAGCAAATAATTCTGGTCAGGTTACTTACTGATGTTGCTACAACTTAGTACAAATTTATGTTTTCATCTGGAAAAATTTAAGGGAAGGTGCACTCAGATACCTCAATGAACTACATACCCATTTCTTGGTGATGTGCTGAAGAGATCCTTCCCACCACTGGCAGAAACCTAAACTACACTTTCTGAATGCTTTTCAAATTGGACAGTTTTTTGCATCTCTGCACAGCACATAGAGAACAGGAGACCCAGCAAGACAACACCAAGCAAACCAGGAACTTTTCCCTACCACAAACTGGTTCCTGACATAAGCTGTTGAAAAAGAAAAGGTTGCAAAGTCAGACCACTTCACTGATAAACCTCATTGGCCGGGTTTCACTGAAAGAGGAAAACCAAGGAGCCAATACCAAACACCAGCCTGCTACCTCAAGCTCCACCTGGGATGGGGAAAGGGAAACCTGAGAGCCCATGGCAGGAGAACTGCCCAGTGCATTTCTCCTACAGCCAGTGTAGCACTTCCTGGAGGACCGGAGTCACCAGCACCCCACTGATGAACCTACAGCTTCCCACAGGCCATTCCCCACCCTGCCAAAGGGTCAGCAAGCCCATAAGCCTCTTCCTCACACAGATGCTCTGGACCGTGTCCACTCCATTGTGTTTCCTTGGAAAGGGCCACACAGCCTTGTGAGAAGAGGGGTGGTGTGGCCCGTGGCTGTGAGCTGCAGGTCCTGGACACCTGCAGGGGGAGGAAACAGGAGGATGCAAAACTGACATCAGCCCCAACCACCTCGATACTGGGACATTCAGGTTGGATGCATAAACTTTGCAAGGAACAGTTTGCTGGTTGTTTGGCTGAGGTTTTTGTAGCAATAATAGGTTCTGTAGCTTCCTTCAAAAACCATTGCTGCTGAAAGCTGAAGAAAAGCTGCAATTACTGTGACTGTTAGGATGCTCAAGTGAATGCATGTTACAGATGGAACTCTGAAAGCCAGAAATATTTTGCCAGTGCTTTTAGTTTATTTAAAAATGGTCAACTGCAGTTCTGTAAATGCAGCATACCTCCAGCACCAAGGGCTAAAATCACTGAGCTGGAATATGCATCTCCGTTGCAAATCCCTTAGTACTCTCAAAAACAGGAAATGAAACAAAAGCCCGCAAATAAATTGTATTTCAGTCGTTAATCAAAATACTGGACATTTCTTCCCAGAACCTCTGACCTTTACTCAGTATATCTCATGGCAAATAAAGACTGGGGGGACTTCTGCTTAGGATCACATTTTCCTCTCCAATGCGTATCTTCAGCCCTCAGGTCAAAGCAACCTTGGAGCCAAAAAGAGAAGAAACCACATTGCCCTGCAGAGCTCAGCTCGCTCACACTGCTCCTCCAGCTGCTTGGAAAGAGGCCTCTTCTCCCATTCTCTCACCAGGGAAGGGCCATGTCATGATCCCAGGGGCTTCCACACAGACAGAGTGCTGCTACAACCCTTCCACTCGTGATGCTGGAGCAGCAGGATGAAGGTAAAGGTCTCCCAGATATCTCATCTACCATGTTCACCTCATGCCACTCCACAACCGTATGGCAGGCAGCAAAGTTACCAAATGAGTTGGGGCTTTCTCCTTCCAAGTAGTTAATACAATTATCCCACTTAATTCTTGACAACTGCACTGCAAGATGTCATCATACATCAATTCATAAGACCATTTTCCAAATGTTCAGTGATTAAAATGAACTTGCTCCATTAGCCTCCTTCTGAAAGACAGGAGTAGATGAAGTATTAAATATTATTGAACCCAAAATTTAAGAAACTGAAAACTTTTTCTTTTCTTCTCTTTTTTTTTTTTTTTTTTTTTTCCCCCCAGAGAGGAGAGGTGAGAACCCTTCAGCTGAACTTAGTTTGGGCTTTTTTCTCCCTACTCCTGTTTCATATTCTCCCTCCCTTTTAACCTTTACAGGAAACGATAACTACCTAGTGCCTTGTCTGTGTCAGAACTGTCTCCCTGCATGCTATTCATGCTGCAGGTTCTTCTTATTCACAGCAAGTGCCTTCCAATACATGTCTATAGAAAAAAGACAAGCTTTTCTTTATGCTAACAGGATTGGCATCCATTCCTTATGTTACCACTTGCTCAGAACTACACTTCACAGATTCCTCTCTTGCTCTTTTTTTCCTTCTCACCATTGCTGACTCTGAGACACATTCACCTACTTAAATTCTGCTTGAGCTCAAGTTAGGCATTAAAATGTTTTTAATTTCCAAGGAAAGGAAGACTTAGAAAGACTGTTCTCACTTTTCCAAAGCACAGCTCACACAGAGCTTCCCCTGGTTAGTACATCATTAGTATTTCTTTCCAAGAATTTCACTGCTTGCAAATAGACTACTTGCAGGGATATGTGCTTGGTGTAAAATCTTGCACGGAGGTGTTGATTAACCAAATGCCGCTCATTTTGCATGGTCTTTTTTTTCCTAGTTTGGATCTTTAGGAACATCCTGGGAGGCTAATGGCTGCATGAGACAGGCTTGTGTAAAGTGAGCCATGTGTCTCTTATGAAATAAATGCAAAAGGACATAAGCAGCAGCTGCCATGGAGGGCTTAGACAGGCAATGACAGGCTCCTGGTAGCACCAGGGTTGCCACGGATGGGACCTCCTGGACAGCTGCAACTCGTATCTTCAGCAGAGGGGTAGGAAAAGTCTACTATTGGGTTGCTTCTGAAACACACTGACACACATGAGGAGGAAAAAAAGAAGACTTGAAGAAGCCTGTTCTCTCATGCTTGTTCACGGGACCTTCTGACAGGAAATTAATCTTTTGACCCCATCCATTTGGAAACAGGAGAGAAGAAAACCCACGTTTCAGTTGAAAAGGAACACCACAGTGTTGACCACAAATACCTGCCTAACTCTGTTTCTGGTGACCTAACATGTAGGTAAGCTGGGCGTTCATTAGACAGAATAGTGCAGCTTGGGGTGGTAGGGACAGGGGACGAGACACAAACAAAGAAACAAAATTAATATTAGTCAAGGTTTGGTTAGGTTTTACACAAATGCAGGAAAAAAGTTAAGATAGACATTTTCACATTTGGAAAGCCAAAGCCATGCATTTTAGTCCATGTTATATCTCCATATTAAAACCACAGACTACACCTGGTGTTGCAAATACTCAGAGCCTTAAAAAAATCAGGTCACTTATTCACATTTTCATGTTCTAAAACCCCTGAGGTTGTACAGTACTTTAGAATTTGTTTTTAAAAACTGTTTGTTTCAGCCAAGATTAGATTTGACTTCAGACTCTGCTCACACGCCTAAGACTAGAGAACTATTCAAAATTTGTACATCCCATGGTAAATCCATCCACAGATCCAGAATTGTTACACTCTGGCATAAAATATTTATCCTAATTTCTAAGTCTTATCTGAGGTAACATGATGACTGATGTCGAGTAAAGAAGTTCTTCCAAATTTCAATTGACGTTAAGCATCTGATTTTCAATATATGCAAAAGAAAAGGAAAAAAAACTGTTCTAGTTATAACATGAGGCTGACATTTCTGAAATGCCAGTGAAAAGACTGCCAGTATGTCTTTGCTTCTTTCAGCATTCCTAAATATTCCCTGTCATCATTTTGAAATAGTGGGAGTCATCCCTCACAGCACAGCAACCCCAAAGCCTCTCTGATACCAAAACTGACAGCTACATAGCAGAAGCCATGAAAATGGTTTTCCCTCTGTTAGATTAAAAGCAGAGCACACACATCTTAAAACAGGACCAAAATCCAGAGATACTTAGAAGAAGCTCTTGAAAAACATCTGAATCAAACGTTTGAGAACAGTCAACAAACACTCTAGATCAGATACACTGAGTGTGTGACTCTGCAAACTGAACTTATCCTCGACATCCTCTGAAAGCAAATGGCTACTGCACTTTGCATGCACAGAGAGCAGCAGCAAAATCCCCCTGAAGTAAAACCTGCCCTCACAGACAGACACAGTTTGAGGAGTGGCAAAATCCCAAGTTAATTCGTTTTGTTCCATATTCACTGTTCCCCCAGCTGATTACAAAAGCTCACCCCTGCAACAAACATCTGCTCTGCACAGCTACCCACCCAAACGCTCACATCTTGGGGTCTCACAGAGGCTTTATCTACAGGAGGTTTAATACCTTTTGCTGGAGGAGTGCTACATTTTGGGGGGTTAATTTTGTTGATTTCCTTTATCCCCTGCACAACATCAGAAAGGTACCATGGATGCTCCAGCAACTTCTCCACCCTCAGGACGTTGCTCTCCTGTTTCCCCTCTCCCTCAGTGGAAGCCTTTTAAATCATTTTTAATAATCCAATAAAGGCCCACATTTGCTTACAAACCAGGACAAGTTTGATGCTATACCAAAGGCAAGGGAAGCCTTCAGTGGAGCTCAGAGAGTCAATGTGATCTATCTTTTCAGTTTACCCATCTGACAAGTAATAAGGGCAAACTGTTCAGCCCTACAGAAAGTGAAATTGCAGCGTTCAAAAGCATTTGAGTTGGATTAAGAGTAACTGAATGGAGCTGGCTGATTAAGAGTGAGTTGCATTAGGCACTGAGGTGTTTAAACAAAGACTAAGAAAGAGTACATGTGTGTCAGCTGGGAGAACTGAAATAATTCCACATCACTAGTCCCACTGAGCGATGCAGCACAGACAGTGGTACTGAAACAACAGGCCACAAATGAAGACTGTACAGGGTATCAGAGGTACTTTCTGGTCAACACAATATACCTTCAGCTTTACCTGAAAGAACAGATTAACAGCTATTGCATGCAGATCTAAGAAATTACTTTCCAGGACACTGTCTTGAGCATCCTTTACACACACTGGATGAAGTTAAAAACACTGGGCCTCAACAGGTTTCCTTGGATTATGAAATCCCACTGCCTGCTGCAGCACATAAACACATCAGGTTCCTAACACCACACCTCCAGTCTCACACACCCATCCCAGCAGCACCCAGGTCCCAGAGTGGTGGGAGAAATGAAGGCAGACCTGGCAGAGTGGAAGGAGAATTGCAGTGATGCTAGAGGAAAAATCTTGCCAATGAAGGGCTGCAGTAGAAGGAGACACAGCAATGGTAATGGACAAACAACCACTAATTGGGTTAAAATACACAAGAATCTCCAGGTTACCAAAAATAAACTGCAGGTGAAGGGACAGTGCTGTGGAGGTCCCTCCCATAGCTCCTTCTGGGACTGTCACTTAGGGAAGTCTGACATCTCTCTGTATCAGAGGCAGGGAAAACAACAATTTATTCTTCTGAAAATAGCTCAACAGTTATAGAATTTCCATCCATTTGCCCTACAAAAATGTCTCCTTTGGCTTCAACTTCAGTTTAGAAGATAGGGAAAGAATACAGAAAGGAAGGTAGACTAAAAAAAAAAAAAAANCTTCAAAAAATTTAACTTAAATGGAAAGGAGCTTAACCTGTGAAAACAGCAACAGGAAGGGGTCTTTCCAATGCCCATCCCCAAAAGATCTCTCCCACAGCCCCAGTGAAGCAACCATAGCTTGGCAAGGAAACTGCCCAGTCTGTTCTGATACTGTAATCACTCTGTTAACCACAAATCCCCAGGGTAACCCTTAGCTACATAAGTTCTTTTCTTTTTTTAAGAAGATTTAGAAATGAAGACCTTTTCTATTTGTCTTCATGGTATTTCAGTTGAACGGATGAGCTTGGTATTGTAAGTTCTACACTCATTAATGCAGCCTACATTCAGAACCAAGGCCTGCTCTAAAAGCTGTGGTTCCTGTACGTGTAGAAGCTGCATTTAGCACAAGAAGGGCGGGAATAAGAATAAATTTAAACCTTTCTGTGTTCATTAAAACACCTAATGAGAAAATTGCTGCCTAGAGTAGTCAATGGTCACTTGTTATTGCTGATGAAGACAGCAGAGCTCCTTTGTAAATACAATAAATGCTATTTCAGCTACTCTGGCCCTGAATAAAAGAGCCAGCATATTGTTCATTCACAAAGAAAACTGATAGGATTTCTATGGTCTGCAAGTGCCTAAACATTGTATTTATCCCACTGAAGTGCAAAGTTGCACAGAACAGGCACTTCTTCTCACTGATGTCAGGACAGTTTTAAATCAAATGGGAGCAAATTAAACTCTGAAATCTCTTAGTTGGCAGAACTGGCAGTAAGAGGACCTACTGTGCCCAGAGCTTTAGGAGAAAAGATAAAGCAACTTGGCTTGGAAAAAACACAGGTGCATCACTATTTGTGCAACAGCTGCATATCTCTTCAGAAAGTAGATGTGTGCCACCACAGCTGGAGAGCACAGCTATTCAAATTCAGACAGGCACCATTTTTATTGTTCCTAAATACTCGAACCAACCCAAATTTGGAGACAACACAAAAGTCATCCAAACTTCCATCATGGTTATTTCTGGAACTGCCAAAACTGGAAGGGAATATCCTCTCCCCCACATTTTTCATCAGCTTAGAAACAAAACACAGGAGTATTTTCTCATCGTCTCACATCACTGAACAAACACTAACACTTCCATCCCCAAACAAATGATGCTACAGGAAACTATTCAGTCACCAGGGCAATGGGAGAAAAATATCACCAAGCTGCTCCTCAGTCTGTCAGTAGCATCACATTTGGGCTCTACCACTCCAGTGTCCCAGGCACAGCCACACCACACACATTTCACACTATGCTGGCACTGCCCACTCACAGAGAAACCATTCAGTATTGCATGACAGTTCTTTGGAATTTATCCATGCTGATACATCTATTGCCTTTCCTGCCATTCAGACACTACTACAGGTAGTGAAGCTGGAACCATCAAGCCCTAACTGGGACAGAAACTCTTCCAGCAAAAGTATGGTACAAACTGGCAAGTGACAGCCAAGCAGGCTCTGAGGAACATTCTCATGGACCTGCTCAGAGACAAAGACATCCCTTTTACCATGCTGAGTTTAGCACACTGCATTTCACCTATTACATTAAGGAAGGGCAAGGCACTTTCCCATAGCCACAGCAGTGGAGTTCAGTCATGCATTCAGAGCTAATTATGTGATATGTTGTATAAACCCTGTCCTTATACATGTCAAATAAGGAGAGTGCAAATCAGACAGACACGGGAGGTGTGAGTGGAAGACACCAAACTTCCCCTAAAGGATGCAATGCCCAAGACACTAGTTGTCTACCTCCACCATCTGCACAAAACTCAGGTGTATGGCAAGAATGATGAAATCCTCATCATTTTGGTCCCTCAGCTGAGGTGAAGATGTGTTGGCATATGTGGGTGCCTGTTCACTCCAGTTCCAGATTCTCTTCCAAAACAAGCATAACTGATCAACCATCTTGCAAGGCAGCACGGTGGGCAGTTATTTTGTCCCCTCTGGTTTGCCTCATTATGCACATTTTCTTTAGTCTGGAGGAACTGCAAAGTTTAAAAAGCCATGGAAATCAGCCCCAAACTTGCAGAGAGAGACTTAACTCTGGCACACATCAGGAACAATCAGCAGTGATTCATTTGGTTCCCAGCCACTCTCCTGCTCCCCAGGAGCAGCAGGAGCATCCCCACAGCCTCTGGCAGCCTGCCAGTCACCACCTCTCCTCTTCTGCAAAAGTCTAGCAGGGTTGCAGAGACCTTTGCTGGGAGGAGCAGGCAAGGAGGAGAAGTCTTCTCTCCCAGCATAAATACAGCTGTTTCCACAGAAGCATGCCTCTAAAAACACTGGTTTTGTTTCAGCCCAGAGTGCAAAATCCAACTGGTCCTTCACGTGCAGCCACTCCTTTTGGTAGCCAAGGCCAGGAATCCTGAGAAAACGATTCTTTTTTGACCTGGAAAACTTTGTCAAGAAATGATGGCAAAAATCAGGTTTCACCTGTACTTAAGAGTCCTGGCTGGCTAGGACTACACCACAGAATATCCCGAGTTGGAAAGGAGCCACGAGGATCATCGAAGTTCAACTCCTAAATGAGAACAATAATGTTGGAAAGCCCCCACGAGCAGGCAGAGACATGAAGCATGGGATCACCCTGTCATCAGGCCTGGGCAATCTCTTTATCCAGTGAAATACATTTCTGGCATATGGCATTGCCATGGCTCCTGCTGATGGCTGCTCCTGTCAGGCTCCCTGCTGCTCCATCCCAAGCCTCCCAGCCAGCTCAAAGCCAGCAGTGCTCCTCCCCTTATGGAAGCCAGGGTAGGCTGGTCCTGTGGCACACTGAGCCTGCACCCTCTCGACAGCCCAGCCAAGCTTTTGGTTTTCCAAGTTTTCTTGGCACTTTCTGCCTGCACCCAGGCACATCTTTCCCCACACAGCCAGCATTCTCCTCCAGCCTTGGCCACAACGAGCACCCCAATGGCTCAACATGCCCCACCACGGGCTTCACCAAAATGCTTTTCTGGAGGTTTGTCCAACTTGAACGAAGCCACTGCAGTTCCCATTATTTGCACCAGGACTGACACCAGGCTAAAAACGGAGGCAAGGTTCAGGATAACAACAATTAACCTTCAGAGGGATGAAGCTGAACTTGGAAACTCATTTCATCCAGGATAACAACAATGATTTATAACAGTCCAAACGGATGTTTGTGCCTCCAAAAAACATGCCCTTTTAAGTTATTTTTAAAAACCTGAAAACATCTCCTCCTTTGTCACAGTGAATATGTACTTGATTTAAAAGCTGACCCAGCAGTAGGACACCAGAATTCTTTGCTCTGTCCTGGTTTGTGCTGTGGGTCCAAACAGCTACAGCCACTGTGATTATTGCTGGTCCACAGGGTAACAGGCACTGCACAGAGGTAAAGCTGCCAAGCAGCAAAAGCAGCCAAGTCCCATTACTCACTGACAAAGCGTCCTGATGCTAAATCCTTCACATTCATCTTCTCCTGAGCTTTCCACTTCGCAGTTTATAACAAACAGAGCTTGGCTCCAGAACCTCAGTAAACCCTCACACAAAGCCACATTCTTCAAGCTGTCATCCCAAGCTGTCCTGTGCTCCCCTGACCATCCACAAACGTTACTCCACATTTACATTATGTGCATTACAAGCATTTTTAATTATTCTTCCAGCCCAACAAATGAGCGTTCACAGTAATTCGGACAGAGGCACTGTCTGCCTGCAGCAGGCAGGTGCTACTGTGCTCAGTAGAAAAGTAAGCCATGTTTTTTATATCATGAGAGCAGGAAAAGCTTCTCAGAACAAGTAGGCACAATGTTTGCTCCTTTTTTTTTTAATTTTTTTTTTTTTTTTGCTGCTCCCTGTCCCTCACTGTCTTCCAGGGAGCCCACCTGGGGGGAAGCAATGCCAAGGGACAGCTGCCTTTGATGGTCCACACATGTTTATATGAGAAGAACATATTCCTTGCTACATCTGGAAAGCCAGCCAGACCATACACGTTGTACATTTCCATATTCTGGAAAGCAGTGTTTTTAGAGGATGTCATGATCCTTTGCTTATATTGAAATGTTAGCTATCCTGCAGAGCAGCTGCAATTATCTTATGACTCACCTTTTAGCAGTGGTGTGAATTTTGAACAATTACGTATTTAAACTAAGTGAGAAGATAAGAAACTTTTCATTTTCCACAGAGCACTATGATTTCAGAAAAGGCTTCAGAGGATTTTTATCTTCCCTTGCCTCCCCATCATATCATTTGTACCACCCTTTCTCTGGATCTTAGACACATTAGGAAATACCAGCAAGCGTTTAATTCCTCTATCCACCCTACTCAATACTCCTCTGCCTTTCCCACGTCCACTGACCTACAGTAACACAGCCCGGCTCTCCAGGGATTTCACAGAAGTGACCACAGATTAACATACAAAATGTCATGTGGGCCCTTTTGAACCTCAACTAGTGAATGTCTGGACCATTCTCTTCACCTACGTGAGTTTTTCGTGTCTGCAAAATGCCCAGCAATTACGTCCAAAAGCACTGCCCAGGAAAACTTTTCAGTTTAAAGCTGCAACCAGTGAAAGGGGAGTTGGAAAGATCCATGGATGGGATACAAACACCTCACAATGCAGATCCCTGGGACAGACACAGGATGCATTCACGAAGTACCACTTAAAGGGTTTGAAGACAACCCAACTGGTCTATACAATAAAAGCCCCTGTAACTGCAGTACTGCTCTATCAGCTGAGCCATGCAGAGATGATTCTTCAAAAGCCACCTGGGTTCCCCATCACCATGCCATCCCTCAGCTCCAAACAGCTTTTCTGAATCACTGTTATTGAATGCACTGGCAGATCCCCAAACCAGCCAAAGACCGTATAGATCCAAGTTGTCAACAAAGGTGAAACTGCAGCCCAGGTGCATCTCTGTTCACTGGAAGTGTCTGCACCATTCTTGACAGAAACACATTGCAAAATTGGTCCCTGAGGTCCCTGACAGGAAAAGCTTCCTGTGGATATCAGATTAAGCCAGATTCTTCCTTAGGGTAATTCTGAACTGCAAAGCGAGATTGAACTAGAAACTGACTTACCATTATCACTGACTTATCATAATTTTTAAATAGACTTCTGCTTACCCTTTTCCCAGATCTTCAACTCCTTGGTAGAGGAGAAGGCTGTGAGAGCTGGAAGAACATGAAGTACCTTATGACACATTTGTCTATACATTTTCAAGGTGAGAAAGTCTTAAATGCTGGCAGTAATGTCAAAAAAATTACCAGGCACTCAGCACAGGGCAGATCAAAAGAAAAGACATATTTCTCTGCCAGTGTTCAGAGGTTGATAGGATGCTGAAAGCTCTTGCAATTTTCTTGCCATTCAAATGGAAGCCTCAGCAGTGCAAGTTCAAAATCAGCAGACTGCAGCAACTGTAGATAAGAGAGTCAATGTACCTTGGTTTCCAAGTCATGGCTATTTAAGTCCTAACTGAATAAACTACTTGTGCACTCAGCATCTTGAGATTCAGTGCACTGCTTGCTCTCCCCTAAAGGTTAGTGCTTCCCCAGAAACAGCTGCTAACTTCCAGAGCAAAGGGGAACAAATCTGTTTGCTCAGCCCCACAGTTTTGCCTGGAGGATTCTCCAATAAAGACACTAAAACAGGCAACAAAAAGTCCCTTTAGAAGACTTCTTATCCCCTGGTGCAGAAGTCACCACCCTGGCAGAACAGTTCGCTGCAAGGCATGCATAAGTCCACAAGGACTCATGTGGTTCCAGTTTCTGTACTCTGCCCAGAATCAACAAAGCACAAAAACCTCTTAAAATAATCACTATGTCTTTATAAGTCTTCTTCCAGGCTAAAAATTCAACATAAGGCCCTTTAATTGCTCTTCAAACAAATGCCACAGGGCAAAGTCCAATTGTTCTGTGCTAAAACTACAAGTGTGGACCACAGGCATCTTGCATCGGTGACAGTGAGCTGTTCTGCTGGGCTCTGAAGAGGCACTTCATGCACTAAATGCCTGTGCATTCACAGTGCTAAGTATTTATCCAGGCTGGAGGTTCAATGCGTGTAGCAACAAGCTGTAAAAACATGTCAGCAGAATTTGAGAGGAAGTTGCCAAGTGTCAAAATAGGACAGCATTTAAACATTTGCAAATTTTGCCTATGATACAGCAGCACAAGGCAAACAAACCACCATTAGCATTTCAAAAATAGTTTCTGAATGAAAGGAGGCTTTAAAAATAACTTTGTTTTCTCCTGGCATCCCTATGCTAATAGATTCTTCTTTTAATTAAGAAAGTCTCTTGTATGCAGGCACCAGGCGTCACCATCCACTTAGGCAATTCCAGAGCCTCCGGCAAAGGCTCTGGAATGATCCACCTCTCACTTCTCCCCAACAAACCTGGAAAGTTTTGTGCATAGGTTGGTCTCTCATGCCATTCCAGATGTCCACATTCCACTCAACAGGTGACAGAAAGCTTGCAGTGATCCCTCCAAGAGAGCTCTTTCAAGCAAACTACATCTCATCACTGAGAAATCTGATTAACCTCTCCTACTGATAAGTCAGCTGAGCCAGAGAGAAATGCATCTGGTTATACCACGTTGCCAGATTACCACTTGTACCGTCATTAGTATCATAGCAGACAATAAAGTATTAAAGCAAACTAAAAGCATAAAATATAAGGTAGGGAAATGAAAAAGTGATATCTCTATTGAAAGAAAGAGTGTAAGTATGTAATAAACAAAAGTACAATATTGCATAACTGCAGAGGTGGTGAATTCCAGCAACACAGCCCTCCTGACCCATAGGATGCTTTGCTGTGCAGTGCCAGCATTCCTGCACACCACTGTATGCAGATGTTGCAAAATACACAGAGCTGTTTAATCTACCTTTCAGTACATTGCTTTTTCACTTTCATTATCTTCTCAGGTATTCAACCCAGGTCTGGAGTTTGCAAACACTGCTAACTAATTCAAGAATTATCTACCCGGAAATCTCATTAGCTAAGATCCAGAAAGTGTTACTAAATTAGATAAAGATGATTCCTTTTGTTTCTCTTAGCTGAAAGGACATGACAAACAGCTGAGAAGATCTAAAATTACACACTCAATGTGAACCAACGCTAAATCTGAGTACGGCACTGAAACAAAACCCCTGAACCACCAAGAATTCTGCCAGCAAGGTCCTGTGGAAAGCAAGTTACTGACTTGATTTTTAATCTGTTTCACCCAGGACAGTTTCAGTGGTCAGTACACTCTGTCACTGTTTTCATTCAAAATGTCTACATAATTCATCACTGATTTACCCAAATATCCAGTTGCTATAGTTGAAAAGATTCCATCTTACTAGATGGCTTTTTACATCCCAGCTCAGAACAAACAGACAGACAGAAGCACTGTATTGTGCCTCCAGTAGTGAAGAGACTGTGAAGTTTCAAAGTATTTTGGAGCTGGCCATTTTGCAGGATTTCTGTGTCAGGGAAGCCATTTAGCGTGGTGGTGCTGACAACAGTGTCGTGAGGTACCAGTCAGGAGAGCTTCAGTAATTGTGCCCATGTTCACATCAAAATAAAACAAGTTCTGTAACAGAGATCAGCACCTCCTAATGCAGGCCCAGAGGAGGCTTAGCTTGAGTTTGATCTCAGATCCATGAGTGTGGCACCAGTTGGCAGAAAGAAGTACTTTTTCCCCCTCCATCCAAAGAAAGTAAGGATCACCAGGAAAGGAAGAGGACTCTACTGTAAAACCAGAATTAAGGTGTGCCCTGGTGATAAGGCCCAACCCTTCCATGCTACCATTCACCAATTAGCACTACAAAACACTGTGCCTCGTTTTAGCTTTAAGGCTTCTCATGACAATATATTTATGCACATGTTTAAACATTTTAAGCAGTGGGTCCAAATTAATATAAACTGATTAAATTCCTTAACTTCAAAAGTAATGGGCAAGTTTGAGCCTTTAAGACACCCTCCCTGCCACACCCTGGAGGGGCCTGATTTTCATGCTCTCCCCAGGAGATCCCTTCCTGCCATGACTCAGAGAGCCAGCCAGAACCGCAGGTCACGCTGGAGTGTCCAACACCACACGTATCCAGTGCTCACCTTCAAATCCAGAGCAGTTCATTTCCTTCCCAAGTGTCTGTATCCAAACACAGGAGCTGACTCGCTCTACCACACAACAAGCCAACCTTGTGCTCCAGAGTGTGGCACAGAGAGCTCTTCTCTTCCTGTGGGAGCCCAGACACCAAGTCCTCCAGTGCTCACAAGCACACGTGCAGTTTCCAGGCTGCAGCCTTTCACGGTCTGCACCTCCCAGGAACACCATGCCCTGGCACCACCCAGCATCTCCAGGTGCCCCAGGAGCACGGACCCTGCCAAGAGTATATGCTGCTAAAGGAAATGGCTGTGTACATTTGAAACCCTGAAGCTGCATGCTAATTGGCTAAGGAAAAGGCAAGAAAAATACCAAACCACAAAAAATCCACCAAAAAACAGTCCCAAGAAAGAAACAAAGTGGAAGCAGGAAGGCAAGAATTTTAGTCAAATGATGTGGGCAGACTGTACAGACACAGATAGGTAAGGAAAACTTGTACTTTGTGTGCAGTAGGGAAGTAGCTCTGGGTAGCAGCACCCTAAAGGTGTGCTGGTTGAAGAAACAGTGTACAGCTCTGAACAAGTAGAGTAGGTTGTATCAGTTCAGGTCATGGAGAAATCTACGCCAGGAACAAGACAATTTTATTTTTTCTTTTAAAGTGTAGCTCCATTCTAGCTAAACTTTCCTCCCCCCCTTCTTTTTTATTTTGGACAGTTTTTCCAGTCAAAAAAAAAAAAAAAAAATCAAAAGGAAACAATCACATATGCAACTAACAGCTGGAATACAGCAAATTCAAGACAGGAAGGGTTTGCACATCTGTATCTTGTATAACCAGCCTCATACAGTCAAAACTGTGTAAGAAATATATCAGCACATACTCCTGATTTTCTATTTCGCTCATAACCCAGGAGCTGACTGATTTCAGAGACCTGTGGTGCTTTTAACTTCAGAGCTTCCCCAGATTCTCCCCAGGCCCTGAACAGCTGGTGGTGCCTGACAGAAGGTGTCACACTGTAGAGGCAGAAGGTGCCATTCCACTCGTGGCTTAAATCCTATCCAAGCCCAAACTCCTCCCACGCAGGGTGCTCCAAACCCCAAAACAAACTTTTCCACACACTCTTGTGCCAGCAGTACAGCTCTCCAACCACATGATAAAACAGGAAACTGGTGCAGGTGTGTGCTAAAATATATGTAATTGTGGATGATCCATACCTGTCCATAAGAGTCAGTATCAGGAGATACTTAACTCTGCAAAACCCACTGAACTCCTCTAGGAGTTTCAAAAATTGTTCATCTCTATTTAACTTATCTTCCTACATACTAATACTCACAAAACACATTATCAATATTTATTAACAGATTAGACAGTACTTTCCTATAGCTGCCAAATATTGTTATTGTCATCTTTCAGGGATTAGTACAAAGAAATATAAAAGCAATTCTGCATAGCACTCTGAGCTGTGGGCTTCATTCCAGCAAAGCCAGTAGGAAAAGTGCAGGAGGAAGGACCCATAGCGTTGCACAGAACATGTGTAATGCTATACAACACTTATGTCACACTGCACAACTATACCTGGCTTAGATAATTATAAATATTGTTACAAAGGGTGGTACAGACATATTAAATTGGTACTCTCAGAAATACTGAGCTGTGGACATGCTGCACCGAGACAGCCCAGCACAACAGCTGAGATGGAACGTGATGGTTACAGCACCACTTTCATGTCTGGTCTTTAAAGGTCCCCAGACAACACCGTTCCAGTGCTGAATTGAGCCTCATAAATGTAGTGCTGAATGCATTTTATGGGCATAATTCCCAGGGTCTTTGAAAACAATGCATTCTGTCAAAATAGCATCGGATCGAAGCAGGCTCTTTAACCACCCAACAAAGGCCTGTTTGATGTGCCACATTCCAGGAAGCACAGCTCAGTATGATTTTATCTGTGCGTTGTCAGGCCTCTTGTGCCTTTTGTTGGAAAACTAATACAAGCTCCACAACAGGGGAGAAAATATTCCTCTCTAAAAATATGCAGCCAGAACAAAGTAAGAGTTGGCATTTCAAAAAGCACCACCATACCAACTTTCTCTGGTGTCACACTTTGCTTTCTTCCTTCAATAACTTAAATGCTCATCTTCTTGAATTAGGGCCTTTGTTCAGGACACCTGTAGTGACCAAAACATGTAGTAAGCCAGCCAGTGAGGCAAAAACCAAAATGTGTTTTGTTCACATGCATCCCCTTGAACCTGTACTAACTGTGCATCACCTAGTTTGCTTTTAAGTTGTTAGTCATCGTGATCATCTCATTAAAGTCAGCGGGAGGCATCACAAGAGGGAAGGATGCTTCCTTTCTCCTGAGGACAGGATGCTTACACCACAAGATAGATTTCATTTTTCATACCCATTCAGACCCACACAAGCAAATGGAATATGTTCTTCTCTAGCAACAGTGCGTGTCCAGGAGGGAAAAGTCAACACCAAAGAAAAAGAAATTCTACTCAACCTTCTCAAACACTCAGAAATCTCTGATTTACAACACAACAACCAAAGTAAGTAAACCAAGATCCATGTACTTATTATGCTTTCTTGGATAGCTGCAAACATGGGAGACTCTGAGGAGAGCATTCGGTGGTGACCAGTGACACTCCTCTGCTTCAGCTCTCTGGACAAATTCCAGGTATCTACAACTGAGAGACTTCCAGGGCCAGCAAGGACATTTTTAATAGCTCCCATTTTATATCCTAATTTTGCTTTTTTTGATATCCTCTCTGCTTTTAACATTCCTCTCAAAGTATTTATGGTGATGTAATCAATATTAAGATATTCTTGTATGAAAAGAAGTACCCTCTTTGGTCCTGAAACTGCCACCTGACAGTTTCACTTGAGGTACCTTAGCTTTACTATGAGCAAAAACAACCATCTGTTTCCAATCTATTTTATTCATGCTGCTCACAGTTTGTAGAGCTCAGCATCTCCTTTCTGTAGTCTTTTTTCCTGGGATGAAGAACCTTCACCTTGGAAGTCTGTTAGTCACATAGAAGTCAACCTGTACCCCAGACCATTCCTGTCAGCCCACACTGGTGCTTCCAGTACCATGAAGAGTTGTCCAGCCCGTTTGAGATGAGATGGCCAGCCATGCTCACTGACTGAGTCACTGTTTCAGTACATTTTAAAGCACAGTGGCAGCTGACAACTCATTTAACATCTCTCAAAGCAGCATTTAGCAAATGCCTTGTGGTCATTACTATAGCTGAAGGCAATCAGCATCCTCCAGCACCTGCATGCCACATTGTCTCCCAGTCTGAAGTTCCAGCTCAATTAATAAAAAGACACCCATGACAGTCTGGCTTGTTCTGTTCAGAGATTTCATAGAGAGGTGTTCATTAAAGCTTCATTCCTTCAGACAGTGTACAGAGTCACAGCATTAGCACAGCTCAGCACTTCGGTGCTCAGTATGGCTGTCATGAAAGGGTGGAATCATCTTTTTTTTTATTATTTTCTACCTCTCTTTTATTAATTTTTATGTTTGTACCGAGTTCAGGAATGGAAAATTTAATTTGCAACTGAGGCACCCAATGAGTTGCAGCTGCAGCCCTGCCAGCCCAGACAGGGCTCTGCACTGTGTTAGACTGGCTTCCCTGTGACTGAAACCCCACTGCTGCTGCAGGTGGCATGGGAGGAGTCTGCCCAACATCTCCCCACTGCCCTGCAAACTGGCACACACCCTTCCCCAATATCCCCCATCAGCAAGGCCAGCAGATCTGCAAAGTAAGAACACACTCAAGACAGTTGTGACCATTTGCATTCAGTGAGTTGAAA
This sequence comes from Formicarius rufipectus, assembly GCA_013399695.1. Lineage (NCBI taxonomy): Eukaryota > Metazoa > Chordata > Aves > Passeriformes > Formicariidae > Formicarius > Formicarius rufipectus. Next base: position 1,422,337 of record VXAU01002755.1, read on the forward strand.
TTCCCTCACCTGAGAAGGAGAAGATGGGAAAGAGGGAGAGTGTGTAACAAAAGCTGGCACAAAAGGGTGCTGCTCTTCCAAGAGAATGAGTACTGCTATCAGGGCCCCTGAAATAGCCATTTAGAAGATAAGCTGTTTCCTAAACACCTTCCCCAGAATTTGTGCACAGAGAGAACCTTCCAACCCACGGACACTGAGTCTGTCGAGCTAAATCACAATGTATTTTGCATTGGTCTTTGCAATTCAGTTGCTGGTTTGAGGACGGAGTAAAAATGGAGCCATCTGCACATCAGAATTGACTTGCATGGTTCTCTGTACTACTGCATTTCCATATCGTACAGATGTGATCCCCTGCCTAGCTCAGCACCTCTCTCTCTGCATTTCAGGTTGCACTTCAGGCTTCACTTGCTGGATTGCTTAGAGCAGATTTTTTATAATAGCTCAAGCTAGACATAAAACCAGCTTGGTTACTATTAATATATAACAAATACAGATTTTCTTACCTTATTTATGTAAGTGGGGCTCTTAGTTCCCTGCTATATTACCTGACTTTTGGCTGAATGGAAACAAAAATGATTTGCATCATTCTGTGAGCTGACATCCTCATTACTTGCCTGCACTTCTGTAAAGCAAACTCTACCAACAAGGCACTATTAACAGGAGCTACAGGAAGACAAGAATGGGTCTTGTTCATAGTATACATATTAACAAATTAATTTCAAAATATCAGGTTTTAAATCCACTTAGCAGGTTCAGTACAATGTGAGTTTTCTGGATTTCGCTTTTAATCAAAAAGACAGATATGACTAGTTCAAATGATTTAGAGAAATCCAAGCATATTATATAATCGCTGTTTTTTTAATCATGAAAGCACATAACCCTATCGAAAGAAAAATTTAGACAAATCTACCAGTGGTTAAGCCAGAGTAAGCAGGAATTATATTTTTAGCCGTTAATACTTTGGAGTATTAAATTAATACAAAGTCCCAAACAATTTGTGCCCTGCCAGCCTGTAGCTAACATCAAGCCAACTTGACCTACTAACAAGGGTTATGCTTTTGTGCCCTTTTTAAACACCAGAAGGGCTTAAGAGTCCCACAGGCTTTTGGAATCTTCCCAGATTTCCAAGATTTGTTAAGAGTCAACATGATTGTTTCAGGGAGCGCTGCAACCAGCTTCCCAAACTCTTCCTGAGCATTACTCCTCAGCACCAAAGGATTTCAAAACACCCAAGCAGACACCACCTTGTCACCTCTGCTCCCACACAGAACCACCTTCCCTTTCCACGCACCCCATCACAGACCAGGAGACACCCCACCCTTCAGCTCAACAGAAATAAGCCCTGAGCATCTCTGCTGCTTTTTTACCATTATTACTATTATATAATTACACCAAGAGTCTCCCCTTACATGGTCATTAGCTCTCTGGAAAGTGCCATTTAGCCCATTCTCTCCTGAGATCGAGTGGCATATAACAAATTCCATCTCCATCTTGTGTTTGCTTACATAAACAGCAGACAAAATAGTTTTCAATACATGATTTTTCACAAATACTACCTCACAGATGCAGCCTCTCGTGTACTGGCATATTATCTTCTTGTGTAGGCAGGGTATAAAGAAATAGGCAGCTGTGGCTTCTCACATATGGTTATGGAAGAGAGAAAAACCCAATGGCTGTTAAGTAATAAATAAGTGCTTTGAAGTACCTCATGAACATACTTAGCATAATGCAGTTGGCATCCTGACTGGGGCTGCCAGCAACAACCAGAATATAAGCAAATTATAATGTTTCTAGAAATAATTGCAAGACTCATGTTTTCTGTTTTACACAGTGCCAGTATTTTAAGTCAATGAATTGGCATCTAATTTTTCCCAAATGTGACAATTAATATTGTGTCCATGCACCACTTCCTCCTGCCACCACACCAGAGAGCTGCTCCCTGCACAGGACAGCTTTAGCCTCTGAGCCTGTGTATACACACACATCCTACAGGCTTGGCATGCACTGTCAGCCAAGTTGATAAAAGACATCAGGCCACTGCACTGCCATCTCTGCAGCAGCTGTGGCCTGTCTGTGCTGGAGCAGAGCTGGCCCAGCGTGGGGCAGGGCACTGATCTGCCCCACATGATGGGGGACCTTGCCCTGCTAAGGGGGAGTTGCCCAGTCAAGTATTTTGAGCTGATTATGCCTCCTCCTCTGGATACAGCCACACTAGCTGTTGTTATGTATGCTCACAGATGTAGCTGCCTGATGCCTTTAATGGTCAATTGTGGGCTAAAAAAAAAAAATTTATTTTAAGGCAGCCAGATGGGACAATAGGCATTTGCTGGTTTTACAGAGGAACAGAAATAAATAGTAAATAATGTATCATATTCTAGACCTATTTTTTTTGCATTATGCAAGCATCAAGACTCTTTTCCTTGTTGCAGAAAACTTTCAGTCTTTCTTCCACACTCCAGAATAGCAAGGAGTCTATAATAAATTTGAAGAGTTGCAGCACAAACTTATTTGTATTTGTCATTTCCAAGATGGCAAGAGGCCTGAATGTACTGTTATCATTAGCTAAATCTGTGTCTTCTACCACTTCTCACTTTCCACCCTCTCTACCATTTTCCTTCCTCTCACTTGGAGGAGGAGGGGGAGGCACATTCAAGCTCCAAGATATGCTGAAGTAAAGCTGAAAATCACTCAGTATTTAATCAGCAAAAACTGTGCCTGTTTTATTTTCTTAGGCAATTTCTCTGAACTCCCTGATTGTCTTTGCACGAGTGCTCCTCATCTGGACTAGTTGGATGCTATAGAAAAACCTTCATAAATAACTGATATTTCATGAAAAACACAGACTTCAGGAGCCATTCTGCTCCTCAAGACCTTTCCTCTCTGTTCTCTTCTTTATCACTAAGGACATTTCTGGACAACAGGATCATTGCTTCTTAGTGAACATCTGCTATTAAAAGCTCTCTTCCAAGCAAGCCAAATCTTGCTTGCCTTGGTCACACAAATAGTTTTGTCGACCTCAACAGAACTGTATGTGCAAAGCAGACAGGACTGACCTCTGCCAAGAATTATGTGCCATGTCCCTGCAGGTTGGTCTTTATCCTCTGGTGATGTCACCCCCCCAAAGTTTTAAAGTACTAGTAGTTCAAATAGAGACCAAAGAGAACCATTTCCTATTATCGTATGTAGCTCTAAACAAGGGAGTCGGAAGAGCAGTCAATAAAGTGTAAGATCTTTTTCTTACCAAAATGTTTCTATGACATTTCAGTGCCTGTTTTGCGTAGATAAATTTCTCCCAACATTGTTTTTCTCCTCAATGCTTAAAATAGGAAAATGCTACAAACTCAACCCTCTTGTGTGAGGTTCTTGATAACAATTTGGGGATTAGTGAGTAACAGTCACTGCTGTGCTGGGATATGAAATGGAAAGTGACTGCAAAAGGGAGACTGTAAGGTGAGCCAAATCACACCAGCTGGCAAATCTGCAGTCTCATTAGGGGAGTTACAAAACCCAGGTCTTACAACAAAATCTCGTGCCATTGTGTCTTGCACAGATGCCTTCATAAATAAAAATGACACCCAGCAGCTTTCAAAGGCCTTAGAAATATACACAGGCCTTATATATCTACACAACATCTTTCTACTGGCAGCCCAGGCTGCTGCAATGGATGTGCTTGGGTAATCTTTTACTACTTATTTTGCATTTGTACGACTGGTAAGTGATAAATCTAACACTTAGGAACAATGAGATTAACCACATAGTATGCAGTGCTGAACTCCTCCATTCAGCCATAAACCACAGCCCTCCTACACTGACAACTCAGCTGTAATGCCACATCCTGTCAGAGCTGGACTCCCTCTCTACATATATTTCAGTCCAGGCCTGCTTTTTTAAGTTAAGTATTGGAAAACAGCCCACTGCAGTTCAGATGGGTACATACAACACATGTATTTCACCTCTTTAAATGTTTTTCTTGCATGGCTGATTCATTCAGAAATTATCCAAGGATTCAAATGTGCACCAGTCACAAGAAGAGCTGGTTAATTCCTCAGAAAGTGACAGCACATCCACTAAACAGCACAGTCTCCCTGCTCAACCTTCCTGTGAAGTGAATGTGTTGCCAATCCTTTGAAAACTATCCACCACATATTGACCAGTAAGGACCAGTGTCGTTACAATGAAAAATGTTGTCATCTGCAAAGTATTAGTTGCTTTAATTCTGATAATAATAGCTGTCTCCATGCATGACACAGAAAATCGACTTCATCTAGGTTTTCAAACCCTTTGGAGTTTTCTTTGAAGTACAGAAGTTAACATTTATTCTTGAGGCTTTTTTTTCTGGTAGTTAGAGAACTTTCAATTTAATTTCCTTAGTTTATGAACTATGTCAGAAAGAGCCATTTGGGATCCATGCTTGATATTAGGACCTTCACTTGGCTGTGCTCCTCCTGGGGACTATTGCACTGACACTGCAGCACAGATTTGACCTGTACCTTTCCAGCAATCCACCCACAATGATCCTCGGAAGAGGGGAAAAGCCCTTTCATTCCTAGGAAGAGACACCACATGTGTAAAAGCACCCCGAGGAGTGGGCTGGGCTGCCAAGTGTCACATACTTTCCACACCCCGGGCTCAGCAGGGGCTGTGCTGAATTCCCCGGCTCAGGGGGACAGAACTGGCACCTGGTTTTCTGCAGGCAGGTGGTGGCCCCTGTGCATGCCCTGCCCGTGCTGCCTGATGGCACAGACAGGCACCCAGTAAGGGGAGGAGGGAGAGCAAGGGGATGGGAAGCAGACTGAGAGACAGAGGCGATGGTGCATTTGCAGGAGTTCAAATTATCTCATGGAATCAGTTGGCTGCATCTCACCCAGCTCCTTTTATGGCATTGTACTGTCCAACTGGTTCCAAAACCAGAAAATGAAATGGGAATAACTGGAACAGGAGACATGATTCTGCTAGTGGGAAATCACCAACTCCCTAACTTGAATCCCCTTTACATCTTTAAGGGATTACTGAAATCTTGTGAAGTCTAAAACAACTGACAGACAGTTGGCTTAGAAAACACATACTTCCTTAGGGAAAAAAAATACTATTTATCACTTTCTCATCCACCTCCTTTTTTTTCCATGTTAGTAAGACAGGGAGGCAACATAGCTGTCTGACAATTCATTTGCTCTAGTTTATTGATTCCTCATATGAAGCCATGTTCCCCAGACAGTGATGTAATTTATTTCCATAGCAACTGTATAACATCAGAGGATTATACCTAAGCAGGTGGAGGAAAATCTTTAGGGAACAAGAATATCTTATGCCTCTGCAAATCTGCCTGCACCAGAAGATGTCTGAAAGTTACCTCTCAATTGTCTTATAAAAGACTGAGTGAAGACAGGCAGTGGTCAAATCAAATTCAGATGTGCAAAGCCTACTCCTCTCTGCTCGGCAGAGTACTATTCTGTACATGCCACATTCAGAGAACTAGCAGCAAGACACAGCTTTTCACCAGCCCACTGCATTCACCAAAGTCCTCCTTTCCCCCCACCCAGAAAAGCAGTGCTTACCAAGTTATCAGCGAGCCCAGGCTGGTTACCAGCTTTGCAGAAGCAGGATTTACCCTTCCAGATCAACACTAACACCTAAGTGACGAGGTCTGTGCCAGCCATCTCTGTGGTTCTATGACTTTGCAGCTTGATCTCGTTCCAGCCACACAGTGGGCTCTTTACTTCCTCATTCTGCAGAAAAGATAGCATGGAAAAGGTCCAGAGACATAACTATTTCATTACATGAATCACTAATCACACTCATTACCTCTCTCAAGAGGTAATTTTTACCCAAAGTGCCAGAGGTTCAGGTCATCAAAGCCTCCATGGCTCAGCAAAGTCCCAGACGTGCTACTGGCTCCCCTTCAGCAGTATTTGAGCCAAACCTGATCTTTCTCACACCAGGCTGGCCCATTTCTTCCCAAAAGGCATGGCAGCCTCACTGACTGAGAGCCTTCTCAGCATCACTGTCCTGGACACAGACCTGCTGCCTTCCAGTTCTCCCACAGGAAAACACAGTATTTGCAACACCCATACAAATGGCCAGGTCGGAGCAGCTCTTCCTACCACCAGTAAATATCAAGTTAGCAACTGTACTTCCATCACTGTAAAATACTTCTATAATCCATACTGATCAAGTATTCCAGGCTGATTTATGCTTTGTATATGAAGAGAAAAAGTGAAGCAAGATGATTCATATGGCAAATAAAAATAATTGTTGTTACATCTTTTTTCTTCTCGTGGAAGTCAAGAAATAAACACTTTAAATGAGATTCAGCTAATGAATCTCTCATACAACAGAAGCACTTCGTGGTAAACAGTTGCCTGTTCAGCAGGTTGCTAAATCCATTACCATTAATTCCTGATCTAGTTCATCTTAGCAAAGCAGAAACTGAGGCTTTTGCTTTGGAAAAAAACTCAAATTGCAACAAAAAGCAGGTCTTCTCTTTTCCCATTAGCAAAGTATATAAACTGAGAAGAGATGCTTTGGGTAAATTCAAGATTTGAATTATTCATTAACGTGACTAATTAATCTGCAGTTCAGTAGAGAGAATATTTTCTTTACAGTAGCCTCGGAACTCCGAGAGATACAGAGCAACAAGCGACAGTGCAAACAGATTTTTCTTTTTTCCTATTACCACCACATTAGGCTGTGTATAAAACTTTTGACTTGCCAATACCTTCCCATTGAGGCAATACAGTATGGGTTTAGATTATTTCTGCCAGTAACCAATATTTTCCATTTTTATGACCTCTGTATCCTTCAGAGACTTCCCTCTGCTTTATAATTCCACTGCCCATCTATTGTCAGTTCCCTCCTGCATTTGCAACCTGTTGCCAGCCATGATTTGATTTACTTTGTCAGTAATGCATCTTCTTGTGCCCTTCAAGTCTGTGCTTAAACATAAACCATATTGACAGCTAGAGAGACTCGACTGACAGCTCTGCATGTTTCCCCTTTTGAGTTTAGCCTACCCATGCTGGGTATAGTCTCACAAAGGCACCCAGAGCAGGTGACATCACTAAAGATGCCTCAGGGACAAGCAGCCTCCCTGAAATGCACTGCATCTATTCCCCCAAAGACAACACGAATATTACTGAGCTGATGGTGTCCCTTCATGGTTGTATCAGAGAACATGTAAAAATTTAAATAACCCAGTGACTAATCATGCCATAAAATGCTGTTCTTCCTGCAGAAGAATAGATAACTCTTCAGATAAACACATGGGTCAATTTAATGAGTTGACTAACAGTTTTCTACATTAACTCCTTCTTTTATATTCAAATTATACCAGACATCCTGCACACTAAGAGGATGACCTTTGCTATCTTGCCTTATTGCTATTATACAGCTACTTCCAGAAGGTCCTCTCCTTGATGGAAAAGTTGGGATAGACAGATCCCTTTCTTGTTTTTCCCAGGTACCCCAAAAAGCAGCTGTTCATCTGGGAGCAGAGACTGAAAGAGTATTTTCCTCTTCTTACCAAGGAAGAGCTGTTACAGAAACAGAGCTGTTCCTCCCACTTCTGCAGCAGCACGAAAGCTATTGCAGAGGTCTGTGCTGGACAACCAGTGAGGGGAATATCTTCCCAACTTCCAGAGGAGGATGGGTGTTCAAGCACCGTATCTGGGCACTGATGCAGAGGCTCAGCCCCTGCTCACAGGGCCGCTGTGACGGTGTGAGGATGGCCAAGAGTTGCGCTGTGAGGGGTAGGAGCTCTTCGCCATTGGGAACACCTCTGCAATGGGATCACTGAAGATGATGTCTGCAGTGATGATACTCAGATACACCACAAGACTGATTCTCCAAAGCAGAACCCACACCTAGACAGGAAGCTGTTTATCTGGTCAGAGTTTCAAACACAGTTTCCATTAGCCCTGCTGACCTGACACTGAACCTGCCAAGTGCCTCTCTCTGTGCTCAGACACTGCAGTACCCCCCTGGCACAGCGTGGCAGCAGTGCCTGCCCACCACTCCTCTTGTCACCTGCTCCATCTGGCCCTCAGAGAGACTGACAGGGTTAAAAAATCTTGGTCCACATTAATAAATCATTACTTAGATTATTCCATATAAAATAAGAGAAATTACTTCAACTAATTCTTACAGGTAATTCAGTTTTAATTTAAGTGGATGTAATTAATCTGGAATGCAAGAACATACTATCTTTTCCCAACTACTCACTCTCTCTTACATATCACTTAAGTATCAAAACAATCTGGATTCTCTTTCTAACCATGACTGACATTGATATACATCATTATTACCTCTACCACACAATACTGTCTGCCCTTCTAAGACCCTAATGAATTTCGCAGCCTTTAAGATCATGCCGATATTACCTAGAACAGGAAAGTGAAGCATTTTATAAGTATTTTCAGTTCTCCATTTAAAGTTCACATGTGGAAAACTATTCTTGTTTGTGCAATTAGCTACAACCCTAATATTTTCCTACTGCATTCACTGAGCAACAGCAAGAACTCAGCACAAACATGAGCAAAAACAAAGCAAGCTGAAGCAAGCCCATTTATGTCTAGTTCTGTTCCTTCATCTTTTGTGAGAAGGACCACATATGATGGACAACTGCCAGCCTCTTAAAATCAAATCAGTTTCTTTCAAAGAACATTTGTATTTTGTAAACCAATTAAACCACATGAATAGTACAAGCATGAATAGGCTTTTGTTTTGTTCAAATTAAGATATTTTGGATTTGTGAAGATGCAAATAGATATGACAAAAAAGGTAACAAGGATACAATAGAAAATTATGGAGCAGGGAGAAATTTAATTACATGCCTCTTTGATTGAAAGTTCAAGGTTCTTTTTATATTGCTTCAAATTTATAAATTCACAGATCCCGTCCCTCTGTTTTCCAAATATGTTCAGGAAAATAAGTTGGTTGAAATTGTCCTTCCATGGTTTTTAATTTCAGTTGCATGCTGTTTAGATTCTTTTATTTCTATGGAAATGCAAGAGCAGTTCCAAGTCATGAACCAACACGATTCCTTTTAATGAAGGCTGGATCAAAATCTACAGCCCTCCTGGAAAAAAAAAAAAAAAAAAGTTTTCAGAAGATCTAAGCCAGCCAGGCAGAGCTCTCCAACACTGTACTCAACATCTGAAAGAGCAACACTCTCCATCAAATACTGGAAGGTTTTTTTAAGCAGTTTTTTAGAAGACTATTTCATTTCCACAAGCAAAACCCTCTCACTAGATTTAAAATAGGAACTCCTACTGATACAAGCAATGGGATGCAGCCTGACTGAGGAGTCAAACACCTTCATCCCTATCACCTTCTCAGAGTGGGATCTCAGCCTCCTTCAGCACCACCCACTAATTCCCATTCATTTGAATTTACTGGGATTTTTGTGTGTGTGTATTACAAAAAAAATACTAAATTACACTGAGAAGCAAATTTACAAAAATACATGCATGGCAATAGCCTTCCTCATTTTGGAGATTATATTCAGGATGAGAATGATGGAATTCTGCTGTATGAGTCTTGAATAAGGACTTCAACCATCTGGGCCTAATCATATTCCTGTGAAAATCAATAGTAGTTCTGTCAGTTTTACCAAGAACTGCATGATGTGCATGACACTGATGGGTGGGCAGGACCTGTGGAAAGAGGGGCTGAACCGGGTCTTTATCAACTTCTATGGAATGCATATGCAACTTGTATGGAACGCACTGACATGTATGGGGTCACTGGAGAGCCCTATGGGGCAAGTGAGAACAAGCATTAGGAATATGACTCCAAGGAATAACCCAGTGACATAAAACACAGAAAACTGCCCCCTTCTTTCAGCAAAGAAAAACAGACTTCAGCCTTTGGGAGTATCTGCTTCATTCTGCCAGCCTTTTAAATGCAGTCCTTTGGTCTTTGTGGTCCCAGCTGTATAAACAAGCTGCCAGATGACCTAAAGGGATCTGCATAAGTGGTAGTTCTATCCCTAAAGGTAAACACCAGAATAAACAGTTTGTCCTGTGTAAGAGGTTAAAAAGAAAATGCAGGTCCCATCCAGCTCCTGGTACTTTCCTACCTCCTGACTGCTACAGGACACGAGCCAAAGCAGCCAATAGTGCAAGGCACCAAGTGTCTCCTGTAAATTAACTCCACGTGTTGTCAGTGTTGAAAGGGGACACAGCAACACAGGCTGCTGTTACTGGAAGGATACTGACACCACACAACTTTCTACCCCTCCACGTGACAGAAAAACACTACACAAAGAATCACATCAAATGAGGTACACAAGGCTGGTCTGACTTGGACATCTTGCAGAGCTTTCAGGTGAGCTGCCTGTAGAGTGCATTTGAATCCAGCCTGCAGCAAGGACACAGCCCTGGTGTGCTGCCATGTCAGTTGTACAGAGGGAGTTCCTAGAGAGCAGCTGCCCTTAAACTAAACTAAAGGAAAAGTGAGAGCACTGGGAAGCTATCTAGCCCACAGGTCTGCACAATGAGGTAGCTTTATAACAGCTCTTGCAGGGTAATAAATGTGCTGCTAGCAAAAAAACCTTGGAGTACAGTAAAGCACATTTGGAGTGAATTGAAGCTGGTGCCACCTATATAAAAGGAAAGATTCTGGGTTTAGACAACCTTCTTCAAAATTTAAATACCAGGTGAGGATTTGGCCCAGCAAGCATAAAGAAAACTCAATAAAATCCATCACCTGCAGCCTCACCACAGATGTTTGTGGGGTGGAACAACTGCAGCTCTTAGTTTCCCGTTGGAATTGTCACTGGATAAAACAGATCTAACAATTACAATCAGCTAAATTCAAGGCTGTGAAGAGGTGTCATGCCAGAGAAACTACAGTTGGCCAAGGACACTATTCAGAAACTACTCAGTGTGCAGTTCTCCATTACAGGACCTGTGGACTGCGCTGTGTTCAGAACAAGAGGCTGTAGATTCAAGCACAAAACACCAAGGGTCCTTGAACAAGCTCCTTTGATTCCCCCAATCCACCTGAGCCACACTGGCATCCCTCCTGCCTATCCCAGAAGAAAACATTCACATGGCAGTGGAGAAGAAATGAGGCTACCACTGATACTTGTACAAGAATATCCATAATCAAAATCTCAGTGTGGTCATCTACGACCACACACAGACAGGCAAATAAAACCTGCCATTTAAAGGCAAAATTAAGTCATGCTCTCCATAGCAAAGAGGAACCATTTAAAATTTAAATTTCTTTAGGGTGTTAGTTGTCTTATAAAGAGACATACTAGAAAAAACAGACTACTGCTAGTACGTTCATAATTTTGTCACCAGCCTATTTTCTCTGTTACAGCCAAATCACATAAGGCTTTTACTCATCTTTCCAAATAACGCTTTTCTGTTCAAACTATTCAAAAGAGCGTGAAAACCATTCTTTTACATATTGGTGTTACTCAGTGGCATGATAACACAGCTATACCACACATACATTGAGCAACAGATTCTAGTAAGAGAAAAAAAACATCATAAAAGAAGTGAAGTTTGTGGTTTTTGGAGAAACTTGCATGGTTTGCAGGGCCGGGTTTGGGGCTGCTGTGGTGCATTTGTGTTCAGTTCTTGTGCTGGGTTGGAGCTGTGCAGGATACAGAGGCATCTGGGGTAGGCTCAGGACTGGGAGAAGATTGCTGACAAAGACATATTGATCACAAGATCCTGAGGAGGCAATTGGGAGTTGGGATTGCAACTGGTGCAGGTCTTACTGGGATGGGGATTAAAGCTTAGGGAGAGAGAGATGGAAGAGCTCATGTTCTTGTTGAATTCTGTTGGGCTGGAAAACCACTTTTTGCTATCAAAGGCATGTACGTTATGTGATTCATTTTGCTCTGGGTTTTCTTTCACCTATTTAATGGAAAGGCAACAGTCCCAATTTTCAAACCACACTAACAGCATTGTTCATTGCACATTATGAACAGTATTTCATCAGTCCTGGAAGACTTGAAAATATATAAACTTTTATGAAACAGTAGAAACTGTAATATAAATATGAGCTTTACAAACAGTAAAGATCCCAGAAATATGAGGAATTAATATTAAACTTTAGCACACTGATATTTTTGTCAGTTCTGAACTGTTCATATGGCTTGATATCCATGAAGCTCTGTATTTCATATAAAATTTTGCTATAAATTTTTTTTTCATAAACAGTTTTCATTCCTGGCAACTAAGGATACATCAGAAGCTTTCTCATAAAAACAAATTTATTACTTATCGGACTGCTGCATTGGTTTAAAGAGATTAAAAAGTGAGTACATGACATGATTAACTATTTAATTGGGTGTAATAGGAAACCCAAGCTTCCTAGTTCCCAGCCTCATTGCTGCTTGCTCCTGTGCTTTACAAGGCTTTTTAGTTATTACTATGAAGTTCAAATCATACTATTGTTTCGGCACTACCCATTAATTAGCTTTTATGAAAGCCTGAAAAACATCTTGGAGCTTTAATGAATGTGTTTAAGTGCAATACTGTGGACTGCTTTTACACCAATATTGAAAGCATTATTCATTCTGGGTTTTTAAATGCAGCCAATTTTTTCAGCATTACTGCACAATTAGTTGTGCTCTGTTTATGTAGATATTATATTTGTGTGTACATAGTGTCTTATTTTCAGCAGATACCATATAACCAATGTCTGCTCTGATGACTTTAACATCAGAGGTCAATATCCCTCTGGTGTTGGAGGGTTTTGGAAACTGAAAAAGCAGACCTTTTCCTATCCTTTTATGTCCTTCAGTCTCCTTCAGTGACAGTAAGTCTCCTATTCCAGCATTAAAAAAAAAAAAAAAATTTCATACTGATTTGCTGCAAAGTACTAGAAGTACTAGAAACATGTAAAGATTTGGTAAGTGTCTCAAAAATCCCTTACCTATCTAATGAGCTTGGGACTCATTTTGGGGAGGTCTCAGCTGCAATGCCCACACTTCCTCAGGGTGCTCAATAAGCTGTTCCTAAGCCCTGCAGTCGAGCTAAGCTGCAGTGAACCTGCCTGTGCACATGCCTATGCCTTCTCCTGTCATCTTCCTACAGGGAGAGACATTCGTCTCACCTTGAGGATGATAGAACAAGAGTCTTCTCTCTCTCATACAAAGCAGTTTCCTAAAATTCAAGACTCTCATCTGCTTTGCAATGTAAATATGTGAAATGGCCTTTCAGCATGCCTGTCTTATGGTATGATACACAGCATAGTGCAGAACAAGGGGGGCTTTGTCTCCATTGAGCCTCTGGCACATTTTTTTATAATGTAACAAAATCTATGCACTGCATCTGAAAACCGCTAAGAATGAGGACAGTTTTCCCTCTGGCTCTGAGCCAAGGCTTTTGGCACCTTCACTGTTAAGGGATATGCAAGTGCCGGCTGAATACACTGAAAGATCATCACAACTTATCATCTTGACGAACTGTGTGAAACCTTAAGACTTTCTGGTTGGTTCCAGCTGCAGAGTTGAAACTTCATGTGTTCATGTCGAGTGCAAATCCAGTGTCAAAGGTTTATGTTAAGGCATATGGGCTCTTTTGTACATTCAGGTTGGTCTGCCCAGCAACACCAGAGCAGGGCACACAGATGTGCATGTCTGTGAGTACAGCAGACTGGATCATGCCTGCAGAGAGGTAAATTGGATTACTTTGCACCTTCCACAGAATATTCTCTTGATTGCACATCTTCTTTCATAGGATTCTTGGTTGACATATTTCAATTTTTGTATTATGGGAGCTGAAGGAACCAAAAGTGTGTCTGCTCTTGTCACAGTCAAGGCAGAAAAACATTTTTCTAACAGGATGCTGGTTGTTACTGTTGGAGTCTGCTGGGCAGAGTGAGCTCTGGCAGGACCCTTCAGGCTCCTCTGCCACCACTGAGGCCCCAACAGCAAATGAACGTGGGCTGCTCCTTCACCATGAGGTAATGAGGGAGAGAGTTATGGGTATGTGCTTTCTCAGAGAAGCTTCAATTTTCTGTGGTGCAAGGAGTAGGTATTCACCTCTGTGATTGCAGCACCCAGTGCCCTTCTGCAACACCTTCTGCAAAGCCTACCCATTAATTCCAGAGTGGAACTAACTCGTTTTTGCCCATCACTGGTCTCCAAAACAGTAATTGGCACACAGTTTTTGAAAAGGAAGCTTTGGAAGGTCCTTTCGTTCTACAACGCATGCAATAGCATTTCTTCTCCTATTAAACCAGTTTAGGATTTTGGGATGACGCTGAAAATGCAGTATGGTGTGAGCTGATGCTCCTTTCTAAGCTGTAGCTCTCTATTGCAAGTCCTCTTCCACAGAGCAGTTTAACTGCTTTATTTGTGAGTTTGTCCTGTAAAGCTGGAGGAACATGGTAACTTCCTGAACATACTCTGCTCTCCTACTGCGTTCATATTTTGGTTTTGTTTTTATTGAGGGTTGTGAATTTTGAAATTTATGGTGTCAGAGTGATTTCTGCTTCTCAGAGGCAAGGCAAGGTATTGGCATATCTGACTGTCACATCTAACTTCATAAAAGACAAGCATGCTGGAGGCCATAGAGATAAAGCTGCATCTGTTTAAAAATGAGAATGGCTATAAAATGCCAGAGGTATTGGAACGATGTCATGCTCAGCTTGGGAATATCTTTGTTGCAATAATTAAAATTTCTATCTTTCTGTACAAATGAGAAATTTGAGCACTCTGCTGGGGCTGGTGTAGATCTGACCTTAATTGTCTGTTTGAATTTGACAACCAATAGTGATTAACATTTTCCCAGTAAATTTAGAAGGCAAACTGTGAGCACAATAAACCATGTGAAGGGCTGATGTTCCCTTACAGTGTTGCAAATACGAGGCTTGCGATTGCTTTATAGAATTTTTTCAGCTATTTTCAGTACTGATGGAAGTGATTATTTTAGGTATTCCTAAATTATGTTTTACCTAAATTATGGCATCTTTTTAAGCTAAATCAAAAAAAACAGTTTAAATGAAGGAAGCAGCTGCATGTGCAACTAGAAATTGGACGGAGTCTGAGCAATGTGAAAGGTGAAAATATGTGAATTCTGGACTCTGCTTTGGTCCAGGCAAGTCACGTAATTTCACTGGTACTTCCTAGATGATAAAAGACAAAATGAAGTAGAGGAGATAATACTTTGCTGACTACCTAGGTATTAGAATGTTCATTAAGTCACTGAGATGAAAACTATATGGTAGTGATGATGATATTAGGGTTGTCATTATTAATAAGACTGTTGACTAGAACTGCCCTTTTTGATCAGCTGCTCCTTTATCCAAAGAGAAGCTTTTAGCTGGGAAGAGTGAAAAGATCTAGAATTTATATCCACAGACAGCATAAGCCCAGCATCTTCTGGGCAGGCAGCAATGCCTGTTGTATACACAGCCTGTCTGGGGAATGTAAAGCCATTAAATTCTGCAGTTACTGCAGAGATTGTTTTGCAGAGGTAATGTGCAGCTTCCACTGGGCATCCATTATGGTTAGATTTAATAGGGAAGGGGGGGGAAAAAAGCTTTCCTGAGTTATTATGGAAATGAGATAAGGGGAGGGCTTGTGCTACTGACAAGGGAGTGCTATCTCTTGCTGGACCAAGTCCTGCAGTACACACTCAGGCAAAGATTCCTCCCAAAATAGGTTGAAATAATGATCCCATTGGAGTCAATAGTAGATTTCCCACTGACATTGGTGGAGGCAAGATTTCACCCTGAGGCTTTTGGAGAACTACTCAGAAATTTCTACAGGGAAATATAGGGAGAAGAAAGGAAGGAGCAGTGCTTGTAAATAACTTGTACTATGTGGAAGACAGTAAATCCTACCTTTTCTCTGTGCAGAAAGTCTGTAATATAACTGTAACAGAGGCTTTTTCCTTGCTATTTCCTCTTCTCTGCTGCAGGTCCTACCTTTTACCAGGTAATTCAAGTAACTCTGCATGCCAGCATTATATTGCTTCAGCTCTGGGTGACTTCATGCAGACATGGTGAAACACGAAGCAGATTTTTGGTCCTTCTCAGTTAGCAGAACTTAATTGCTCTTCATCAGAGGGGTAGATGTGGACAGCGTGGGGGAACTTCCTGCATCAGGTTTCCTTTTCCTAGTAACCTCCTGCAGACTCACAAGTAGCCCGTGAGGTCTGTGGAGGATGCATGGAGAGGGACACAGAGCTTGCACAGCTACTCTCTCACGTGCCAAGCATGTCCTATGAACCCTACTCCTAACTATACTTAAAGCATCAGTACCTTTGCAAAATAACACATTTGTGTTTGATGTCACCAGCATTCACATTACCAATTGATCCGTGCAGAATTCAAAATTGTATTGAATTGCCTGTTTCTCTTATACCCACAAGCCCTCATCTTCTCAGTCACAACTCTGAATTTTCTCTGAAATAAGAAAACAAATGCCATTCATGTGTATATGTGACATTCCAGGCTGCCAACCATCTCCTCACCTGCCCTAGCACACAAAATAAGACTAAGACAGAAACCAAACAATTCTCTCACATAAACCTGAACAAAAGTTTTCTAACATTAAACACAATCACATTATTATTACCATCAAAAAATGAAAAAAGTTTATTTGAACATGCCAAAGCCAGCCCATATTGCAGCTCTGCAACCTGTTACCTTGACATTTGCCCATTTGAATCTAACAAACCCAAACAGTAAAACACCATGTAATAAATGCACAAACCACTAATTGTGACTGACTTCACTAACACAGTTCAGCACAACTCTTCTTCCCAATTCAGACTGCATCCTCAAGCTGAGGACCACAGAAGATTCAGCAAGAAACACAAAATCTCACTCTTGTGCATTCAAAACTTTAACCTTGGCAAACTTTAACTCCAGCCTGAAGGTACTCAGATGATCAGCACTTATGCTGAAGATAAACTGCCACGTTCACCCGCAGCACCAGCGCTCATCCCAGCCCAGTCACTCCTTACAGAAAGGGGCCTCTGCTCCTCCCTCACCACCCCTGCCTCAGTGCCCACACCTCCAACCAACACAAACACCCTGCAGCCCCTCCGGCCAAAACTAGCTCTTGTGCCACACTAACTGCTTCTGAAGGGGGTTCAGCAAGAAACCAATTGTTGCCTCCTCGAGGGAGAAAAGACAGCAGTTCTGACACCAGTGTAGAAGGAAAAAGGTGGCCTCACAGAGACTTGGATGAATTTGTCATTACTTCAGACCTAAGGCAGGCAGCAACTGTGAGATCCTGCCGTGTTGACTGTTTCGAAGCTATGGCAATTCTCTGTGCATTTCCACAGGCTGCCAGGCCTGAGGCAGGATGATTAATAGCCCTCTCTCGCAGCAGTGTGAACGGGAAGATAAGACAGTGACACATCACTGTGGCTCAGACTTTCCTGGTTGCTGCTGGCCTTTGGAAAGTTATAAACTGCTGTGATTTCTTTAACCCGCAGGTGAGGCGTGTCAGCATCCCTGGCTCTAGTTAGAATTACACAATTACAGCTTCGTGCGGGTAACTCAGCTGGCAAAAGATCCTTTAACAGTCTAGCAAAGCACTGGTGGGGTGAGAGAGCTAAAAGGTTGATCACCAAGTCATAAATGTTTCATTTAAATTTAAAAAATTAAACTTTTTTTTTCTTTTTTAATTCCACTCAGCTGGTAGGACAGATTTGCCCTTTGAGAAAGGACTAAGAGCCTGTCATTTTGTCGCTGGTACATCCCTTCCTGATCCTAAACAGCTCTGAACTCTTCTGAATCTAAGCTCCTCAAGGCATCCTGGTAACTAATAAAAGCAAGTCATTCATGCTGTCCCCTAGAAAAATCAAGCCTGCTTTTACATGTCTTCCCTGCTCAGAAATCCTTGCAAATTCAATTTGCATGCTTAATTAGCATCTGTGCCCTCATGCTGCACTGTTTATGAGAAGCAGCCCTCATTACACAGCTATGCATCTATATTTCCTCTGCTTCTGAATATACAGTGTGCATTTCAATCCTTGAATTTGTTCACTTGCTGGTTTGGGTGCGAGACGCACACACTTCAACACTTTGAAGTGCCAGCCTTACCACCTTCATATCTGTTTTGCTCAGTTATATTTATGATCCAGCTCTTAAAATCCCTTTCCAAAAAGCTTTTCAGAAATACCTGAAAATCCATCCTCGCTTCACCTGTACAACTGGGAAAAGCCTTTTGATCTTGGAAGTAGGAATGACCCTGGGAGCTCAGACAAACTCAAAAGGTAACACATCAAGGGATGGAGGGCAGAGAAGCTGAAATCTGCAAGCTGTATCAAAAGAATTATTTTTTTTTATTAGCACTTGTACCTGTTTTCTACCTTCTCTATTTGGGCATGGATTTAAGAGTGCCTGTGTGCCTGCAGCTCTGCTCAGCCTCCAGTGCCTCCTCTCTCACACACAAGGTTCAAGGATGCAAGGGAACCACCATCTCACAGATGGGGAATGGGGCAGACAAGGTGCTTGAAGAATTAGATATCACACAAGTAATGCTGCAACCTATTAGGAGAGGCAACTAAGAGTACCATTAACACATTCTCCTAGCTGTCTGTGTCCATAATGGATCAGTAAAAGTCATTTAGGAAACAAATGTAACATAACCTGCAAACACCCAGATACTGCTGATGAGACAACACTGGAAAATCTTGTATGGCAAAGTCATCTGAGCAAGACTGGCTAACTAAGAAATAATTTTATGCCTTTTATATCCTAATACCTAACAATTTTAATTTGCCTTGTCCTCATTTGTTTACTCTTTGCATCTTCCTCACACAGCAGATGCTCCCCTTGGACACGTGCACACAACGAGCCAGTGCCAGAGCGTGCCAAGAACACCACCCCTGTCTGGTGACTGAAACACTTGTACAGAGAGGCTGCAAAGACTCAATACAGAACCTCCACAGGGGGTGGTCAGAAGGCCTCAGACTTCTCAGTTTTGTGACAACACATCACTTCTGGACCTCTCCACACCCATAGTAAGGGCAGGCCCAGAACATCACTTGTCATTGCTGCTGTGTGTAAATGCTGACCTGGAACTACGTGCACTGATATTCTACTATTTGTTTTTACATTATGTACATTTTACATTTACTTGTTGAATTTTTTTAATGGATTATTCACTGTTTTAATATGCTTCATCCACTAGTAAGAGACAGTATCATTTTAAGACAGGGCATAGCAGATTTCTGTTCCATCACAATACAGACCTTGAATAATGAAAACTTGGAAAACATTGTGTTAATTAGGATTAAAAAAATATTCATTCTCCATCTTCCAGTACACAAAGCCATAATATATGGCTATTTGTGCACTGGAATCCAAGATACATATTGCTACAGAAAGGGTGAGCTCTGTCAGAAACGACCAGCCTCTAAGTTCCTTGGTGATGAAGCCAAAGTCACAGAGCTGTTCAATAAAAAGTACAGTATAACACAAAGCATGCACTGAATGCTGTGTAATCACTGAAGGAGTGGTGTCCCATGAAAGGAGGAGGGTTTCTGGCATTTCCCCCACCCAGGAGGAACACGAGCTCTGTTGGGGTTGCTCTGAAGATGCGACACAGCACAAGGGCAATGAAAGGGTCAGACAGCATCCATCCAGCCCAGACAGCAGATGCTCAGCAGCACACAGCTTGGTCTGAGTACACACTAAACCTTTCTCTAGTGCTTTCAGAAATCCAGGGGTTACAGGCTCCCACAGAGACTGGGAAAAAAAAAACGCATCTTTACAGAGACTTACAGAATTTTACGTGCAAGGGTCTCTTATTGGTGCTCTTATTCTTCCAGAAATCAACAAAATGTGTTCCTCATGAGTAGCAGCACTTTTTAGACAAATAAAAGGCATGACCCCTGCCCCAAGCTGTTTACAGTGGAATGAGGAAAACATGGTAAAAGGCAGGAGAGTGGAACAAGAGAATTGATACAGCATAGTGGCAGGAGGACACCTGCTTTCATGGTCCAAGCATCCTGGTGTTTCCATCTCTTAAACCCCTGGCACAAGCTCTCAGGATCATGCCCACCCTACTAACACCAACATGCCAGCATGGCAAACCTAACTTTCACATGAATTATTCCCTTCTCTGAATCCCTCTTTTCCTTTGCTTGCAATGCTATTGTTCCCATAAGATCTCATTACCACTCTCCATTCATTCTGATCCCAGAAGGGAAATACCAGCTACACAGAAACTGACGGAATGAAATTTTACTAACAGGTCTCAACATTTCACTCATGTTTCCGACTTCACCATGGCTTTAGAAACAAGGGTAAAAGCAAGTCTGGCATACAGCCATGCCAACAATCTACTTGACTCTTTTTTGCTTCTATTAACCAAGAGTTTGACTCTGCAGTTGTCACCTCATCCCTCTGCCAGCTACCCATTTGTGACTTTTCCTCTCCACCTCACGGAAGAAAAGCTCTTCCCAGCCAGTGCAGTGGACTTACTCACAATGCAGCCCTCTGTGATGAACAGTCATGAAGCTCAAATAAGGATACCAATGAGAAGCATATTAACCACCACGTGAGAATTCTGATCATTTCACAGTCTTCTGCTTGGCATCTCTCAGTGTAAGAAAGATATGAAGCTATTACAGAGTGTCCAACGGAGGGCCACAGAGATGGTGAGGGGCTTTGAGGAGAAGCCGTGTGAGGAATGGCTGAGGGCACTTGGTGTGTTCACTCTGAAGAAGAGGAGACTGAGGGGACACCTCACTGCAGTTATAACTTCCTCGTGAGGGGACAAGGAGGGGCAGGCACTGATCCCTCCTCTGTCATGACAGGACCCGAAGGAATGGCCTGAACATGGTCAGGGGAGGTTTGGGTTGGATATTAAAAAAATAGTGAGGAAATTATGAGGATAATGATGCCTTAAAGTTCATAGGTATACAGATTTTAATGCAGTTTTAGCACTTTTCTGTAGTAATTTTAGGATAGAACTTTCACTAAATACTTTTCTACCAAATTCCAAAATGTTTATGTTTCCTTGTCAAGGATTTCTGTAGATATCCTTCTTTTTAGCAAGCTAAAGAGACAGCTAGTCTGAAGAGAGTGTACTGAACAAGATATATCTAACATTCCATGATAAAATTTCAGTCAAAGCAATTCAGAAGGGCCAGAATCCTTGGATTTCCTCCAAGCAGGACAGAAGACTTGAGGAAGATGAAGGTGGGAGGAAAAGAGTCATGGGACCCACCCACCCAGTTTAGGGAGGTGGGCCTAAGGTTGGCCCCAAGGGAGGTTCTGGGGATGGCCAAATAGGTGTATCCCATTAGATATAATAATTAGTATTATAAAACTGTAAAAGCTATACTGTGAGCTGTGTGCTAATGTTGATTGTGCACCTTAGAGCGCTTTAATTAAAGAACTGCTCTCTATCTTAACTATACTAAGATTGTCCAGACAATTTGTCTTTGATTTTAGGCAACAGAAGATGGTTGGGCACTGAACAGGCTCCCCAGGGCAGTGGTCACAGGACCAAGGCTGACAGAGTACAAAAAGCACTTGGATGACATTCTCAGGAACACAGTGTGATTCCTGGGGCTGCGTTGGACTCAGTGACCCTGGTGAGTTCCTTCCAACTCAGCAGATTCTGTGTTAATGGCCACACGGACAGCAGCTTTACAGCCCTCCTCACTTCAGCTGTTGCATGAACTACAAACCTGTATCACTGCAGTCCTGCACTTTCCCTGCCACCATCCTGCACCATGACCCTGGTAGTCATGCTCTGAAAAGAAACAGTATTTAGACTTCAAACTCTTTGACCTGAGTATTTTCTTACCTGGCTGTAGAGCTCCCCCCCCATACTGTCTTATTTCTTTGCTCTTTCTACAGTTCTCTCTTTGGAAATGGAACAATAATATATTTTCCACAACATTAAAGGTAAGTCATGTGAAAGCAAATATCCAGTTCCATACCACAAGGCAATGATGTCAGTTTAGTGTCTCAGGTCCCCAGAGAAGTTTCCCATCTGATAATAAGACAAGGTAATTACTAACCAAGGCTTGAGCAGACACACCACAGCTGTGCAAAACAGTCATTCTGAATTGAGATGTTCTATTCAAAAAAACCTACCCTTTTAAACTTAAAGCAAGTAGTTACTAGGACAAAATGGTGATTCATGCCGGAAATCACATATTCAATTATTATTTTTTTTAAATAATATGTTGTTGTGATTTTAAACAGCATAAGGTGGATGTGCAAACAGATCCTGCTTACCAGTATGTGAGATGCATGCATGTGGAAACACACACAAATAAAGAAAAGATTCAGTCACAGGTAAATATATTTCCCCAATATGAATAATTTTCATTAGCATCTCTTTTAATTAATGCTTGAATAGAATGCACGTTCTTGCATATATTTGTAAGTAAAGGTTTGGATATCCTTGACAACTGTTTTCCATCCTTCGATGGCCTGGAGGGTTTATTTATTAGTTCATTTATTAAGGTGACCACAAAAGCCACCTTCATTCTCACAGGCACTGAACTTACACAGTTCTTTTCCAGAACAAGGACTGTCCATTCATGACCCCCCTGCTCCACCTTCAGTCCCACCAGACTGCTGCTGCTCCATTTCTTAAAGGCTGACCAACTTCTTTGATACCCAAAGATGCTGATCCACTTACAAACCTGTGGGA
Source organism: Formicarius rufipectus (assembly GCA_013399695.1). NCBI lineage: Eukaryota > Metazoa > Chordata > Aves > Passeriformes > Formicariidae > Formicarius > Formicarius rufipectus. Next base: position 1,444,940 of record VXAU01002755.1, read on the forward strand.
CCAATTCCATGCCATGTGGGAGTCACCAGATATTTAAAACTTGCCTTTCTGTGTTAAGAGCACTTCATTAACCTCACACACACACCATACTACACTACCTGCGCTGGTGATTTTTTTCAGGAAGATTTTTCATTCTCCCTTCTCCAAACCACACTGTTTTTCTGAAACCAGGTGGGAAAAAAAAAAATAATCTCTACCATTGCTTCCAGTTTTTTCTCTGTATATCTCTGTCTTGAACTACAAGACTATGAGAGAATACTGTAGATGCTATACAGAAACCAAGTTGCCTACATGCTCATACATGCATAGAACAACTTGACAATAAACAAACGTGTCTCTAGAGGACACCGGTATTTGCACTTCTAAAGAAATTATTTTCTATATTTAGACACCACTAGACTATGCTTTCATGCTTCAGTTCATGGAGAGGCCCAGAAAGAAAAGGCCAATCAATATTTTCTTTCAGTTATTGACAGGTGATTTCAATTACAGCAGCTCTCACTTCCAAGCAACAGTTTGCAACTAAACTGTCAATAGATCTCACACTGAAAAACACACAACATGGACTACAAAGAAAGGCATCCGTTCAAGAAAGTTTCCTTTGAATATAAGCATTCCTTAGGCATGGAAAAAAACCCAACCAAACAAACCCCACTTTCTCAATTACCTGTGACTGGGAGGTGTGGCAAGCCCACATTTTTTTTATTCCTGCAAAATTTAAACTGTGCCTACAAACTCCGAGTTAATAACCTTAGTGGGTAAAAGGCAGTTTCCAGGTGGTAACAAATGCAGGGGTTCGTCCAGAAACTGCTGGTATCTCTGGTTCCTCCAGTGCTGCTGTCACCTTGTCAAGAGAGCAAAATTGGAATGTCTACAATTCAGATCCAGGGGGACAAAACACATAGAAACGAAAACCACATCAACCTCAACTTGTGAGAACACCAAGCAGGAGGTAAGGGCAGACACAGGAAACAAGAAGTAGGAAGAGCAGCATATTTTCCCCAAATTCCAGGACTCTAAACCCACTCCCATTGAATCTGGCACTGCTGGCAGGAGGGGAAGAAGCAAACTATCTCTGCTTTGCCTCCAGCTTTCTAGCAGCATAATCCCACCCCCTGCACTCTTCCAGCACAAGCATTTATGTAACTGTACAATGAGCCAGAAATAACTGAAATACACGATAACTAACCATGGATGGAGTCTCCAAGGTCAATGAATAAGAGCAGAGAAAAGAGGGAGCATTTCATCCTCCTCTCCAGTAGCTGAAGAAGGAAATTAAAGTGCCTCAATTGCAAAGACACCCAACACCATGCCATTTCTCTCTGCAGCTCTAATCACTGCCACTCACCAACAGAGCTAATTTATCAACCATAAAATAGCCAAAAATACTGATTAGCCCTTCACATTTAAAGGTTCAGAGCCCATTTGCAATGTTTAGCATGCAAAAATGCTGCTTTCAGTTGAGTTTTCAGTCGAGACTTCTTTACATTAGAATGCATATGACCAGTGATAGCACTTTAAATGGGGCTGTAAGCAACTGGAGATGGAGATACCTCCCTCTCGCCCTGAGATAACTGAGCAGTTGCCACCAAAAAAAAAAAAAAANCAGGAAGTTTCCCCCAAAAAAAAAAAAAAAAAAAAAGAAAGAAATGAAAAATCAAAGTGCAATAAGCTATGTTATTACAGAGGTGAGCCTTTAACCTCTTTCTGACCAGTCCAGCCCTTCTGACATTTAGCAGACACCCAAAGCTTATAATGGAGGATTAGTGGAAAACTGCTTTTATGGGGGTATTGACCACCAGGGTTCTGGGCCATCGTCTTTCACCATGGTCTCACAAGGCAGACAAGCAGGTTTTAGAGCCAACTGTACTTCATATCACCTGCTCAAACATTGCTGCATGTAAAAAGTAATAGGTAGAGGCAATTTGTGCCTGCCAGTCTCAACAAATGGCTTCAAGATTGCTTTTAAAATATTTTTCCTACTCAATCAACATTTGCATTTCTCCCCCACTATGTTACGCTTTTCAGAAACTCAAGTTTAGTCATTTACAAGCTTCTAAAAATCCACTTTAAGACTAAAATCCACTTTATCTACTAAAAAAAAAAAATCCAGCTTTAGTGACGCGTGCCCAGTCTTCTATATACTCATGCCAACTTTAAAATACTGACGCTATTTAATACTTAGGTCCACTGGGACTTGAATACAAATAAATCCATCAGAAAGCATCATCCTTATTTTTCTTCTTCCTTATGCTAGACCATCTGTGCAACCCACTGTACAGCTAGAGGGAAAAAAAACCCAAACAAACCCAAACAGAAAGGAGATGCTCTAAGATTAAAGGGATAGTTATTTGAGATGAGAGCATTTCTGCTGGTGGTACTGTCTTCAGCAGACAACACTTTTGAATTGAAGGAGAAAATAACATTTGTTTCAAGGGAGGTTTGTCTTTACCCAGACACTGATGGAAACCTCCAGCACATAATCATATGTCCAAAATGTTTCCATCACATTCAGTTCTTAACCACAGAAGCAGATGCTTAGACCTTGTTTAGAGATGTTAGACCGTGGCCTTGTATGTTCATAAGGGCAGAAGTCAGTAAATTCTTGGAACCAGTCTCATCTTTGTTTTTTCTGGCAGAAACTGTTCTATCAGGTAGGGAAAAGAGGCTGTTTTTAAGCTCTTTCATTTTGTTTAACGGTCTTAATAGCAAAATCTGAGCACTTGCTGCTCACATTAAAACACAGGGATGAAAAGTAAATCATCCATGTTCTAAGGGGCAGTTTCTGGCATTTGAAATTTTGCCATATACTGAACACCTTCTTGAACAACAGCAACTGCAAGTATCCCACAGTCCTTGTGTACCCCACGGCAGCAACAAACACGTGTAACAAACACCAGCAACCAGAGAGACATCCAGCCCCAGAGCTCCTCAGATTGCCAGATTTTGAAAGATGCCCTGGGACCAGGCTAAGCCTAAACCAGAAGGGTTTTACTTGCCAAGGTCAATTTAATGATATCTTTAGTGCCATCTGTACTGAGACAGATGAATACGTTTGCACCACCAATTTAGTGCTCTTTCCTCTACCTTGAATTTCCCATTTCTCTTCTTTGAAAGGTGTATCAAACTATGCAAAAGACAGCATATTTAGGAAGAGCTTTTCCTAGCAGGCTGACTGATCTTAGAGAGCTATGAATTGAGGAAGCTTAGCTATATATTTAAAGATGTTTAAGTAATAATTTGCCTCCACTATAATCCTATTTTTACTAAAACAATATCTAGTCCAGTTTAAGGGGTGATGTTTTCCCTGAAACCAGCTTTTAAACACTTTTAATCAGCCATTCACTCCCTTGTCTTCCAGCAGTTTAATTTCAAACAACAATTCATTTTTTGTATGCTTTTATAAATTATCTCAGATACTGCCTTACAATAGGGATAACCCCAGCAAGCCATCCCAGTTTACATCTCCTCCCTCCAAGGAACACGAGCCACACAGCACTTTCTCTGCACACAGAGGGCTGTTTTCTACAGAGGAAAGCTTCCTCTGTACAACTCACCACTCTAAATCAGCTCCACTTTACTCCTCAGTCTCAGTGAATTAGAGTCCATCTTTTCTCTCTCAGTTCATATGTCGTTGAGACACAGCACAGAGCATTAGGCTTTAAAATGGTCAATGAGTCATTTCTGCAAAAGCAGTTTGGGTCCATCTTCCTCATACGAGTTTTTGTGGAAAATTCTATTTTAGAAGGAAAATAGCATCCTTTAAAATCTTAGCAAATGCACTGCAGGAGACAGCCTGGTTGCACTAGCTCCGGACAGCAAAAGGCACACCTGGCTTCTAGAAGCACACCCCTCCTTTCAAGGAGCAACACCGGCATTAATCTGTCCCTCACTCTCACAGGTAGAAAGGTCAGCCAGCCCTCCAGAGCCCTTCCCTTCAGCTCCCCAGCCCAGCTGTGAGAGAGGGAGAAGCACACAAGGAACCCCTCCCCAGCCCTGCCTGCTTCCCAGGGAGGGATGGGGTAGAGGAGCAGCAGAACCCTTTCTCCCTGCCATCTCCAGGCTTGGCTGACAAACCCTCCCCACAAAGTCACAAAGATGTGACTCCTCATCGCAGAGAGGAAAACAACTGAGCAGCCCAATGGCCTGAGCAGTTCTTACTCTTCCCCCTCTGCATGTTACACATGGATATACCAAGCATTACATGAAACTGTTAATAGAATAGACTCCAAATTTCTCACTAAGTGGCTGTTAGATTTACATTGTGCCTTAATCAAGGCATGTGGTATTACAAACAAAAGTAATACAAAGAAGGTGGTCCTGAAGTTTCAGGCTCTGCTTCCCCTTGCAAGAAAAACTGTGACTCCTCATCTAGACAGCAGTTTTGCAGGACTATAAATTGCCACTGCAGAAGCAGAAGCAGGGAGTAGTTTTCCATATACAACAAAACAGCCTTATTATATGCATATATACTCCAAGTTTCCACATTGTGTCTGATTTATGAAAGCTTCCACCAAACACATCTTCATTTTAGTATTTAAAGCCACAGAAAATTTGGAAATTGTTTTACATTATTCAAAAAAACAGAAATACATTTGTTTCTTTAGTCTGTAATTAAAGTGTTCTTCACTGCTGTCATCAAATTAAGCTGCAGGTTCTATTGGAATTAGCCTCTGCCTTATCAGCCCGTTTCAGCTGTTCTGGGTGTAATAAATGTGGATTCCAAGTCTCACACAGTTCAGTCTAACAGACTATGGATCTTGCCCAACTAATACAGAGCAGTAGACAAACAAATTAAAGCATGTAAGAGAGGGGACCTAAGGTGATGCACAGTCTGCTCACCAATCTTTAAAACCATTTCATAAGATTACGGCTGTTTCTGTGTTGTCTGTTTCCCACAGGACACTGACATTAGGAGATGGGCAACACCACAGCCCAAAATCAGCTGCCAGTTGTCCACATGCTCTCTTGTGATCCAGCCCAAAAACATGTCAAGTGGACATGCAGCCCAACAAGGGGGTCACCTGCACAGACCTGCAGGTTGCGCTCGCTGCCTCTCTTCAACCTTTGTTTGCCATTCTGCTTTGTTTACTCCCTCCCCGACTGTCACCTCCAAAAGGGCACCTGAGTTTCACACCATATGCAGATTACAAGCAATTATTATGGGACCTGTAAACAAGAAGCATTTGATATGGCTTGCACAACCTACAGCAAGATGAATGTCTAAAGGATCCCACAAGGTGACCTGACTCCAGCCCTCCCACTAATATGATAAATGAATCCTGTAAAAGAAGGTCAGTGCAACAAACACTTTCGCCTATAGGAAGCTCTGGCACCACTGCACTCTTTTTACCTCCTGCAAGCTCCTTTATTTCTAAAGGAGATTTGAAAAAAAATTTCAAAACCTGCTTTTAAGAATTTCAGGCAACTCGTATGTGCTAGACAGTTCCACATTTCAACCCTAAACTGAACCCCAAAGCAGCTGTTTGATAAGACTCTTACTCTAAGTAACAGAATACCAAGGGTCCAGACCTCCACCCTGCCCTGGGCAGACAAGGCTGGCACTCCCCAGGCCTGGGAGGCTGCCAGAAAATTTAAAAAAATAGAATATAAAGTGTTCAAGTTTTTATCTCATTTAAATAACCTTGGCAGGTGGAGGGGAGACACTGACAAAATACATTCCTCATACTTTGTCACAGATGGGAATTTTCTCCCACGAACATCATCTCAGACAAAAGGTTATTTTTCTTCTGAAGATGTCCACCCAAGGAATGCCAACCATCTGCCTCACCCCATGCCCTAGGCAACTTTGCAGTTTTTGCAGTTCCTCAGTTCTGTGAAGACAGTGGTTTACTGAGTCAAAACCAGGTGTCTTTGAGTTTGAACAACTTATTAGAAAGATGTTTGCTTTATTCATCATAATTTTTTTATCGTTTCATTGAATCCTCTGCCTAATTAACTGTCTCATTTACTAAGCTCCATTATCCCAAACTCCCTCAGTATCTACTAGCCAGACCTACAAGTACTCCACCTGGGAAGAACATTTACTGACTACTCAGTAATTACATCTCTAGTCAAATGGCTCTCCAGCCATGCTCAGCCTCTACAGAACAGTGTTTTCTATGTTTGGTTCACTCTTCTCAATACCACTCACAAGAAACAAACAAAAAACCACCAAAAATGACTACACAGAAACAACACGCAACCTTTTGCATTTTTTATTCCAAATAACGATTAAATTAAGGCATTCCAAAAATCAAGTGCTCTCTCCCATATAGCAGGATGGAAAAAGGAACAGCAGACACTTTTGTTTTGGCCCATATTATTTTTCAAGCTGCTTTTCAAAACAAGCCAACCATATGGACATCATTTTTAAAAACTTGAGTCACACTGCCACACACTCGTTGGCATGACCTACCACTACAAATGAAAATTGCTGTCAAATGAACATGAAATCTCTCTTTTGTTACAAAAAGTGATAGACAAAAAGTTGTTTGCTCTTAAACTGACATGACCCAAATATCCTCTAGGTTGAAATACAGCTATTCCCATATCTCATCATTACCTACTAATGTAAACCAATTACAAAGGCATTTTAATTCAGATCTGAAAGATGCCAGAACAGTAAATAGCAAATAAAAAATCATATCTGAATAATTACATGAAATACATAGATTGTGTAATTATTTCAGCAATTGCAGACTAAATACTGAGTGAACATCTGTGCTTTTGTATAGCCTGCCAACCCAGAAGGACCTACAGGCTCAATAAGGCTACCAAACAAGGACTGCCAACGTTGGAATCTGAAAATACAAATTTAAAACAGCTTCAAAGGAATCAGATTCAGATTTGATTTTTCAAGAATGCAGTTCTCCACCTGAGTTGATGCCACATTCATTTCCCGGTCTGTGAGAACACATCAACTGGATCCTCAAGGGCAGCCACATTTCCATGAATGAGCTTTCAGAGAACAACTACCTGCAAATCCATCACGGTCAGTCCCTCCTAACACTCAGTTTCAAAGATGTGAGGAGTTAAGGAGCCAGCAGCATCTGCGGGATTAACACTACGTAAAATATTTATGACCATTAAACAGATTCTGAAATCCCTGCACAGCATTTTATGGCATATCCTTTACTACACTAATACAGCATTTTTCTGTCTGAACATTTCTTTTTCTTAATTTTATTAGTGGTGAGAAAGAGAAAAAGCTCACTTATATCTTGGTAAGATGGGTTTCAAATACAAAAAGGGAGTCTTGCTTTTTAATTGAAGTAAACAAGCCCACATGCTCTCATCTCATAGACTGAAGGTAAAAATACTGGGTGAAAATGGTCTCCCTCTACATCAATAAAAGGCCCAAGGGACAAAATACAGCACAGCCATACCAGCTTCTACCAGGAGATATCAAAGGCATTGCAGTACTTTCGTACACTGGGAGCAAAATAATTATAGTATGCCAGACTTCGCAGTGTACTCTCTGTTGACATGGTAAACATGGCCTTTTCAAACACGCTGAGGTTATTCAGCCCATTTTACTCCTAGTGCTGGATTGCTCTTGACAGGGTTTTTTCCAGCACTTCATCCAGTTTAGTTTCAGATGCCCAGGGATGAAATGTGATTATTTCACTTGGGAGATAATCTCGAAACTGAAGGGGGTCTCAGTGTCTAAGAAGAAATTAAGCCCCATGAACCCTAAGAGAAATTCAACCTGGCCTCCTGCCTTTTTTTTTTTTTTTTTTAATTTCACCTAATCAGTCTTAGTCAGAGCCCTCATAAGTATAAACCGATTGTACCTGATGCTTTCATAGTAAAGCTTGTAATCCATGAGAAAGTCATCTGCAACCTCAAACCTCAATTTACGTATGACCTTTTAAGCCATCTGATCAAAATTATTCAAGTCACTCTGGTTAATGTCAGATCTGACCTGCAGACTAAGGAAGCTCATTAAGTGACATACCCAACTGTACATGCTGATGTTTCTCTCTGAAAAGGGAGCATATTTCTCAGAGGTTCCTCTTCCATTCCCATGAGTCAGGAGCTGTGTCTTAGGTGTTATCTGCAACTGTCATCTGCTTTTGAATTGCAGTATCAGGAGAGACAGTCAAGGATACAGCCACAGATGCATTCAAATACTCCCCTAAGCCAAACTGTGGGAAGATCTAACTCCCCTGTGATAACTAGCACTTAGAGCTTATTTTGAAAAATAAGAAAATAATGGGAAGGCAGGCTATATTGCAAACCAAGTATGGCATTAGACACACAGAAAGAATTCATAGGACTGTTTTACTACCACCATTGCAAAATGCTGCACCATCCTACTTCACATCTTTATTTACTTAACTTTACATCAAATGCATCAGACCAATCAATTGCCTAACAGTGTTTCTAAATCTGTCTCCTTGAAAGAGGTAACTGCTTTTCTGGGAGCTGTGGCTCACAACATACTGATTTGCACCTCTTCCCCCTCAGGTAAGAGCCCAAAGCAAGCTGCCAGCACATAGATCAGTTACATAACTGCCTAAAATATTATTGACAGGTGTTTAGAGGGCCATAGGATTCCTAACACAAAAACTATATGCTCTGAGAGTTGGTCACCGTTTAGCCTGGAAAGAAAGTCACTGTCATTCTGCTTCATGTGCTGAGAAGGGCTCTCCTGCTTGGCTAAAACCTGAATGGGACTCCACTGAACTGCCCAGGCAGTTTCTTATCTCACACAGCCACATCCAAGGGACTTCATAATTCTCCAAAGTAAAAATCCCCAGCCAATTAACCAAAACATCTTCCCAATCAAAGCAGGGATTAAGAAATTCCCAGTGGATGGTTTTGTATCTGAAAAACCCACAGCTGAGTTGCAAGCCTAGAAGAGAGCCATGGCTCCTGAGATCCAATTCATTTCCTCCAAACACAATACCTGAATGAAAATAAGGAACATAAAAGCCTTCACCAGGAAGACCAGGCCATGCTGTGAGATGAGAGAGGCTCCTCCCTCCAACAGACAGAACGGTAAGTAGTAAGAGCATTGTGCAGACTTTTCAATTTCTCTTTATCCCTGCCTTTGTGCAAGCGCTGTCCGCTTTAAACACCATAAATTAGTACATTTCTTTCTAGCTCCTCTGAGGTACAGCTGATTTGTGCTTACTGCCAAAGCCTTCTGGGCAAGGCACTAGTTAAAATCGAGTCTGAAGTAGGTGAGCTCTGCTGGCTGTACAGCAAGAGTGCAAGAGAAAAAGCCTAGACTGAACACCACATGAAATGCTCAATTCAGAGAGCTTGCCAAACCTGGAATGAAGCACTGCAATCACACAGAGGTGCTGATAAAGTCCATTTCACAGCTAAGATCCTCACCAAGTCATAACAAAACACAAAGTCGGTGGGCTGGAGTGACCTCTGTACACTGCCACCAAACATAACAGGACTTCACAGGGTATTCACAGTTTTAAAAGAACTGTGAGTATTAAAACATAATGTAGCACTTCCTTGTAGCTTGTCCTTTAAAAAAGAAAACCAGGGCATCTTAAAATGCAAACTATTCATATCCATATTGAGACAGGAATACTGTAGGACTGAAACCTACCAACAACATTAAGTGTCAATTTGGATAAAGCACAAGAGGATGTTTCTGAGGTGCCTGAGGCATCCCCTTCCCGCAGTAACAATCTTTCTGCCATTTGTAGCTCCCTATTTTCAGGCTACCAAGTACTGGCCTAAAAGGCCAAGATGCCACCACGTCCTTCCCTTTCCCACGGTCACTCGTCCACAGCCTTTCCACATGCAAAGATGACTTTTCTATGGCTCAGGATGTAAAAAGACACCCATCCCCAGTGCCCTCCCTGTGCTCAGCACAGCAGGCACGATGAGGCAGCTTATCTTTTACTGCTTCTTAACCAACAACTCTTCTCCCCCCCATCTCTCTACCCCAGGCTGCTCTGTGCAGAGGTCTTCCACCTCCTTCAGGCACAGGAGAAGATAACCTGCCTCAAACCCCAGAGCCAGCCCACGCACTTGCAGCTGCACTGCCCCGAAACACAGCAACTGGAGGCCAGGCTGCAGTGCAAGGTCACTGCTCTGTGCCCCAGGCAGCTGGGGCCACACTCTGTGAGAGGAGAGCCAGGAAGAAGTCAGTGTTTCCAAGCACTTGTCTCTACACAGGGGTGCAGATGAACCATAACCAGCTGACGACTAAGAGAGCCAGGTGGCATGAAAACAGGAGAATCAGGGGCACATAAAAGTCAGAAAGAGAAAGAAACTAGGACAGAGGAGAGGAGGAGCGTTTGCTTAATTAGCAAAACAGTCAGAAAAGCAGAGCTATAGCAAGTCTAATAACAACCCTTCAAAATAGGAATGATCCCTCTCCAACCTGCCTGGGAAGCACCTCCCCTCTCACTGCAGCATTTGCAGTACTCTTTTATCTAATTACCACCAACAGGCATCTGCTGCTGTTTGCATCCTCACTCTAATGAGCAACAGCAGCAGCCAGATCTGGCTGGAGCTGGGGAGCAATAACGTGACCACAGAGACTGTTTTCTCCTGAACTTCATCAGAAGTACCTGCTACTCAAGGAGATCCAGAATTTTCCCAAAATTGGGAAAAGGAGCTGGGGCATCAAAGAGATTAAAGTAAAAATAGTTTTAAAAGGAGAAAGCGAAGGAGAAAGCCCAACACTGACAGGTCCAGGCAGGGATAAATGCAAACCCCCACTGCTCAAACCACAGGGAGATATTTTGGTAGGGACCAAAACTAACTGCTGCCTTTTTTAAGGCTGTCAAATTCAAGCAGGGGAAAATTCATGCACAACAACATCAGGTTGTCTTTTCTAGTACTCCACAAGGGAGCTGTATCCTACTTCCGATGTAAACATGGGACATGGTACTTCAATTAAAGGGGTCTCTGGCTCATAATTTGACTCTTAAGTGACATTTCTGGTTTACTGGCTTTAACAAAGTTTATTTAAGAAAGCTGCACAACACACAAGGTGCTGTGGGAATAATCTCAGATAGCACAGAAGCAAAGAAAAGTTATATTTGCTCATTCAAAAAATTAAATTTTTAACTTCTTCACAAAGAGAGAACTAGAAAGAAAAAAATACATGTGCTTTTTTAAAAAAATAGCAATTACCCCATAATTTTGTTCAAAATGCACATTGGCACGTATATTACTTAAATTGCTGGGAAAACAGAGCCCTCTAAACAAATGCTGCTTAGGAAAAGCTATTACCGACCCTGACAAAAAGGTACAGATGGTGAATTGAGTACCAACGAGTCTGATAAAACGCTGCACAGCCAATAGATGGAATTACTCTTTTTCCCTTTCACGTCACTTAGACCGTCAGCCCTACACAACAGACGTAAAACACTTGCCTCAAAAGACAATCTCTTCTAAAACATGTTTTCCTACAAAACAGAGAGGTTTTAGGATAAAAGAGAAGTATGGGGATTTTTCCTCTTTTATTTCATTAGAAGCATAAACCTGAATAACCTGTGGTATTTGCTCCATGTTTTGAGAAGCTCCAACAGGCCCTGCCTTAGCTGGAGTTTAATTTGAGTCATTCAATTACCTTGGGTAAGATTATTCCCATGTGGATGGGAATTGTCAACCTCCTTCTCAATACTATAAACACCATCCATGTAGTACTTGCCAAGCTCATCATCATTAACTTCTTTGTGCAAGAGCCTTGCAGAATTAAGCTGGACCACAAGCACCAATCTGAAATGCTTTGCCTGTATTTATCCCCTCTTCTAATCACACGATCTAGTGCCACAAGAGTCCACTGACTGTGTCAAGGAGAAGCCCTTCCAGCAGCCAGGCAGATGCAGGAACCCAAGCTCTAGGGCTGTAAAACTGGAGGAACTGCAGGGCTCTAAAAACACAGGCGTCGCTACAACACCTGCTCGTGCCAAATACTCAAATACCAAAGGAGCGCAGTGGGATTTTCATGAATCCTTTTCTCCAAGACAGTCAGCAACGTGCCAAAGTGGCACCCTTGTTGTGGGCACGGTCCAGTTCCACAAACAGTTACTTGTGTCCTCCACAATCAGGAGTAAAGTTGCAATGTTTTTTCCTGCATCAGCACACTGGTTAGCACAACTATCCTCCACTGATCGTTTAGGGCAACTTCCTTCTCCTCCACAACAGGTACAGAGGGAAAGCAGTCAAAATGCCTCCCTCAGAACATTGCAACCCCTACCCTGCTGTACTGCAGAGCTGACAGCTTGGGTTTTTGAAACTTTGATGACTGTTCATACTGATAACAGATTTTCTTCTTCTGTCTCCTCAAGTCAGCTTTAGTCCCTCAAAAAGAAAAAAGGCACTTTTTTTATTGCTGTGTCTAAAAATCTAGCCTGAAGATGTTTTATACCTTGCTGTGTCTAAAAATCCATCCTGAATGTTTTATACCTTGACTTGAATGTTTGCATAATGTTCCTCTAAGAACACTCTCAGACTGCATGCTCACTCATAAAAGCTGTCAGAACATGATGAAACTGTTCTAAATGACAATCCAAAAAAAATGCAGAGATATTATCCTTCTAGGGCTGAACCATTTTATTTCCAAGAATAGATCATGGGTTGGAGACAGATTGTTTCCTGTGGGAAAGCAATATAGGAGGGAAGGAAAAGTACAGATTATATATCCCTCTCTATTCCCAAATGAGTGTGCTTGGCAAGAGCTGTCTCTGTGAGGAACACCCCACACTCTCCCAGCAGAACACCAGGCAGCTACTGGTGCAAATATTTGGCTTTACACTGCCGAACAGACCTCCTCCCCAACTCCAGACTTGAACCAAACATACCAGTGTGTTGAGAAGGAAGTCCTCTACAGTGGGAATCTCCCTAAATACTATCACAATGATGAGCATGTATCAGCCATTCTACAATGATGTGACCTGCTCATAAACATCATGGGAATTTGGGAGACCTATGAGACAGAACACGGTTTTCAGCACAGAGACGCTGAGAGATCAGCACCACCCCTGCCTCCTGCTGCTAAGCACCTGATCCTTGGAAATGCATGTGCACCAGTGGCTTAACACTGGGTAGTGAAATTACTTACACAGTGAAGCCTTCATTAAAGGGCTGGGTTCACAACAATAATCCTCCCCCGAATGGTGAATACATTCGCTGCTTCCCAATGGCAATAGTTGTGATTGCAGAATGTAAGAAACATTCACAGCTGGATTGCAGCCATGCCCTTTGGGTATATTCTTCTCTGTGAAGGACAAGTCTGCTAATTAGAACTGCTACAGCTCCAAAGTAACAAATGTCTGTCAAGCAGAAGCTTCTGATGTTTTTAACTATTTCATGCTTTTATTTTAATGCCTGTTTCTCACTAACCATGTAGAATGCAATTTGGATGCAAAAACATAAGAATCCACTTCTTTTAAACACAGCTGAGACTCTTCCCTCCAAAGATAATCAGTCTAGACCATACATTTCTCCAAAAGAAATAAGTTTTAATTTTTATAGTAGATCTTAGGAAGTGTTCTTTACTTAGTTTACTAAGAGATCAGTGTCTGAGCTTTAAAGACCCTAACCACCAAGCTCCTCAAACATGAAGACTTACTTAAGCATGTTAAGGTTTGACTGGCATGCACCAACTACAGTACCAAAGAGAGCTGCCTTAAGACAACTGTTTTCAGTTGCCTGAGTAAGTGCAGTTTTGGGGAATAAGCTGATTCTTGCATTCCTGATGTTTTGATTCTACAAGCTAGAAGCTGTCACTTAAAAAAAAAAATTTTTTTATTTAAAAAAAGTGTTTTTAACAGAGCTAGTAGACATTTTACTACCAACAGCTCACTCATTAGAAACACTTTGAAATAAGCAAAATCCTTATTTTAAAATCATACTTCCTTGCTAACGCTGGAAAAAGTGTCTGTTTTACATCAGGGTCACCCAGGGTCCTGCAGGCAATCTGACAGAGATGCTGGCATGTCTTTCCTGTTGCACACCAAGCTCCTGCTGCTCTCCCTCCCATGATGAAGCCCAGGTCCTGTCCAGCACTACTGCCTTCCAAGGCTGTTCTTTCATAGAGTATCTGCGCTTTGAATTACTTCCCCAAAAATGTGCCAGCTTGTATTTTTCCACTTTAAACCTCATTTTATTTATTATGTTTTTAAGCTCTCCTGAAATTTTCTCCCATTTGCATTATTTCTCTGACTTGCCGAGCAGCATGAGCAGATAAATTCCACTGCTGAGTTCAACCACCTCTGCAGTTCACTTCTGCTTTCATAGAAAAATAGTGTTAAACAGCACATGCCATTTTATGAAATCATCCCCCATCCAGGTCAGGACTCTGCACACACCACCAGCTAACGAGTCTGGGAAGGAAGGCCCAAGTCTTCATGTATGACAGCCTCAATGAAGAATCTGCTTTTACTTTCCTCAGCTGAGCCCTTCTGGAAAACCTAATCCCTGGATACTCCTGCATATTGCTGTTCCCCACTCTTGCCCCTGAGCTGCCACTCTGCCCTGTTCATCCCACAGCTCAGCAAGAAGCTCCTGCAAGACTAATCCCTTCATTAGGATGCAGTTTCATCCTTTCCTGGATAGAGCAAGCACTTCGTCGCCTACTTGTGTAATTTGATCTAAAGTTTTGATCAAATCTGCCTGGCAGAATTTGTCCTTTATAAACTGATGCTGTTTATTGCTCCTTGATCTTCTCCAGACTTCCCAGCTCAGAGCCAAGAAAGTGTCTCGCTGCTACAGAGCTATACATTATTTTGTGATTCTGATGCCTGTTGATTTCATTTTTTTCCCCAAAGAGCCTCCTTTCTGGGCACCTCTTCTTTTTTTTCAGCCAGAAAAAGGTGGCTGTGGGGACACACAGCTCATCTGGCTGTATATATTAAAAGTGGTTAATACTCATCTCTGTATTGCAGCTGCATAAGGCAAGTTTTTTTCATATTTTTGAAAGGAGTTGTTGTCTAGTCTGTTGCTATCACTGGGTTATAGATCATTCAAGGGCCTATTAACACCTGCTTTGAAGCTCCTGCATTTAAGGAACAAACCTGTCCCTTTTGCCTGTGTGAAGAAATGAGGAATTATTAATACAGATTATTATTAATGCAGTTGATTCAAGCTAGCTCTGCTAAGCCATTCCCAGGCACTGCCCTCCAACCCCAGCCCAGCAGTACGAAATGAGGGCTCATGGAAGGTGCCTGCACACCCCCTACTCCCTGCAGGGTGAAGGATGGGGAGTACCCCCACCAGGCCCCCCAAAGGAGACAATGACCCCAGCCCTGTTCCCCCAGGCAGGGCACACTGCTGGCTCACCTGGGAGAGTTTTTTTAAACCTACTCTTTGGTTAAAATTTACTTTGTCAGTGGAAAAGACAGTAAAATGTAAAAACTTTTACACTCTCAACACTCTTTTCTCAGTTGGCACATAAATCCTCCTGGTGACAATGAGTGTTATTGTTCACATATTTAAAGGAAAAGTGGCCTTGTTTAGAGGGTTAAAAGTGCTCTTAAAAACAAAGACATTAAGCCCACAGAGAAATTAGAAACACAGCAAAGGACAATTCCTGAAGTAATTTCACAAAATACACAACTTTAGTACTAGTTGTGTCGCATTCTGAGTGTCAGGTGAGTATGATACCTATGTCACATTTTTATTTTTCCTCACTAACAAGGTTGAGAATGATTGTTCAATACCAGTAATACTTTGCGTTAACCACAGGAAGCACCACTTCATTCTTTCCTTGTCGGTGGTGGCTCTGATGAAAACAAGAACTATTTGCATATGTCTGAGCCTCAGCCCTGAATGTCTCCTCTTGCCAAGAATCATTTATCAGCTTAAGTAAATGATAATGTAATTTCAAACAAAAGTTTTTTGAACTAGTAGCTGGAATATTTCTACAAATAGTTGGACTGTTTTCCATGGGTATCTTGTAGCAGCTGATGAGGCCAAAATTAGTACAGAATATGTATTTTCTACAAAAAATAGTCATCTTTGGGGAGCTCTGGTTTTTTTTCTGAGATTATTGGTCTCATATTTGAGTGCAGAAAGTTGGCCGATCCCCAATAAAAGCTAACAGAGCCCTACAGCTTTACTCCAACTAAAAATCCTCACATTAGCTGTGCTATATGTTTCATTGGTTAGCATGTATTGCTTTGGATTAATCACACAAAAACAGAGTGAACAACAGCATTACCACTGTTAAAAACAGTCACATGTCCTAAGCATCTCAGTCCTCTCCCATAGCCTTATTGATCATGTTGCTGTCTTGGAGCTAATGCACAGCATCTGTGAGGGTAATTTTCTTCTAAAAACATAGGAAAACTACATTTCTTGGCTTATGCTAGACAGAGAGGGGGATCACATGAAATGCTGCAACTTACACATAAATACAGCTGTTCCACCTTTTCCCTATAATATTAACTTCTTACAATACACACTTATATGAACCACAAGATTCAATCTAATAATTTATGCCTGCTGGTAGCAGTTACTTGGAAAGGAATTATTTCAGCAAAGCCAGTATAATTACTAATCATCTCATGACTAGTTACTCTTTTCAGATGCTCCCCAAACCACCCATAAATTCATTCCACCTACTATCTGTTTAACTTGTCAGGCAAACTTACTGACAGGGAGTAAGAACAGCTTTTAAAAGGAAGGCACCAAACCAAACACACGCCTTTGCCCTGTGGGGATGTGTGGCTATTGAGGCAAACCCAAAAACATCTTTTAATCCACTGGCTGCTGTAAATGCCTGTACCAACATCAAACATTGCTCCTAATAAGTGTGCAGCCACATGCAATGTCCACATGCACAGTAACTTAAGTTAGTGGCATTGGGTTTGGTTTTTCAGGGGTTTTTGGGGGGGTTTTGTTTGTTTTATTGTGGGGTTTTTTGTTGTTGTGGTTTTTTGTTTGTGTTTTTGNCTTGACTCTTTTCCTGCTATTCTGTCTCTGAGCCACTCCTTGCCCTGTTCAACCTCCCTTTCCTTTTCCTTGGCTCAGCAGAGCTGGCAGCAGCTCAGTTCCTCCAGAGCAGGGAACCAGAAGTCACCTGCAATTACAAGCTGCAAGTGCAGCTAGTCCCCAGCTTCTACCAGATGGAGCCAGTTAACAACAATCTGCTCTCTCCCCATCCATTCAAACACTTCATGAACTCCTCTAAACTTTCCCACAGCTCTGCTAGAGGATAAAACCCACTTGGACAAATGCAAGCCTGAGGCAGTACTTGTGTCTGCTCACAAAGCCAGCTGAAACACACAGCAAGCCCCATTCTCCTGCAGCGACAGTCGCCCAAGGGTTCTGCTTTTCTGACTTGCTCCAAACGTGCTTCAGTGCCACTGCTCTTCCAAACACTCACTGACCTCTACCATCTAAATTCATCTTCATGGAAGCACCCAGGTTCTGGTAGGAAACAGAAGTTCTTGAATGAGTTAAGTGTGTTGCCTGCAGTTAAGCTAATTGAAAATGAAGATACAACCTCTTCGCCTCCAAACCAATCCCATGGCAATCATATTTGGTTTCAACTAGAATTAAGTCTCATCTTGTATATACTTTCCTCACCAGAGTTACAACCATCACTTTTCCAATTACTCTATACTCCTGCAGGTTGCCTGAGTTTTATAGCTACCAAAAACCACCCTAACCTTTTTAGTTTAGTTTCCATATTCTTTTGTGCTTACTTTTAAGTAATTCAAATGCAAGTTCTATGGAGGTACTTTTTGTTATGTTTTTTTAAATAACCAGTGCTCATGCTCCAAGAGTTAGTCACAATGGACTGCTCATTTTTTGGCATGTCTTCTGTATATTTTTCAGCACATTCTCAATGGCATTATGCAATCATTTCATTAGTCTCTACTGTTTCGCTTGGCAGTAAGATGTATTATAAAATCATGTCAACTCTTGGAAAAACTGGGAAGTCAGAGGAGGTGACAGTTTCAGGGGTACACAAATTTAAAAAACACCCACTTGGAATTCATAAATCTCCATTTGCATACTGGTTACCTCTGCTTTTCACCAGTAAGCCACATCATTACACCAAAGTTAACAAACACATGTAGAGCTACAGAGCTGCTGCCACCACCACTCCATACTGCCCTAAAAAAAGGGCACATTTGGTCCCATTTTTAGAGAACTTTTTGGACAACCAAAGGTGAACTCACACCCAGTTCAGCACACAAGACAAAGCAATGACATACAGCCTGCCTTTCCATGCCCTTCACTATTGCACTATGATGTGATATGCATGAAATTAGTCACCACAAGGTAGCAAAGCACAATTTGTCATCACCCTGCCACCTGACAACCCTACTGACTGGTTTTTACTGCAGAAAAAAAGATCTAATTAGACCTTCCAGATGTCTGAACACAGGTAAGTCTTTCACAGAGCTACGCATCATGTTCTTGCATTAAGTCACTCAGTGGTTTCTGGAAAGTCAAATGTTTCCAGAGCAAACAAAAACGAGCATAGTGCTGACAGGAAAAAGGTGTTTCTTGAGCAGGGTGTTTCCTTCTTGCCCATTTCCCTTGACACTGTATGCAAGGTGGGATCCTCTTTTGAGGGACTGGAGAGAAGTGGCAAAGGTTTTTTAAATTTCATACTGGCAGTTCTGATTTCCCAGATTGCCTCTATTACCTTCACAAATCTCCTGCCTCTACTTTCACTATGGCTTTAGGAAAGTCAGTTATCTTCATTTTTGCTCAACTTCCCCTCTCTACAAAACAGAGTGATGTCCACAACTGTAAAGTGCTTTAAAGAAAGTCACAAAGATGGCATGTTTTAAATAACTATGATAACTAACAAGTCAATGTATACAATATGACAACCAAACTAAATTCTACCGGTCAGCAGCAATAGTGGAAGATGGTTGTGTGTAACCTTCCTTTTCCCACTTCTCCACTGAGACAGTCACTTGCCTGTTACCCTGTGAGAGACACCACACATTCTGAGACCTCACCACAGTCACCACTGACACATGAGCACATCATGCCAGCCTAGTGTCCTCCTACTCTGGATGCTGCTGTTTCATGTCTCCAGATGCCAGACCCATGTGCAACCGGGAGGAACTGAAAACACAGCCTGACTCTGCAGAAATCTGCACTTTCAATAAGCAACCTGGAGTTCTGAGGTGCTCAGAATTAAAAAGTATAATGTGAAAAAGTTAAAATGATTGCACTTAGGTAAAATTAGGATCACCTGATGCATTCGAGCAATTGCTGGCGAGCACGAGAGAGGGGAATTGACATGTTGAGCCTCTTATCTACAGACATCGTAGAGCCTCCATCTGATACAGACCCTGAAACAATCCAATACTACTGCTGCTGTTGCAAAACAGGCTGCTCTGAGCACTTGGATCTTTTCCCAATTCCAAAGCAGCTGGCACTGCAGTCTGGGGATCACGTTGCTTCTGTCAGCATCAGGGCTTGTCATTAGCTGTTAGCACACCAGAGGGGACAGGGTAATCTTCACAGGAGGTGAGGAAAAAAGAAAGGGCAGCGTGAGTGGGGTGGGAGCTTCTCACCCCAAGTTCAGCCCTTTCAACACAGCCTGCCAGAATGTGGCAAAAAGAGGATGAGGAAAAATCCTATTGTCAGGGGAACAGCCACAAACTGACAGCCAACCCAAAAATGCATTGTGCTTTCTGATACAGCAGAGCACACAATTTTATAAGGAACAATTAGAACAAGGCATAATACCCAGTGGAGCAAAAAATCACTGACAAAGGTTATTTCGCGTATATATGTCAATATTTTCTAACAAGTATCTACAGGAGTCTCTGTAAGCTCCTGTCCAAATGAAGTATGCCATAAACAAGAATTCACATTTTTAAACACTGTCACTGCAATGAAATACCATACATCAAGTGGGTAGATAATTATTCAGGGAATCTACAGATAAAATTTAGGGAGTAAAGGCAAGGAAGCTAAAATCAGTGCCTCATTTTTGTAGCTAGAAGAAACTACTGTTCTTTCTTCAATGGCTGCATTCCATTCTTAACATGTGTTGGACCTGAAGAAGAAACAATCCTGAAAGCCATTAAAAATAAAACTGAGCTAATATTTGTACTTTTCCTCCAAGCTGAGATCTACTGAGCAAGCACTAGTGTAAGTATTTGCATAAATCAAAATCATTGGGAGCACAGAGAAGAAATCAATAAGTACCTACAAGGACCATAAAGGTTAAAGTAATAAAACTGTAAGTAGTTAGGTGCTGTTTCAAAAGCACCTTGAGATATTGTCAACAATTACACAATTGAAAAAGAAAAATAAACATTAAGGCATACTGTATGAAAAGCCAAGAGAATATGTAGAAGTTATTTATGGCACTACAACGGTATTCTTTCTTTCTTGTTTCCATGGTTTGGTTTTGTTTTGGTTCTTTTGGGATGTTTTTAAATACAGAAACAGTATTGGATGAATAGTCTACGCTTACAGTGTCTATTGCACCATACAAGTCACTGCCAAGTCTGCTAGAGCCATGCATTATGCATTCAGCACACATATGCTGACCCGGGTTTTCTCCTTCAAACTTGATCATTCTGCCTTCAGGGCATTTCAATTCAAACACTGTTCAGAAAACCACTACTCAAGCGAGCATCTTTCCCTGTGTTTCGTATAATGGATGCTCAAAGGAGAGCAAAATAAGCTCCTGAGCAGAAACAGCTGAGTACTTTATGTGCTTGGAGAACCTCAGCAAGAACCATGACTTGGTGCTCACAGGGGAATTTCAGTGATCAGTGTAGCATTAAGCTGTGCTTTGCTAGTTGAGAGGCACCCTCTAAGTCTACATGGAATGTCCAAACTGAGGGAGGCTCAAGTCAGACAGTCCCCAAGTGCTAAATTCATGCTAGCACCCTCAGCTGGTTACCATGGTATGCAGGTCTCTGTGATGGGCTTCCCAGGAGGGTCACAGCCCGCTCGGAAGCTTCCAGAACCTTCTCCACATAGGAAGAGGAGGCAACTGTCAGAAACGGGAGCAAAGGGACGATCTCGGGTAAGGTGGAAATAAGGGAAGGGGAAGATCCCAAAATACTTTTCAGAAACCTTGTTCTTCAGGGCTTCCTTTCCTAGGATTCTTGTGAGTGGAGCCAGCAGACACTCCTGTGCACCCACAGCTTTGATAAGCTCTCACAGTCTGGTAGCTTCAATAAAGCAGAGAAACAAAGAGCCAACCTGCCTTTATTATGGCACTGTGTGGTACACCATAAATAGCTGCTTAGAAAGAATAACTAAACAAACACTTCAAACAGTATTTGTCAGATGAACTGGGTAGAATACATTTGGTGACCACATCAGCCTTGCTATTGTATCTATTAATTTGCTTTTTAATCCAGCAAGCAATAGCACCGACAGCATGTCTCTTAGTCATTAATGAAGTCTAATTATTCTTTTTACTCTTCATCCCCCAGAGGACCGACAAAAGAGAGTAGGGCATTAGAGAGAGGAAGGCTTGCTGACCCTACCAAATCCAGGGACTGCAGCCCAGCCAGCAGGACATGTGGTGCTGCAGCAGACCTGGGCTCCATCTCTGGGCCAGGGTGGCAGCATGCTGGGCTTTTTGGTGCCTGTGCACAGCTCAGGCCTGGCACAGAGAGGAGGAGACACCTCCACAGTCACCATGAGGCAGAGCCCAGGGCTGTGGGGACAGGAGCCACAGGAGGAGCTGAACCCATTTGTCATTTCAGCCCTGTACAGGACTCACCACATAATAACAGCAACGGCACAGCTTACATAAACTTCCACAAGTATAACTGCTTGAATTACCTGAAAACATGCCAAAATAGACTTTTCAATAATCAGGTCTGTGTAGCTGTGAGTTTGGGGGGGGCGGGGGTGGTGGTGGTGGTAATCTATGAATAAGACAGTTGTAAACATACCTAAAGCTTCTCAAAATTGAACGAGCTCTTTGCACTACAGGCAGCATCACAGTAGCTCTGCACTTCAGCTAAAATTCATTCAATGTACATTGCTTTTAAATATTCTTTAAGTTTCTGAAAAGCATTTATTTCTTTTTAAAAGAAGTTCAAGAAAACTAAAATTAACCAGCATCACTTTCTAGCAGAAACCTTTGTGTATCTACTGTGCTCCCCCACCACTTCTGGGTTGCCCGGGGCAGGGGGAAAGGTATTTTCCCTAAAATCTGATCCTATAACCTCTATTTTTAAGAGCAGACATATCCTCGGAAATGTCAAGTACTATCATGAATAAGGTAACATTCCAACTTTTGTCCAGGTATCCTAGAAAATGTCTCCTTTCCGAAGGAAAAACATAAGCCACGTAATCCATTACCCTGTATTTCTGAGATCTCCTCTCTGATGGATCTGAGCATTACCTCCTTCCTTTTTGTTGGCTTCCATTTTTCACTCATATCTTAGAATGAAAACAGCACCACAGACTGACTGCTGCCAGAAAATGTCATTATTTCTTATGACTACTTCCTGTTGTACAAGTCACTTGGAAAGCACAAGAGTGAAGTCTCTCCAATTGCTCTTCAGTCATACTCCCTGGGTGCTTTATATCCCTAAGCATAAAGATTTCAAAAGCAATCAGATAAGATCATGGTAGAAGCATCTATGAAAATACATCAAACATGATGGGGAAGACAGTGTTCAGCTTAAAGAATCACAACACTGCAAAAAGACAAACTTGTCCTCTTCTTATGTTTTTTAACCTGTAAGAGTTGTTGCTCTTCCCCATTCCCACTGTCCTCTGAGTAGTGCACGGTTTTGCTGGCACACTGGTTAAGTTGCCACATAAGAGGACTGTGTCAGCAAAACAGAAATGCTCTAGCACCGGTTTTAAGCTGTGTAATAAATGTGCTGGGTCTGTCTAGGATTTTCTAAAATGTAGCCAAGAGCAGTATTAAACAGGAGGGCACAAGGAGGCTTCTTTTTCTTTTGACACCCCAGTGTCTATGTCAAAGAAAACACAAAAAGCAAACTGCAATGGAGAATGCTTTCTCAAAACTCTGCAGTTAGGAAAAATATTGTTTCATTGCCATGCATTACTCTCTTCCATGTTAATTTTGGGGGTGACAAAGTGGTTAACACCATGCTGAAATGAACCCAATTGGATTTTCTCCACCGAAGAGAGGAGGGAGCACCCAAAGGGCAAAGAGTGGTGTCAGCCACCCCGTGCTCCCGGAGCGCATCATTACAGCTCCCCTGCACAACTTCTGCAGCACTCCTGAGGCTCCCACGTGGGCTCAGCTGCACCCTGTTCCACTGCGAAACATCCACTCTGTCACTGTGCCACAGCTGTGGCTTGGCTGGCTTGGAGTTGCAAGTGGGGTCGAAATGTTAACAACTCTCTTCTTAACAAAGCTGAGCTTTCTCCAAGACGGGATTAAACTTTAACGGTGGTTAACAAAGTAACATCTACCCGTAGTGTTGCCTTGGATGAAAAGGGACATTTGTTTGCTACTCCCTCTGTTCCGGGAGGGTTACCAGCCACAGTAACTATTTACTTCGTACCAAGTTTCCTTATGAAACAATAACTTCATGTTTCGTATCCATCGCGTGGAAGGAGCCATCCAACCACCCTGTAAGCACTAATGCTTGGAACAGCTTTTCTACCCCTGCATAGCTTTTCTCAAGGCTCAACCAAAGAAGACCATCTCTGTAAACCATCCCAGAGGCATAAATTCCAGTCACTCAAATCTTTTTAAAGGCTCATCAATGGTAATAAGCATCCTTATTACATTTTCAGCAGTTAAGTAACTGAAGCAGTGGCTGGTAGTTAACTAATTATATTCTAGAAAGTAACACTTCAGTTTATTTTAATAATGCATCACTATTCATTTCCCAGCAGCCTGATAACAATAACCTAAATATTATGCTTTTTAAAAGTTCTTCCCATCATAAGAGTAGAACTGCTTTTATGTATATATATATATAAAACAAATTTTAAAAAATCTAGTAACTTATCTCTTCTAATGGGACTCCAAGGAATTCATATGTATCCCTGTAAATTCCTACAAGTACAAAATTTCATGGCTTCAGGAAAAGGAAAAACAAAAATCACTCATTAAGTTAAACAGCCATCATTTCTGCTTGGCATTTCCAAAACAATAAATAAGTGAGGTAACTGCTGGTGCCTTCAGGCCACTGAGCTATGACTTGATACCACTAATTAAAACAAACGTACATCGTAAGAAACATCTCAGCAACAAGCATAGTTTGAATTATTCAAATAAAAAATGGGAAGTAACAAAATCCCTTTCTTACAGAAAAAGTGCAAATAAATTATCCTTTCCAATCTGGCACTGCAAATAAGATTTTTTGGGCCATTTTTAATGCTAACAGCATCAGCTGAAGGGTGGGAAGGGCTAATCCTTGAGCAAACCTCAGAGTTGTCCTGGCTGCCTCCAAGAGCTCCAGAGCATTTCGCCACAGTTCAAGCCCCGACAGAGCACAACGTACTTGGATCCCGCAAATGTCATGGCAAAGTTGTTCTCGTCTGGGGCAGTCTGTACCCTCAAATGAAAATATTTGGACCATGGTTCCTCATACACAAATGCAGAGCAGTTGGGTGGGCTACACTCCATGAGCCCTCCCTCAAATCTCACCTTGGCAGGAATCCACAGCCCCGCAGATTTCTTCAGCGTACACATAATTTTAAAACACTCTACAACAACATTTAAACTACGGACTGGTTTGGTTTATTGGATGAAGGCATGAGTTTCTATGCCTCTATGCAGATTAAATACTCTCTGTTGGACTTACTTTGAGTAAAATTCCTAAGGTTTTTCACTGAGGTTATTTTTAACTGTGCTGTTCAAAAACAGTCAAAGCAACTGTAAAATAGAGGACATAAACCACTTCTTCCTTCTTCCCCTCACCTTGCAAATCCAAAAAAGATCTGAACACAGTCTGTTCCAATATGCACAAGTGGTTGGTGTTTTTTCATTATAAATATTTGTTTAGGCAGCCAATCCTGATTTGCTATAATTTTTATGTGAAATTATTCTGCTCACTTCTGGTCTCTGCCAACATTATCTTCCTTTTCTATTTTGCTTCCACTGAACAAAGCATTTAAATGAAGACTACATTGATTTATTTTTTTTTATGCTTTAAAATACACACATCTGTTATAAATACCTAACATGCACCCTCAATATACACATTTCACACACTCCAGCATCCCTAGATTTCTGGCAATATGTAGCAAACCAAACTGAACCAAGCTGATCCTAACATGGGAAGTTACAGTAAACAAAAATGTTCAAGCTCTTGAGTTTATTCTTAGCAGTTTCATCAGTACAAACTTTTTACACCCACTGAACAAGTTAGAGATTGCCAAATAGCAACACACACTGGAAGTCTCAACAGAGCCTTTCAGGGTGAGACAACATCCTGAGGTCATCTAACTGCTCCATTTTTTGAGGAATGTGAAGAAAATGTATGAACAAACAACAGGAGTACCTCCTGCATAGCACACACATGCTACTTGTCTTAAAAATAAAAAAAGCAGAGGGAAAAAAAGTCCCAACCCAAAACAGTGGTAACTAGCAATATAAACTCTTAACTCAAACCATTAATTATTTATCATTTCTCAGCATAAATTATATGCAGTTCTGCAACCTCCCAGCTGCTGAATCTCTATGTACATAATCATTACTGCAACTGTTATTTGAGAGTAAGAAAACTGAGCAAGTATTAGCTCTGGAGGTCAGAAAAACAACCAACTTGCAGAAAAGGCCAAATGAGTTCTCTGTGCATAAAGGAGAAGCAATACTCCAGTGAACTGCATGGACTACTGGATGTACATGTGATGTTACAGCCAAGAGTCATGTTGGTTTGTAAGCCATGAGGATGTAACCCAGCCTAACTCAACTGCTGGCTCTCTTGTGAATCACTGCACATGGGCGCCACATACTCTTAAGACTTTGCCAGTATTTCCACAAGCATGCTGAGATGTTTGAGACTTAGAGCAGCTGTGTCCCAATATCCTCAAGGTGCCTTTCCCCTCACTCTTGCCTTGTCACTCACTATACTCATCACAGAAGGCATTCATAGGTTACCTACAGGTGGCTCCCCAACAAACATCCTCCAGATCCAAACCACAGACAACTGTGCTCAGTGGCTAATGGCATTTAAAACAATGCAGAGTTCTCAGGGCAGCTTCATTTTTATAATCTGAAGAGAGAGCATTTTAGGTCATGATGTTCACTGGGAAACCTCTCCAAGAGGAGAGGTCTTGAGGCACCGCCAGTTTTAAAGATCCCATTTACACTGTTCCCAGGTTGATCCCAAAACTGTTGTTACTCTAAGACCTATTTTCAGTGTTAACACTACTTAATTTATATGTCAGGTTCCCAGAAGACTAGAACAACCAGCATCTCCCTTTACAACCTCAGCAAAAGGACAGTTCAAAGTCAGTAACTCTGGTTCTTCTTCCCCCAGCCAAGTATCCAGGGAAGCCCAGGTAGTGGTGTTATTAGCATAATGTTTAGTTGAACTGGTAAATATACCATATTAGGTCTCACTTCTGCATAAGTCTGACAGCAGGAACATACAGAATCTTAGGCTGCACAGCTAAATACCCAGCGTGGGTGTTCAGATTCATACAGTGCTTCTCTCTGCTTTTCCAAAACAAGGGGATTTTTTTGTTCCCCCTTCCCTCTATCCTTAATAGATGACAACAGCGTAGGGGCTGTGGCAGACAGACATGTGTTGACTTGGTCTTATCTTGTAGAGTAGGTTAGCCAAGAGTCACTGCTACTGGTAGGAAAACACACTTCAAGATGTGTCTTCAACCAGCTTCGTTCCAGCTGTCCTAAAAGACATTTTTCAATCACAAAAGCAGCTCATTATCTTAACCTGGACTGCAGGCAAGAGATGACTTCTCTGAGCTCCAAATATCCTGGGGAGCAGAGCAGGGATCACAGGAGTGTGTGTGAGGCAGCATTACTCAAGTTCTGTACAGCATTACCGCACCAAAGATTACTGCACTGTTAGTTTAGTTTCTCTACACAATCAGATATTAAGTTAGAGACATGCACACAACAAACCACAGGTTATCTGAGCATCTTGCTTCCTCTTTCTCCTACTGAAGCTGCAGGTGCCTTTGCCACGTGGGTACAATGTCAGGGACTATGCCAGCCTCGTGCCCTGCAGGAGGGAGGTGTGATGTGGCTGCACCCCAGGCCAGTGAAAGGCAGGTGCCCCCAGGCAGTCTCTGGAGACCACTGGGTGGCTGCAGGCGGAGCCCTGTGGGATTCCCCAGGTGCAGCACAGGCAGCCCTTGGCTCTATCCTAGATAGGCATCAGTGCAGCCAACACAGTCTTTTGGGGCTGGCAGAAAAGCTTGTTCGCTCTGGAGTTGGATTTTTTAATTTCTTTGTTTTGTTAGGTAACAAATAAAACCTTACCAGGGGCAAACCTTACGCAAACCAGAGGAAACCTCTTGGCCTGCCTCAAGACTGTCTCCACAGCAGAAAGAGTTTTAACATCAAGATGACTTACACTGCTAATTCAAATCAAGATTTACTGCAATATAATAGTATAAAAAAGTAGATATAAATCACTGTGCTATTTTATCAAGTCTGCCCATTCTATCTGTGAGACCACAGCTCAGTTCAGTAATGAAAATGCAGCCCTGTACCTTCAATCAAGCTCTGTCCCTTTTCTACCTTGTAAAGAAACAACAACAAAAAGAAACACACAAAAAAAAAGAAAAAAAAAAAAGAAAAAAATCTTCAAAAATTAAAAACAACACCAAGTAATATTTCCTATAGCACTTTGGGTCATATCTGCATATGCCTCCACGCAGGAGAGTATAAAGAAAGACTACACTCTGTGTCCTGCACCTCCCAGTTTCTATTTTTTGGGGTATTTTAATCCCCATCTCGTCCACATGATTCTTCTCAATATCTGGTATTTGATCATGCTCCAATAGCCTAACTCTAAGCTAAACCATTTTAAGCAGTAGATTTATTCTCATTTCACTCTCTAGCAGCTGGCATCCCCCAAGCCTTGAATCCCGTTTGTTGCCTTCGTGACCGTTCAAACTCTTGCTTCATGCAGGTGCTGCTCCTGCAGTGTGACTTGCTGAGGCAGAGCCCTGCAGACCCAGGCCCTACAGAGCTTCATCACACCCAGTGGCCAGAAGAATCTGCTCACACACAGCCCACAGCAATGCTGCCCTCCCTTCCTCACTATTACTCTCTGAGGGGTGTAGATTTAAAGCTTTCTACAGTCTGCGCTTTGCCAAACTTAATCTGTACTTGCTTCTTTCTCCAGACTCCCCTACAGCATTTAATTATTTATTGCTCTCTTATCTAAACTCCTTCCAGTTAGTCTGTGTCATTCTGGGGCTGAAAAAGCACAGAAATAAAACAGCATTTTAAATGCAGGCACCACAGCTTCATAAAGCAGATCTGTAACTTACAAGCAGACTCTTATTTACCTTTGACCTAAGTCTCCTTCACCATTATTGCTTCTGAAGTGTCTTGCCCCACTGAAGTGTCTGCTTTGGCTGTCTTCTGCTGCACACAGAACCACACTTGATTACATACAAGGCTGAATATCATTGTTTCTTATTCAGATTTTTCATGTCTCAAGCTGTCATATTTTGCTATTTTCTCCATCCTTAAATGCATTTGCAATTCCTGTCAATATGCTATGGCCTGCAAGCTCCTCTTGTTTCTGATGCACCAGTCTGGAAGCCAGGTTTCCGTGCTTGCTTGAGACTGTGGAAAATCTCAGCCAGACTGAGGACATGGAGAAAGCACACAACAGCTCCCTCCCATTCTAGATGTCTGTATTTCCTTCCAACACAGATCAAGCATCATCTGTGGAAGGCTGACAGTCATCCTTCACTTAAAACATTTCTCTTGTTACCCCCACCTCACACTCAGTGATTCGTGCAGAAGTCCTGTACAACATTAACACCTCCTGATGACATCTGCATATACAACCCAAGGGACAGCAGTACTGCAACAACTGGGATTCCTCTGCCCTCACCACATGGCACTTGTATTACTCCAGAGAGCTGTGCACAAGTGCAAGCAGACGAATTCTTCACAGCACTATTACCCAGAAATCATTAAGTCCCCCACAGTCATTTTGCTGTGCTGTTCCAGACTTCCTCATTTACTGATGTTGAGAATCTCAGCCCACATCAGCAGCACCCATCACTCTGTAATTCTGCCAGCACCAGTGAGCACCAGGGAAGATGATGTGCTGCCTGGGCTTCATTGCTGCTCCATGCACAGCTGTGTTCACCCCAATCTTCAAGCAGAGCCCTGCAAGGCACAGGACACAGCGGTCTCCACAGCCTGTGCTCAGCATCTCTTGCTGAACACTACTTTGTCACTATTCCCCACTTCTTTTAGCATGGCCAGGAAACCCAACCAGACTCTTGCATGTTCAAAATAATTAGAAGTCCAGCCAGCAGAGCAGTTGAGGATCTGGCCCTCAAAATGGTAACGGTTTGGTCAGGAAAACCCAGCCCAGTGGCATATCCACCTGAGACTGGCTGAATCAGAGTGCTGTCAGCATCCATGCCTCTTGTAGCATAACCAGAAATTCTTAACAATCCACGTGTCACACAATACAACCTGCATTGCCTTTCATCCCTCTCGTCTACAATCACTCCTTACTGCAGTAGCTGAGTATCTTCCTGTGAAAGTCAATGCTAGGAAAGCCCCTGATGAATTCATGGAAGCCTCTGGCACTTCTATTTTGGGGAATAATTACTTACTGTGTAGGATGCAAAACACTTATGTTTTAATAACAGCAGTTTCTCATATCTTAGCTACATTTCATATATTCATTTTTTTGCTTCTCATCTCCTCAACGTACTTTTTTAATAATCTTAATGGCAATTCTGTGGTTTTAATTTCAGTTGGAATATAGCCAAACCACTAAATCTACTCTGGAGACCTAGAGATTTATGGTCATCTTTTAATAAGTTGTTATTGGTTTCATTGAAGCACCTCTGGGTGCTATTGAAGTGGAACTATTTGCAATTGCAAATGAACAGTGAGGCACATTTCCTAAGGAAAAAAAGGCAGAAAATACACACAAGAGATACAGCTTTGCCTACATGATTGCATATAATTCAGTGAAATGCCAAATTGCCATGTACTGTTTAAACTAGACTACAAGAGCCCTCAGGAAGAAATGCGTTTTTTTGATTGTTTCCACAAACTAACCTGGACAAACCTGTGTCAGAGAGGCATTATTCAGAAGATGTATAATAGAATTATAATACATTAATATTTTAACCCCTTAAGGTATCTTTAAACAAAAAAGGGGTTTAGTACAGCCTGTGAAATTAAATCAGCAGCGACAAGGAGGTAGACTGCAAAAAATGAAGGGCTTGAACACTAATGAAGAAATGGCTGATACTGAGTTTATGCAAAATATGCCACAAGTGCTGGCCATACGTACACCCAACTTGTGACAACTCAGAGCAGCCTATTAGACCTCTGTTAACACTGGATCCTTCTCATCCTAGCATTTTCTGTCAACCCACGGGGAGAAAATAATAAAGGAAAGAGGAAATAAACAGAAAAAAATTAGCAAATAAAAATCACACCATGGATTGATTTGGTCTCTTGTGACCTCCAGGGTTTTTGGTTTTGTCTCCTTTTTCTCATGATTAATTCGTCTGCAGACATTATTGCATATTATAGTACAATGGGGATTGCACAATCAAAGACAAACTGTTGCTATAACCAAGTAAACATTGAATGGGATCACACAATACATTCCAATGTATTTTCAACCTGCAAAATCAAGACAACCAAACCAGCAAGACAATGAGGAGGTCAGACAAATGAGTAGAAAGTAAAAGCTGTGAGCTGTACTATAAACCAACCATGTTAATTTAGTTTTGAACCTTCTCTGAAAAGGTTCTATTTCTCACCTCCCCACCCCTGAAAAAAAAGCACTCCAAAATCAAAAGACAAAATTGCTGCTCTGCTATAGAGGCCTTTGACTCTTCTGTTACTGTGCAGAGAAGGTATTGAATAAAATCCAACTTCATTCCAGGATTCACTAAGATTATTTAGGATGGCAAGAGGATATTCAAAAACTTCAGGTAGGATCCCAGACCAAGAGGCTGTTTCTCAGGAACACTGCACTTAAGAGCTGCTGGATAATTTCCACCTGCCAGCACGAGAAGCCAGACACCACCCCCGACGTGATGGGCTGTGCCACAATCTGTCTCAGGAGGATCAGGGCAGAGCTCTGAATGCAGCCACGTTCTGACTTCAGTTCACCTGCTGCTTCCTGGTGTCAACAAAGCTAATTAGCAAATAATTACGACTCCCAGCAAAACTGGAGTATCAAAAGGCACAGAATGTGGGAGAGGGAAATCTATCAGGAATTAAGCTTCAGGCTTCTCAACATTCACTGAAGCATTTGAATTACTTTGCCTGTTCTGCAGGGAATCAAAGGTAGTACACCACAGCTACAACCACATCCACAATCCAGTCATTCTTAGCCTGTGGAACAAGTTAATGTTTGACACAGGTCTTCAAAAACATCCTGAATGCTAAATTAAGTAGCACAGAAATTGTCTAAATACAACCTATCACATTGCTTAGAGCATAAACCAGATGCCTGAAGGGGGTGGAGAAAGCAAGCACATCATTAGAAATAAAAGTGCTGAGTCAAATTGATCTTTTATTAGCATGAAGTAAAACCTGATTGCATCTTGGCATGTGCTCCACTCAGTCCCCCTGGCAAGAGAAACAGATTTATTCAGATGACAAGTAGGAGGGAGCAGCAGAAATGGCAAATCCACTCCTTTCCCAGACACATGTCTCACTGAAGGAGAAAAGGGTGTTTTTTAGATGCTGACAGGAAAGCACCAAGCACAACAGTTGTGTATAAGGAGTGGTTTTCAAACTTCTTTTAACATCTAGGCTCCTAAATTTTTTCGAGTAGCAGTGTGAAGTGCTCTAAAGTGTATTTTAGTCTGACAAGGAAACCTGCTTTTCTTTTCAAGAGATCCCTTAGAAGTCCATGAATAGAGTGTCTGCGACCTACATGTCACCCTGGCTGGAATCAGTTCTTCAGCCTAAGGAACTCATTCACCTAGAGCAGCAAAAAGAAAAATTAGAAAGGAGGAGGCAGCAAGGAGGTAGCCTATCCCTCACTCCAAATTAGTTCTGTCCTCCTGGGAGAGCTGAAAATAACTCCTGGCCTGCCACTCTCTCCCCAACTCCCTGTCCTGCTCAGTTCTAACCACTGCCAGCCCCTCAATCCCCTTCATCCATCACTGCCATCACAACTTGCAGCCCAGACTACTCAGGATGTAGTGAAGCCAGGAAGATCTACTTCTTAAATAGTTTATTTTAAATGGGTGGTGCTTTGACTGTTTCTTTAAACGCATCATCAATGTATTTCAGTAAACAGTCAAGCCCAGCAAGTACTCCCCACAGCAGTTTAAGGCCATCTGCTCCTGATTTCCACCAGCCCCTGTTCTAGCACTTCTTACCACAGCAGGCAGGATAATCATTGTTCAGGGTAAAATCAAGTAGCACAGCTCAGTGATGAAAAGAGAAGTTTGGAAAGTCTGTTCCCACGTCCACCTAATGAATATGTGCTCTACTCACTCTGGGACAACATTTGAAAACCTGTTCTGTATAGTTCTCCTGAGTTTTACAGCCCTGGGAGTTCTGTATCACAGCCTTGGCCCATTTGGGTTTGTCCAAATTCACACCATCTCAGCATGCACAACAAATTCTGACAGTAATAGCCCATTTCCTTATCTAGAGTAACTTCAGTGGATACAGCACATTACATGAAGGATCTCAATTTTACTACAGCTCTCATAGAAAGGCTTGGACTAATTGCTGCCTTCTAATCTCACTAATCTTTACTGTCTCATTGAAGACTGACTGTTTTGTGGCTACAGCAGAGGAGGAAGGAGGATGAACAGGAACAGAGAGTAACTCAAAATCCAACTGAAAAAAAGATACACCAGCAGATCCTACTCTTTCCTATTATCACTGAAGAAGTATTTAAACAGCAACAGCTTCCCTTACAGAAAAGACAAACAAGAAAGTAAAGCAAAAGAGTAAGATTGTTAAGAAACCCTTTAAGGAAAGGAATCTCCCTCCAACCTCATTGTTTTGAACTAAAGCCAAATGAAGCCATGGGAAACCTTTCCTGGGTGCAGGTCAGACCAAACACTGTACCCTTCTTGCAGCCTGAGATGCACTCAAGACTATCCTCTCATTTAGTGCTGGCCAGTCTATCATGCTCAGCGTGACTGTGGCTGACTGAGCAGCATCACAGAAGGGCCATGTATGCACAGGACTCCTTGTCCACCTGTCTTACCACCAGCAGTTTTCTTACAAGTCAGAATGGCTAGTCACCATCACAACCCCCACACAACACCTCCTCTGAAGACTTTGTGGGCTCTGGGTCCATTTCTACTGCAGATGTCTAATTACAAGTTGTGCCTTAGTGTTAGCACTTATTTCATGTCAAAAACTAAGTATAATTTTTTGAATGATCTTAAGATAGTTTTGCTGTCCATAAAGTACTTTTCAGCTCCATCTGGATCACATAATCCAAGTCCAGACTATGATGTGGCCATTGGTACTAGTTAAAATGCACAAGATGTATCGTCACAGCTATCTAAAATCTGCACAGCATCACATAACCCCATCTACCCAATTTTATTCTAAAAGAGAGTTTTGCAGTTAAACACTAAGTGTCTTGAATTCTTCAGCTCACCATGTTGGTTACATGAATCCCTAAAGGGATTCACACAACAACAGCACAGCCAGAAGTGGCATCTTCTTTCCCATAAACACTCCAGAAGTTTTGGTGCTTTGTTCCTGCTCTCGGGTAGTGCAGGTTCTGACTGCAACGACAAACCACATTTAGGGGACTGAATCCTTCTCTCTACTAAAAGTAACTGAGTTTCAGGCACTGAGCTCTGGCCAAGAGTTGGACTCTGTGATCCTGATGGGTCCCTTCCAACTCAACAACTTCCAGCTAAGACTATGAGCTGACTTAGGGCATGCACTTTTTGAAAGCATGAAACTATTCATCTTTAACCAAGAAAAACAATGTAACATGAATATAAAAGATGTTCCAGAGATGTAAAACCAGAGCAAGATGTGCTGATTTCCCCTCCCTCTCCCAGACTAAACGGATAACAGGTGATACACAATGTTTATAAGCAAATTCACACATCCCAAAACCCTGAGAAAGACTTAACATACAGAGGACTGGGCAGCCTGAGTATAGTGGTAACTACAAGAGAGTAAACAATCTGTACACCTTGATTGATGAAGAGTCAAACTTTTCTTATTTCATATTGATTTTTATACCTCAAGCTCCAAGCAGCAAATATTCTAAATTTTTTTTAAGTGCAAAACAAAAAGCTATGTTTATTTTGCTGTGTTCCTGTGCCTATTTGTTCTCCTAACATTACATTAACTTTGAGCCAACTGTGATTTTTAGGATGCAGGTATAGAGGCAGTGCTCCACAAAGGTGTAAAACAGACATCATGCCCTCTATTTCTTCTAAGAGAGAAGCCCAAACAAGCCCTTATACCCAGTAGAAATCCTGGTCTGACAGGCAGGGATAAGTACAAAAATCACGCAGTCACTGACGTTCTAAACACTGTGCAACTGCTGCTTGCAAAGCTTCACACACACAGGACACTGACCATTATCACTGGGCTTTAATTCCCCCGTATGTCGTCTGTGAAACAAGATAAAACAGTACCAGGCAAGATGAGGTGTGGTATCTTCAAGGACAGGTTAAATCAAACTGTGCCAGGAAACACCATTTTCACACATGTATTTTTAGTATAATCCCAAGGATGTAATTTTATCTGGCTCCCACACAGTGTCTTCTTATCAAGTCCCACAGTCTTATAATTCAGGGCAAACAGCCCTGACTGCTGCATTCTGCTGTTGCAAAGAAAAGCCAGTACTATTTACTGGCTCTTAAGCACCACTGCATTGCTTACATGAAAACTGCTACCAGAAATACTCACTTTTATTCCAAATAGGAAAGAAATCACTTCAAAGAACTATAAATTCAGAGTGGGAGGGCCAAATCTAAGCAGAGCTCACTAAGCTGTGTGATGATCAAAAAAAATAAATCACAGAATGATATGGGCTGAAAGAGACCTTATAGATCATCCAGTTCCAACCCCGTTGCCACAGGCAGCGATACCTCCTGCTGGAAGATGTTGCTTAAAGCCCCATCCAACCTGGCCTTGAACACTTCCAGGGATGGGGCACCCACAACTTCTCTGGGAAACTCACTCCAATGCCTTACCACCATTGTAAGCTCAGGTTTTAGTAATAAAAATAAGGTTGTAGCCCTCAAACTGGCAAATCTGAAAGTGCAATCAGTGTGAAATCACTCTGGAAATATTTGCCCAAGTCCACATCCAGTCCAAAGTTGCTCCCAGCAGAGTGCAGGGCACTGTGTATTTGCACTTCTTTGAGGCAGTAGTCTGGGTGACAGTAGGGGAGTCTCAAAAAACAGTTGTTTTGGGTTTTTATTAGAATTTTATGGGGTTGGATGGCAGCTCCATTTCTTCTCCAGATGGGCTGAATTCTACAAAACATGCTTAGTGTTTGGATTGAAACAATAATTAGATTTCACTTTGCTGTTCTGGTTTCTAGAACTGTTTATAAAACTGGATCTTTGTGTAAATCCTTTTACATTGCAAATATTTGAGAAGTACACTGCAAGTGTGCATTATGGCAGATCCAAGAAACAAATCACTGTAGCAGAGGGCAGGAACAACATCTTTCTCCCCCACTTCTTTTAACTGTACATGAGGAATTTGGGTATTTCCATAGTTCTCTCACTGTGGGAAAGTTCCTATCATTGACAAAATAAATATAAATTGTAATACCATAAAATAAGGCAGTGCAGTGAACACTCCTCAAGTTAAAACCTTGGAGAGGGAGCAGGATGTAAGTTGCAGATTCAGTATTACAAGTGACAGCTATAGCGCCACAATTCTCTAGAAAAAGAAAAATCTACAGCTCACCATCAGATTACCTGAGTGAGTCCTATTGCTCTGGAGTGAGCTAATGAGATCCCAGAACTTTCACAGCTGATAAAAGATAAAGCAGTGTTCCCCCTTAGAACATTAAATATAAAAGCAATTAATAATCGCACGCATGGGAATAAAAATGACTGGTACATCTGGAGATCAAAGAAGAAAGCAACAGCAATGGAACTTCAAAGTGTTTCCTAACTACTTAAGTTTTTTCAAGGACATTTCCTTTCTCTTCTAATCCCTGATTAAATCTGTGCCAAATGGTCTGGCAGAAACTCCATCACCAAACATGGAAAAACCATTTGATGCAGGTCTCTGTATACACCAGTGAGTGCACACACATTTCTGAGAAATGTCTTGGTTTTATCTTCTCCCAGAACCAGCAGAGCCCGTCCCACACAAGAGAAATCTGCAGATAAAGTGCAGCAATAGGATTAGTTCCAACATTTCTGCTCTGAAGTCCTCTTCTAGACTTGGCTTATGCCAGTTTCAGAGTGCTGGGCCAGTGTCAGTAAGGCATGAACACATCCATGTACCAAAAGAGGTACCTCGTGGGGCCAGAGAGCTGAAGCTGAAAAAGCAAGGTTGTCATCCAGCACAGCAGACTTGACTGCCTTGGTCTCCACTTGCTTTCTTTCAAATGGGTGAAGGAATTCTCACAAACAATACCTTCCTAACACGATTTTTTGCTAAGACAGATTTATCCAAGGGATGCTGATACCCCGGGACCATTGCTGTCCTTGGACAACTCAGGCTTTGAATCAGGCTGTGGGGGGCTGCTGACCAAGCCCAGCACTGCCAGCCACTCAGACAGCTTGCCTGGGCTCTGCACTGGGAGACAAAAGGCCCCTTCTGCTCATCAGCAAGGCAATAAATTAAAGGGCAAGTGAACACTTACTTGATGTCTCTGTAAAGTCAATAAACCTTTCATTGCAAAACCAGCAGTAGGTAAATTCCTTTTATCTCAACACTACCATTTTTCAGCTCTACAATACAGAAAGCTGTAGAGTTTTCCTACTTAACAGGCCTGTTAAATCCTTGCCTTCTTCTCAGTTATTTTAACAGGTACATGCAATTCTAAAGCATCCAACCCTACAAATTATGTGTATAGCTCAAGCCACATCTTTTTTCCACTTACCTGGTTTTAAAAAAGCACAAAATGTCAATGCTAACATTTTCATTTCACATTCAAGATATGGGCCATCTAACCTGTGTTACCTATTGCTTTCCTTTCCTCTGGTCTCCACCTACAAACAGAAACTTGGGGGTTTGGTTCATTTTGGGGTGTTTGGTTGGGTTTTACGCATTAAGCAAATGCTTTAGTCAACTACCTCTCCTACTTCCTATTAAAGCAGAACAAGAAGAAGAAAGAAAATACCCTCTGTCTTAATCTGTGACTTCACATTTTTAACGTTTAATTTAAATATAACTATAATGCTTTTGTCTTTTTTTTTTTAACTAAATCATTGATTTTGGGGTCTTACTTTTAAAGCAGTTGTCCTAACACAGGAAATCCTAGCATACGTGATTTTAACAAGACATACAATAATATGAACTCACTAACACCCATAGCATCACAGTCATAAAGCATGCATGAACAGAAACCAGTAGGTGTTGAATATTAAATCCAAAGAATTTAATTAATTCATTACTACATCTCAATGTGGTAGTGAAGTGGCACAGGATATTATTGGACTAGTATCCCAGGTTTTATTTTAAATTAACTAATTTGCAAGGGGAAAAAAATTGCAGAACCCTGCAATCACAAATGTATTGCCAAATTTTTGATAGCTCTCTTATGTGAACACTTAGAGATTAAAATCTAACAGATGGCAAATCATTCTGAGTACTAGCAAGGCCTTTTCTTTATCAGTGTTTAAGGTCTGAATGCTGTAGTCTACTGCTTGATGCTGCTCAAAGTTTTCTCTTGCTATAATTGGAAGAAAAATAACCATTTATTTCATCTGGCTTTCCCTGTCATTTTGACTATTAAGCAGAAGATTAATACTAACAGTTATTTTCTGCAATTTCTTAATATACTCTTTGCCTCCTCAAAGACTGATATCAAGCCGGTACAAAAAAAAAAAAAAAGTATGAGTGTAACTACCACACATAGATGATTAAAAAAAAAAAGCTTGAGCTGGGGAAAAACTAAAAGCATCATGCATGGACACCATACTCAGCGCCAATTTACCTGAGGAGGGAAGCCCTTAAAAGGTTTCATATTCTGTCTTCACTTGACTTTAAAAACCTTTTATCTTCAGGCTAGAAAGTAGAGCAGTGTAACTGGGAAGGTAAAACACCATTTTGCTACTTGATCCAAGCAAGGATTGGGTGCATGTGAGGAGAGTCAGAGCCACTCTTTCCCCTCCAGCTGCTGGGCTCTGGCTGGACTGATAAGCAAGTCACACTACTACAGCAGTGGGAATTGTTCAAAATACTGCCCCAGTCTCATTTCCAATGCAAGATACCGCAAAGAGAAAGAGGAGCAAAGTGGTCAGTGCCCTGACCATGGTCTGCTCTCCCCCTTGGATGCCTGGGAACCCTCCTGCACGTCTAAGCTTTAGCCACCTGACAGCACTGACTATCCAGTTTACCCTATGCTGGAACAGCCTTCCAAATTGGGTTGAGTTTGAACTTTCAACCTAGAGATGAAAGGCCCACTTCTGAGCCATGTTGTCCCTAGGGTTTACCTCCTGTAAATAATTCAGTCATGCATATCTTAAGTGGATCGTGAAATCATTTAACAGCATATTAAGCTAAAAGAACAAGCAGTTATGGCTATTTTTATGCCTTGCTCAAACAAGGAATTACCCACCTGTTGCACTACAGTTTATCCATATTTACCTCTAAATAGATTTCTACCCTCATTTTCGTGTTCAGATGATGTTCTGAGAGAAGTTATCTAAATACCTAAATTGAAACATACCTGAATCCAGATTTCAGTAGAGGCAGAAGGGGGAGCAAAACCAGAAGAAAACCAACATGCTCACCAAAAATGTATCAAGTTCAGCATTCATTCAAAGCATATGATAAAGGAATGCAACAAGTTACTTTTGGGAGTATAGCTTTTTCAAA
This sequence comes from Formicarius rufipectus, assembly GCA_013399695.1. Lineage (NCBI taxonomy): Eukaryota > Metazoa > Chordata > Aves > Passeriformes > Formicariidae > Formicarius > Formicarius rufipectus. The sequence continues at coordinate 1,483,977 of VXAU01002755.1, forward strand.
TTTCTATAAAGACGCTTTTTGTAACAATCACTCAAGGACCAAACTAGGCATTGCTGGAATTTCTGATCCTGCTGTTAACTGTTGCTTCCCAGTGTTTTCAGAGATCATTAGCTCTCACAGCCAGGATACGTACAAGGGACAAGATAACTATGTGACACTGCTGAGACCAGTGTGAGAGGCTCATTTTTTCCCCTCAAAATACAACTCAGCTAATTGTAAAACCTTTTCTCCTTCCCCTAAATGAAAAAAAATTATTAAACTTCATAATTAAATGGAAACCATCTAATTCCTTCTCCCACATTAGTAACAATAAATACTACCCTCAGGAATAAAGGGACAAAACAGCAACTGGAACCCAGTGGTTAAAATTTTCAGGGAGAAGCCACTGCAATGACCTGGGTGCTGCAGTACATCACCCCTGGGCTCTGTGATGAAGGAACTGCTCTTCACTGACAGCAAAGGGATGTCTGTGTAGATGAGCCACATTAGTTTTACTTCAAGGTAAAATAAGTAAGGAGGGTGTTCAGAACTAACTCAGTAGCTGCCTTCAGTAGCCTATGAGTCGTCTGCCTTTAACTGCAGTCTCACAGTGACATTCCTATCAACTCATTTCTTACCTTTCTAGAAGAACCTTCCCCAGGGTTTTGAAGAAAATCAACTTTTCCCAGCTGTTTTATAGCAGAAGTCAAAAGTGATTATAAATTCACAAGCTAAAAAGAACTGTCTTTGTAGAATACCCCTCCAGGTATTCCCACTGCACTAGAAGTGTCCAAGGGATAGCTGGAAGGATCTTTCTCATGGAGCAATCTGCAGCTGTTACCTCTCCTGCACATTCCCACAACACTGAGCTATTTTAGCTGGGACCTGCAATAAATTTTTCTCTTAAATGTCTTTGGCCCAGCAAGAAGAAACTGAACCCAAGAGGTTAAAGTCCAGGGGGGAAAAAAAGCCCACGCAATCTATATGACTAGAGCACAGTAAGGAGCGAATTCTCAGATGAACTTTTCTCCTGGTTGAGCCAGTTGTGCCTGCCTTGTACAGTGAACAGACTAATCATATGAAAACAAGTCCAAGCCATTCATCTATGACAACAGGATCAAACTGCACCTTGCACCAGCAGGAGGTTATGATGCAAATCAGTACTGGCAGCAGAGAGTGTGCTGGTTCAGCTGAAGTACCCCATCCTTCCTTCAAACACCTGCTTTGTTCTCTCAGACTACAAGCCCTTAGGAGTAAAAACAATTCCCTGCTATATATAAATACCAGGTTTAAAGTGATGTTGAGGCCTTTGGGCTATAATTAAAATGTCAAACCAAAATAGTTACCAAGGAACACTGCAGGAACATTTTAACTTCCCATTTTTAGGTCTTTGGGTTGGTTTGGTTGGTTGTTTTTTTTTGGCTGCTCTTCTTTTTAAAGGACATGCAGTACCATGTGCATTAAAAAAAAAGTAGCCATGGCTGTAGAATAGAAAAGTAAACAACAGCTTGAAACAGTCTTAACCTTTTTTTAATCTAAAACTTGATTAAAATCTCCCCATGAAGATAAAAGTCTGGTTTTTGTTAGGAGACCTATCATCTGTACAAGTTTCCTGCCAAGAAGAATGCTTATGATACTGCATATCAACAATTTGATCTACTTTCTCTTCCTGCTGTCAAAAATTAAATCATTTTATTATTTCACAAAGATGAGTATCATCACTATGACAACAAACCTACGACCTGGAGAATACCATAAAATAAGAAAAAGCAATAAAGGGAAACAAAGAATGAAGAACCATTTCCTCTCTCTAGAAATACTCCTTCTGCAGGAAACTCACTTCAGAAAATCAGCAGGTTTGCTTAACAAGGAATGTTCTGTTCCCCAAGAAACAAGTGATAGGACAAGTCAGAAGTGGTTTAGATTGGGTATTAGGAAACATTTCTTCACCAAAAGGGTTGTCAAGCACTGGAAGAGGCTGCCCAAGGAAGTGGTGGAGTCACCATCCCTGAAGGTATTTAAAAGTTGTGTAGATGTGGCACTCAGGGACATGGTTTAGTGGTGGGCTCGGCAATGCTGGGGCACTGCTTGGACTCAATGACCTTTTCCAGGCTAAAGGATTCTATGATTCTGTAACTTGCCTTTAAAGCAGTCAGGTCTTGAAGCCAAAGGTCACCTCTGAGTTATTTTCGTTTCTCGGGCAAAGCATTTTTACATGTGCTACAGTGAAACAAAGCCTGTACTTTGCACATGGGTATTTTGAAACTCAGAGCAAAGGTGTCTTGAAAACATTTGACAAATGTGGAATGCAATCAAGGTACATTCCCTTCTTATTCAGAATGGGCTTTGACTCCATTTACATAGAGGAAAAATTTGGCCCTGCCTTATATGCTCTAAACACCAATTAGCTTCACGTTCAACCCTCTTTTACTTGTCATAACTCAAAACATTTTCACACCTTTTCTTAAGTGGCAGACAGGAGTATTTCCTAAGGCTATCTAGATGTAATAAAGCACCTTTATCATCTTGAGCAATTCCACTTATTAAATCCTAAACCAGTGTCAAATTAACACTTACGGAAGAAGTGAATTTCCATGAGTATTTCACAGCCCATGCTATAAATGTCATTTCCACTCTCTATTTCTAACTCTTCAGCCTCAACTACTTTGTGAATGATAGCCAGGTCACTAATGTTACTATTTAATCATTACTGTGCTATGTGTACCACAATCAAGGAAATTAAATGGAGATGAAAAGGTTTTTTATATTATCAAAAGTTTTATGCTAACAGACTTATTTTTAAGATTCACATAACCACTGAAATAATTTATAAAATGCCTAGCCAATAGAAAAGAAAGTTGCCATTTCTCAATAAAAGTAAAACCAGACTTAATATTTTTCAACTTTTGTTTTAGACAGTCCATTTTGTCAAAACTGGTACTACAGAGTGACCAATACAAGTATGTATATATATATATATATATATACAAACACACATATATATACACACATGAAATATATACACATATATATACACACACACATGAATTTTGCCAAATGCTTTGGCCCCAAGAATATGTTTGTAAACTGCTGGGCTTATTTGGTTCAGGTTCAGCAAAACAATACACAAAAGAAAAAAAAAATCTCTTAACAGTTTATTCCAGCAGTTCCAGAATAAACTATAAACATTTCCATAACATGAAATTTTCAAAGTCTTGTAATAAGCACCTGCCCACTCCCAAATTAATGTTAGATTTGTGTACCACTGTTCCCACTCATCCACCAGCCCTCGTCCCTCTCTGGCTGTGGAGGACCTACATGATTCTGTTTGCAATGCTCTTGCCCCATGTGAGAAATCATGGAAATGCTGATTTCAGTTCCTGCTCTGAACCAGATAAAGGATGGTGGCTGCTCAGTGGCTTGCCATTTGAGTGCTGGGACCTGGCACAGCCCCTCCAACAGGAATGAAAACCCTGAATGGTGCCCCCAGTTCAAGAGGAACTTCAGCTCCTGGCCCTGATTTGAGAACTTCACTTCCCCTTGCAAGGGGAAACCAACACAGTTTTGAAAATGTCAACACAATTAGCTTCACATACAACAGAATAAATTACTTTGACACATCAGAAACACTGCATTTGACCCAAAATGAAAAATTCAGCTTTCCTTTATTTCAGTAAAAGTAATCTTTGAAAATTAATCAGACTAGCCCGACCTCGCTTTTTCTTTTTTCTTCGCCACCATCCCAGTTTGATCAACAACTGGAAGTATGAGGCATTTGCATAAAGTAGATGCTTTCTGATCCAAAATAAAGAGAAAAGCCCAAGAAGAGGAAGATCAGTAGTTTAAAAAGCAGCCGTAGAAACACAACACTACTGCCTCTCATGGTCAATTTTCTTCAACTAAAAAGGAAAAAGAATCCTCTTCTTCATTTGCATTACAATAATACTTGGATGACCAATCTAAGATGAGCTTTCCATTGGGATGGTATCTTTTACTGAGCACAATGAACACACAAGGGCAAAGAGCAGGAAAAGAAACAAAAGCACTTAGATATTAAGCAACTTACCCAAGGTCACCTGAACTGACTGGAAGAGCCCATGATAAATGATAAATAGGTTGTGCTTCCCATGCACCAGCTCATACTGAGCTTAAAAGCCTCCTTTGGGAAGCTGTTCCTGGAGAAACATGACAGGTGCAAAAATTACAGCCAAGAAATTTAGAGAAAAATAAGTCACCTGTCCCCTTCCACCAGCACTGCTACAAAGCAACTTCCAGCGAGGGGGGAACAATGCAGAGACCTGCTAGGTTACCTCACAAACCTCAGAACAACAATTACAACCAAGGACAGTCTCTGTACCTACAGCAGCTCCCACTGCAGTCTCAAACCTATCCTAACACTCCAGTCTGAAAAGATGGTTAAATCTTGCTCAAACTCCAATGTAAGTAACCAAAAGGTGATCTGTTTAGTTTTCAGAGTCCCTGTAATAAACCAGGCAGACACTCCTGGAGACACTTACATGGTCTGGGATGAGAGTACATATTGAAAAGCTGACAAACATCCAAACATAATATTATATTCATCAAGGCACCTCCTTTTCTTGCATAAAGTTGTGCTTCTTAGGTAACTTCACTTAAATAAAAAGTCAGGTTGTCCCTTGGACAGCAACCCAATTTTGATTACTGAAATAAGAACTTTAGAAAGTCAGCTCAAAACATGTAAGATTTTGTTCATTTTGTGTTGCACAATCAAATAAAATAATTAAGTAGTAAATTTAGAGTTTAAGTTACACAAAAGAAACCAAGGTGCAGTTGGCATGGACCAAGAAAGCACATATCAAAACGTTTGTCTTTCTTCACTGCAGATCAGCAAAGCACTTGGGAGTGTGACCTAATGGCAATTTTCCCTCTTGCTGAACTTTTTGAGTGCACATTTTCATTAAGCCATGATAAGGATAAGAAAAACATGAGTACAAAACTGAATTTGCTTACAGATATTGAAAGAGAGAATGCAAAAATTCCAGGTTCTCTTTCAGAGAGAAACTGAAAGCTACCTATCTAGCTTTGATTTTGTGAAATGTCTTTTTGGCAATTTCTCAAAGTTATGTTGATTCTACAAGTAAGCAATGCTGCCTACTTACAAATACATCTCTGACTGAAGCTGCAATAACTTGATATTTAATAGGAAGCAACCAATTTTCTCCTCAGCCAGTAAATTGTTCTACAGCCACGAACTTCTTTTATAAATACACACTGATGTTGCTATTAATCATTAAAGACAGCTTCTAACACAATCAAACATTAATCATTAATGACATTAATTGCCAATTTGTCACAGCCTTAGCAGTCTCTTAAGTGAGCAAAACCCTCATTTATTGTAGTTTCTAGGCATTGATTCCCTAGATGATGAATACATGGTTTTCCTATTACACTAGTGAGACATTATCAAGGTCTTCACTGAAGATTATAAACCAAACACATCTTGCATTTTTCCCCTCTGAAAAGGAAATTCTTTAGGGAGTGTGATATTCATTCATTCATGCTCTTCCTTAAAAGTCAATATGCCTCTGCATTTCCATCTTGCAAGACTTGCAGAACTTAAAGGGACACGAGGCAAAAATGTGTGAATCCAACTTATTAATCTTGTAGTGCTTTCCTTCTCTGCCTATATCCCAAATCACCAAGAGCCCTCATTCCTGCATCTGCCTCCTGTGTTACTTCCATCTCTCCAGGCTACCCTTCTTGCCACCTTACTTATTACCTACTTACAACTTACTTACCTTCCTTCATACCTCTTATTCAATTTGGACAGCAGCAGCAGTTTTCCAAGATTCTGCATTTTTATCTTAGTACTCATACCTCTCTCCAAAGCTCCTCTATCACAGTGACTTCATATTGCAAATACTTTTCCCTTTTCAGCACCCAGTTGAGTACCTCTTTACTTCAGAAGGCAGGATGTCTATGGTAAGACACTGAACTCTGCGTGCGCCACTTTAATTTGGCTTCTCAGTACATTAATGAAACAGACACCTGATCATCTCACCCCCATTCCCCTGCTTTTCCAACACCCTCTCACCCCTTCCTTTCTTTCTCTTGTCCTTTCTTCTGAGAAACAAAACCATGGAAAAATAAAAATTAAACATAAGGGTGCTGAAAATCTGTGAGGGCAGTTTCCTTGTGCCCAAGCAGCATGCCTGGGTGGGTGACAGCAGCACAGAAAACATGCTGCCTGTCCTCATTGCTTTACCACACTGAAACAACACATGGCACAGGAGTCTCAAGAATGCCAGGCTTCTGCACCACATTTAGTATTTGAGTCTAAAACAAAAGGGAAGCAAGTGCAAAAACAAGGAATCAAGATCAGTCCACCCAGATAAGCACATCAATCAAAATGTGTGACTGCACACCAACCACTTCCCTGCATGCAACACCCACAAACCCTCCCAGCAATGAACGGTAACAAATGGCACAGCCACACACTTTAGGTTCACTTGGTAGGGTCCATACATGAAGAAATGTTGAGGAATGTTGTTACTGCTTATAAAAGAATAAGAGAAGAGTCTGCAGCTCTACTGCATAAACAGTAATGTCAGAGAAAAATTATTCCAAGTACTTCCTTGTTCATTTCAAAAAACCACACCAGAACAGCCAACCGTTGACCCACCTAATTAACACATGGAAATTATTTAAGATCCAAGTTGGTACCACTGAACATCCTTCCCATTTACCAACAGAGGACCTTTATTAAAAAAGTCTAGCTTAAGGCACACTGGAAGCCAAGGGTTTCTACTTAATTCACAGTGGGTTCTTCACCAAATCAGAAAATCAGCCAGAACAGCCACGGACTTGAATCCTAATGAGGCAGAGGGGATGTAAAGGCAGTGGGTGATGGTGATTTTGGGCTACAGCAGCCCTGGGGGCCTTGGCAGAAGGCAGCAAGGACTGGCTGGGGGGCATGGCAGGCCTGGGGCAGCAGCTCCTGCCACCTGGCTCCTCCTGTGCCCACCCAGCCAGCCCACTGCCTCCCTCCCCTGCCCAGGTCAGGGCACTTCAGGGGTGATGACCTGGGCAAAGTACCAAGCACTCAGCTGGGTGTGCTCTGTTTCAGCATTGCAGCCACCACCTGAACTGCAGGGATCTCTGGGTAGTCTTACCAACAGCATCAGTAATAATAAAGTGAAATTGGGAAATGAGAAAAATAGACTTCTTGTTAAGGTTTGGAGTTTTTTTCCCTATTGATGTAACAAAATATCAAATGAGGTCTAAAGTATTCTTTCCCTACACGGTTACAGGGCACGCTGAGGTTCAAACAGGGTATTAAATCCAGTTCTTATGGGGTTTAACCCTAGGAAAATATTAAAAGGCTTGTCTTGAATAACTATATCCTTAAGTCTAATATTTAACTGCTTTCTTGAACTAGGGCTGTGAGAGAACCATGACCCTGAGGACTGGGCAGGTGGAATGGGGAGATAGGATAAAACCAATTGTGAATTACTACCAACATCAGTGGTTGCAGGAGCCTGTTTATGTGTTTTGCTTCTTTTTGTTTTCATTTGTCTGTCTTTTGTGATCACCAAGAGATGCCTTCATGCAAATGAGTGACTTGACTCAGCAAAGAGTTTTAATCCTGCCTGCTAAGAAAAATTACACCACGCAGTGAGTGAGAGTGAGCTTACAAAGGAATAGAAATAATAGATGTCAGTGAGTTACAAAATCTAGCACTGCATAAAGACATGCTAAGTACACATCCAGCAGTTACATAGGTACAGGTGCTGTGAAATCTCAACACTCAGGGATAAGGCGGGATGAAACAAAACACATATACTTCATTTCTTCTGCAATGTAAACAGTCTCCTTCACCTGCCCAATCTACATGAAAAATTAACACATTGATTCATAAAACCCCCCCCACTCTTTATATTACTGAAATACACATCTCAGTTTACTCACAAGGACTCATGCTAATACAGCCATGCCATTCCCACTGGCCTTCACAACATGGTTCACTGAGAACTGTGATTTATGTTTCTGTACTGGATGTGCCCTATATTGTCGTCAGAAAGCATTCACAACCAGACGAGCTACATCACTTTGGCCATCATTCTCCTTACAGTAAAGCCCTTCACATTCCAGTGGCAGCAAAAAAGAAAAGAAATAAAATAAAGCCACTGTAAAGCTAACTGGTCTCTGTTTAAGTGCCTTCTATCAATAGGCAAACATCCATTTTCACACTGTCACAGACAAGGCTGGACTGAGACACTCTGCCCTCCACCAAGACCTCAGGCTCTTCTGAAAAAAAAAAAAAAAACCAAACCACCTTTATAAGGAAAAAACCTTAGAGATAAATGTAATTATTACCATCTGACTTTAGGTTCCAGGAAAACAACTAAAACATGCTAAGATTGGTTGACTGAACTGAAAAGTTAGTAAAAGATCACATGGAGCAAGACAGTAACACAATTTCTCCAAAAATGCAGTTCAGAGGAACACCAGGCCATGGTGCCAACCTGCATCACACTCAGGGTCTCCCATGCTGCCCAGAGGTGCCCCAGGCACCTGTTCCCATCATGGGCTACCACACCAGCCTTGCCTGATGCCACATGTCCAAAAAGCCCTAGCAGCTCCATCAAACAATGTTCAAAGGAGACAAAGGGGGGGTTCGTTCCGATGCCACCTGTTAACTTGCCTTGAGGATTACAGTTGGTATGGAGGAGGTGGCAACCATCTGCCACAGCCACAAGTGACTGTGCAGAACATCACCAGCTCAGAGCAGATAAACAGCAGGCACCTTCCTGATAAAGCAAGGACTTAATTGTTGATGAGGCTGATTAGTTTTCGGGCTCCTTAACAATCTCCACTATGTGACCTTGTGCAAATTAAATGTTGTCTTTCACCAGCTCAATTTCAAATCAGCCAGGTCTGCAATTTAGAGAAGACACAGGAGGGAGAAAAGCCCAGCTCTTCTTCTTTGTCTTCATGGGTCAGAAAAACATCATGACCTTTTCTTTGATCCATTCTTACAGATAGTAATACTAAGGACTCTTCAAAACAATGTCCTTTTAATTCAGGCACTCTAAGTAACACCATTTTCTCCATGTTTCAGTTACTATGCCTATAAAATTACAGATATGCCCTCAGTTTGCAGGTGTGGAAGGCAAAGTAATTATTGCCTGAGCAATCCAAAGATATTATACTAATGAGAACCAAGGGAAAGCTCACGAGTTAGTTAATAATCCTATCCTGAAAGCATCTCTTCAACAGCATGTAGGAAATCTAGCCTGGAGTAGAGACACAACAGCAAAAAAAACAAAGAGCTGATCATTAGGTGAAGAGTCCCTCCTGTGAGCTGGATAAATAGGAGTCTCAAAAACATGCCATGTGGCCAATGTGGCCATGAAGGAGAGCATTAAAATGTATGCACATGGTAAGCCATGGTATCACTACCTGGGCACTCTCAAATCTGCCAGTTCCTCCCTTCCCAGGGCTGACTTCACCACCACACTGATGGTCTTTTAATGCAGGAAAAGCTGTATGCCTATGGGACATAAAGAAAAACACATCCATACTCAACTCTTTATGAGACTTTTAAAGGAAAATAACCACAAATGGCAAGATGTGTCATGTCCAAGCCCTCCCGAGGCCGAGACGTGCCTCCCCCAGCAAACCACGCTGGTTCCACAGCCACAGACCACTCTGGGCACCCTGCCCTGCATGGCCCCAGCCAGGCCAGGGACTGGGACTGCTCACAGGCTGCATGAAGCAGCAACACTTCTCTCCTGGCTCTCACAAAGCAAACAGAAATTAAATGGAAATAGGAAGGAAAGAGCCAGCATGTTCTTTGAGCTCACACAGGTGGCAGCAGAGCCAGACAGGGTGCACAGAGAACTCTAAAGGAAGATGCCAAACAGTTCTGGCACAAACTTCCAGTAATGCAAGAGGAGCATTACCAGCACAACTTTGGGTACACAGAAAAATGCTTCAATACTGTATGACATGATGTTGGGATGGAGTATCAAATAGCTCCACTACACACCTCAAGTACCGCTTTTCTTAAATTAGTGTAACAAGAATGATGGAATATAACCAACAACCCGAACCCATTCTGCAAGATTTAACAGAATACAATACAGAAGAGAGTAATTTTTCAGTGGATTAACCCTCACCCTAAACAGGGACCAGACAAACCTTAGACAATACATAAAATTAATCTGAGCATCTAGCAATCCTGACCAGGGAAAACTAAGCAGCAATGTTAACCTTACTTTAGGTTTTCCGTAAACACTGCTTTTAATTCCTCTTTTTAAAAGATTCTCACAGAAAGTTATTTTAAATATATATAAATGCAAAGAAAAGAATCCACATTTATCTGTTCCTTCCTGTGATTCAAAATTGTTTAATTATAGATTCCCATAGCTTATATTAATTAGCGGTTAAGATACATATCTGAGTTTGATTCATATAAAACCGCTATATAATTATGTTCATGAAACATCCAAGGAAGAGTGATCCACACCTTAAGGCAGAGTACCTTGGAAGACTGAAGTAATTCAAAATCCAGCCCAAATTAATTTGAGTAAGATTTTGCTGATAGACTTAAATGGACTTTGGATGAAGTGTTTACTAGCTGTGCTCTTGGAAACCAACAGCAAACATTAATTAACAAACGTGTTTTGATTTAGAGTAATCTCATTTTCAGTGTACTGTTCAACTCCATTGCACTGTTCCCCCATGAGTACTTACAACCAATTTTACACTTGAACTTCCCAACAATCAGTGCTTTCCCACTTAGGGGATTTCTAACCAAAGTCTTTTAGCAAGTTGAATATTTTAAATCCTGAGGAGAGGAGGGGCAGAAGTCACCAGGAAACATGCAATATTCAAACAGTCCCTCAATTTCAAGAAGCAAACAACACAACCACAAAAGGATTCTCACCACCAGGAACCGTCTGGGTCAGTGCCTGCTGACTGCCTCCACAGTAATTTACAGAGCAATAAAGGTTTGAATATTGTCCTTTGTATCCACAGGATAAAGGACTGCCAGGACTGCAGAGGTGACAGTGCCATGCTATTTATTTCTTATCCATAGCTTTTAATGAAACAACAAGTGTTCACAAACCCTATTTCCTTTACCCAAAATGAAAAAAAAGGTAAACAAAACAAAACCCAAAAGGCGAAAAGCTTTCTTTGTCCTTCACAGTTCAAGCTGAACTGGAGAATCAGGCAGCAGCTGATAAGGTACACAGTGATTACTCTGTTCCTTAGGAATATGTGGCACTGCAGATGATGCTTCTTTAGAAGAGACTTAAGCCTTTCTTCAGGAGCTATTTTCATAAACAGCTTGAGCATGAACATACAGGTTTGCATGGTGGGCACAGCAGTGCCACGCTGTGGATCTTCATTTAGCATAGCCAGTTGCTGTGGTGCTTCCACCACATGGGCAATTTCCATTCTAAGGTGAATCTGTGTGCCAGAGTCTGTGTGAAGCCTGGGGCACAGAGTCAGGAAGGCAGAAGTACAGAAGAAGCCATGATCTCATACCTGCCTAAGCTTCCAAAACCACACTGGCTCCAAGGTACTTCCCCAAATTTCAATCATTTGGTCAATGCATCCTTGTTACGTTTGCTTCCCTCAAGAAAGGAACACAATTAGAATTGTAAGGGAACTGATTTAACATACAGAAAGCTGGAAATGCTTTCTATGAATCTTTGGCTGGGTTTAAACATGGTTTTACCTCAGATTCTTCTGAACAGAGCCACAATAAATATTTAGGATAGTTATTGCACTCAGGTTTGGAGGCAGTCCTAAACCACCATACTTTGATATACATGCTCCCTCTGCCAGACTGCAAATAAACAAAACACTAATACTTCGATTCCTGCAGCCAAGAAGAATCCAAAAATCAAAATACAGTGTGTGTGCTGCTTTGCCAGGAGGTTCTCACCGGGTCCTGAAAGCTGGCAGAGCTGGCAGAGGAACACAGAGCTCTGATGGTCCATCCACAACTCCACATTACTGTGAGCAGCAAAGATTTCTCCCTCCCTTCAGCAGAAGGAAGGGTCTCTTTCTACCCTGAAAAAGGAAAACACCACAAGGAAAACAACTCTCTGAAGTCTGAATAAATGACATTTTAAATTGCTGGTGTATGCCCAGCCTTACTAAACACAACCAAATCCTTATGGAGACACGGAGACACTTCTTATGGGAAATAAAATGCTAAAATGCCAAATCACATTGGAAGAGTTGAACTCCACTGTTCACAGGGAAAAGTAGCTGCACTTCCTGAGTAAATTCTCCCACATTGATGTGCATCCTATCAACTTTCTAATATCCAAAGTAAGAGACAGGGTGTTACTGCAGCACTGAAAGGAGACTATGCCCTATCAGCTTTAAATTTCTGCCTTTTTTGGGAAGGCTTTCATTGCTACTATACAGGTTTTCTTCCACTGCTCCCATCAAAGAGCGATTAGGCAGGTGGGAATCCTAAATTTTCAGTTTGTTTACATTTTACAACAGTTTGTTCATAGTTAGAACTACTCCCCTGAGGAGCATTTATTACTTTTCTTCGCTGCATATATCTTTCTCACACAGCTTCCAGGCAGAAAAAAATATTTCCAAATGAGATAAAGTAATTGCAAGAAAACCCACAAAAATCAGAGAAGTGACTTAGATGTTTTGCCTTATTTTTGTTTTGTTCATTTTTTTTGTCTAGCCTTTGGAAAGAAACTGACAATACATTGCTTTTGCTTCTATCAGAGTACATTTAAAGGACAAGAAAGTTGTAAGAGGCCCAGGCCAAGAATAATAAAAATATTCTTTTAAAGAATACTCTTTTGAAAGCTTTTTTTTTTCCTATCAAAAATACTCAGAAAAGACATGACTAAATAGCTTTCTTGCCTGTTTGTACAATACAAATAACAGAAAAACAGGCTTTATGCCACATTAATGCTTAACCCACTGCAACAAAATTTTATTTAAATTCTACTGTGACTGTGAAGCATTGCAGAACAAATAAAACTGTGTAATAGACCAACTGGTACCTGCACCACAGCAGTTTGATATCTTCTCCCCTTAAAAACACAGCCAAGTTCTCCTCATCTAAATTTTTGGGATATCTTTCCTCACTTCACCATCCATCTCTTTGCTCCTCCTTTGGAAAATTGACTCAAGGTACATAAAGGAGTTAACAGTTTCCTGACAGTGAAAATTTATTCCTTAAAACATCACAAAACAGCCTGTTACACCACCACATCCACCCTCTCCTCAGTTAACTAGTCACTACTCAAGAAACAGTCTGGACATGGAGCAGGGTAGTGGAGATGGGAACACATCAAGGTTTCAGAAGAAAGAGCAGCACAAGAGTGGAACTGTAATTTTTTTCCTCCCCTTACAAGGAAAGAAAAGGCATGGGGAGAAGGGACAAATCCAGCCAAGGCAACACTGTGATACCCCACAACCCTTTCTCTGTCTTCACGGCTCACAGGGCTGAGAAGTGTATCCTGCCAAAAGGAAGGCTCTGGGTGCTCCCAGCTGCCCTGCAGGGCACAGCTCAGGAGCAGGATGAACAGCTGAAGTCCTGTCTCAGCAGCTGCTTTGGCATTCCCAGCTGCACAGCCTCAGTTTCAGCAAGATAGCTCAATATTGACATAACCGACTGTGCAAAATCCCATTACACCTCAGCTGAGGAGGTGGTGGCACCGATTTCCCCAGAGCTCCAGTAAACAAGATTAAACTTTTGATGTGTTAAGTGCTTTTAGTCAAATTAAACTCACCCAATTGCTCAAATTCAGACCTTGGTGACACTCCAGGGTCAAGCCGGGATCAAGTCCCAGACCAGAAGAGTTGAACACCTGGTTATCCTTTCCCTACTGACTGGTATTTTGGCTTTCATGGTGTTGCTTCTTTTCAAGACACCACCACACAGCAGCCACATCCTGCAAAGCACTAAAGTCCTGCCCTTAACTTTGTATGCAGGGCCTGTCCAAGATCTCTTCAAACAGTACTGCACTTCAGGATAGTTTTGTTCTCTATGTTAGCAGCCTAATATCTGTCTAATTAGTTGTATTAAGCCAAAGAGAGCAAGCAAATCTATTAATAAACACAATTTTAAAACACAACTTTGCATAATTCAGCTACTTCATAAAACTTCAACATAATTGAAGAAGAAATTACACTCAAATGACTAAGTTTGAAAAATGGGCTGTTCAGCAGCACCTCAGAAAAATTACCTCAGATTTTTATTACTAGTGAAAAGCGAGATTCAATTTTTAAAGTGTCAATGATTACTACAGAGTATCTATGCTGAAAAACAAAAATAGCTTCTTGCAAATAATCACGCACACAGGATCAAAAGACTATCACAAACACCATTTGAAGATTCTGCAGCATGGGTTTTACTACACTAGTATCTCTTCACTGTGCCCATCTTTAAAGCCCTTTCAGCACACAAACACAACCTGTCTGTACATCAGCAAGACAGCATGGCCCAACTGCAAGGGGAAAGTAGTTGGCACTGCAGCCTTGCACCACTCTTTCCTCTCCTACCCTCCTCACATGCACACATCAAGGGATTTGCTGGGAATAGCTCTAGCCTGGTCCCAGGTTGGGCACTCAAGAGGGAGCAGAGCATTCTTGTGTCCCCCTGTCCTCCCCAGAGCCCAGCCCTGTTCCCCCCCAAACCCTTCTGCAACAGGGAGCAACAGAGCAAATTCCCCTTCTGCTCTGAGCTGAAATTCTTCTAAGACAAATGCACCCAGAAGAGGCTGTTAATTGTTTCATGGAAGTGCAACAAACTAAGTCCATCTATCTATGTGGAAAAATATTGATCAGTTGTCAGAGTGTTTTAACCAAACCATTAGGACTTTGGGAAGCAGTAAGTGCATTCTCCCTCATTTCTTAATCTGACTGCTTGTATTTGTGGAAAGGCATTGGTGCTAAGAGGTGTTGTCTCTGTGTGAGTTATCTTTGTTATAGATTATGAAAATTATGTAAGAACTTCACAATATGTCTGTTCCACCTAAACAGTACATGCTTGTGGAAACACACTACCCTTGGGGCATGCTGAGTGGGTAGTGACGAGGTACTGTAGAGAAGTCTTTTTTTTTTTTTCTCCCAATCTATTAAAAAATAAACATCTCTGTCCTTAAAGGGAAGACAGCTCCTTTTACAG
Source organism: Formicarius rufipectus (assembly GCA_013399695.1). Lineage (NCBI taxonomy): Eukaryota > Metazoa > Chordata > Aves > Passeriformes > Formicariidae > Formicarius > Formicarius rufipectus. The sequence continues at coordinate 1,499,119 of VXAU01002755.1, forward strand.
GGTACCATTCTCTGCTGTGGACATAGAACTGAGTTGTGTCTACACACCTTCTGACTTCCACCAGACCTGCCCAGCTTGTCTTGGTGATGCCTTTGAGAGACTACATTCATTTGACCCAGTAAACCACAGCTTGTTGCTGTTAGAGCCACAGGTCTCCGAACAGGTCTGGAAGACCAAGATGACTTTCCATGGTCAATAGCATGCTTACTTTGCATTTTCCACAGCTGAGACTTGTGTCCAGGTTGTTGCCAATAGAACAGGAATCAAACAGCAACATTACTGTGCATGAGAGCAAAAATTATCATCCTGCTCACCCCTAAAACTTCCACAGAAAACAGAACTTTTCAGAGACAACAGGACCGAAGGGAGCCACAAATACTCTCCTATTGCTGGGATGATGGGAGGGGCTTTTTGCAATTGAGTTTAGATACTTTTTATTTCATTTTCTTTTCACCGTGTAAAAGCTTTCTGATGTTAACTCAAACCCATTACTCATGAAAGTGAGAAGCCAAGGGCATTGGTGTGACCTACACAGGCTGTGAGCAAACTGAAAGAGAAAAACCCACGCTGACTTGCCTGTGACTGTCATCAAGATTTTTTTCAGCAGATTAGACTGCTGTTAGGTAAACTGACTAAACAGTGTTGAGAAAATGTCTTTAGCTCCCTTTGAACTGTGTGTTCAGAAGTCATGCACAGTGAAGGCCAAGCCGAGAAGCCATCTATTGCTAATTTTACTCATTAGCAAGAGCTTGCCTTTTGTCAGTTGCTTTTACACTTGCCAGCTTTCAACTCTTTGAGCTGAAATCTTCATATCAGGTGCCTGCCTTTAAAGATTAAAAAATTTTAAAATATCAAAATAATTCAGCAGGAAAGCTAGGAAAAAAAACTAAGTTGCCTTGACAACATTTGAAGCAAGGTCAGGAGAAAGTTTCAAAGACATAATTGCACACAAGCACCTACAATACACTTGGAGTGCCTGACTTTGTGACCTTACTCAAAGCCCATTTGGAAGAGTTTCTTGTGTGTCATGTACTATTAGATAGGGAGTCATGTACCAGTTAAGTTCACTTCAAATTATAGTTTAAATGTGAAAAGCATATTGCTGTTCTTGCAAGTTGTCTTTTCCCATAGAGGTCTGGGGTGGGGCAGTCACCTGTAGAAAGCTTGTAAGAATCAGGCCCTGGAACATTTGCCTTTCTGCCTGGAATCTGTTTCTGTAGAAAAAAAAAATGTATTGCACATTTGGCCAAAGAGTTAAAGAATTCCTTAGTTATTCATGTCACACAGCTGATACCCACCCCTGACCAGGTAACACAAAGCAGAGGGTCTGTCTCTGATGACTGCCCTTCCCTGCAGTCTTACAAGATCACCAACGTGGAACAATATTCACACCAAGCCTCAACAGCAATACAAGGGGCCAGGAACTGAAGAATCATCTCTCCTCATCTTTGTACTGTAGCAAACCCAGCAGAAGCTGAGCGTGTCAAGAAACAGAATGAGTAAGCACTTAAGTGGGTGGTTCAATATGTTCATTTTCCTCCACTATTTCCATTTCAAGTGTCAGCTTCCCAAAATGCACTTAATTTGTACTACAAATTTTGATTCCAAAACTCTTACCATGCTGTTCAATGAAACAGCCTGTACATACACATGTAAAAGGAAATATTGCACAAAACCCAAATGACAGCAAAGGCTCTTGTATGAAATCTGTTGCAGCTACATTTACTTCCAGACCTGAAATAAATTGGTAAAAGATTGTTTGGCTGGATGGATCTAATGACAAATGAGAAGCAACCCACCAACAATTTTCTTTCACTATGCAGTCTGCACCAAGCTTTCATCCAGCAACAACAGCAGGCTGCTGACAGTGTTATCAAAGAGGTTTCTGTGGGCTCCTAATCACAATTGTAGCCTCTGTGATAATAATATACCTCTGACTCCTCATTAAAGCACAGAGTTATGTTGCAATAACCACATTCCACCACTCCAGTTATTTAAGCTTTGGTATAGCCTGTAAAATGCAACAGAATTAATGAAAATGCTATTTTCAAGATAGTTCTGCATGTTACAATGAAGGCTCAAAGATGGGCTCCTTGTTGTAAAAGCCAAATGAAAAATCACTTCCTGTAGTCCCCAAAGGAATGAGAGCATTAATAAAAGCTCTCTCCTCTCTGTCTCCTGCCATGGCAGGGTCTCACCAGCCCCACTGATGGCTACACTGGCAATACACATCAAGTAGTTTAATCAAATAAAAAGGGGTCAAATGTCAGAAAGCATTCACAGCCGAGTGAGCAGGAGAGAAGAGGTGGGTAGAAAGTGGCATACAGTACTCAGTAAAAGCCCACAGCAGGGAAGTTTGCCAGATAGTGTCCCTGCACACATCATGCCAACCTCAGCACACTCCCCACAAGACCAGACAGCCCTGCAGTCAGTCCCCTCCGCAGCCAGGGGTGCAATCTGGTCCTGCAGCTGCAAACCCTAAATAGCTGCCTGTGGAACAGAAGCACATTCCCTGCAGCAGCATCTCTCTAAAGATCTAGTATGTCAGGCATTTCCTTCAAGCAAACCTTGAGGAGGTGCAGGCTGGCACAGCAGTCAGTGAGTTCCTCCTTCCATCTCGTAGGTAGACAAAAATATTTTGGGATGAAGCAGTAAAAAAATTGTTCATGTCCACACACCACCTGTACCCACTGAGGCAGGGAGAGGGCAAAACACCCTCAGAGGCTCCCACTGCAAACTGGCTGTGTGCCCTGATGGCAGAAGGCAGCTGGAAAAAATCAGACAAGGGAAATCACTCCTTTCCAATAGGAAACTAGCAACACTACACAAAGCAGACATGACTCCTGGAATTAATGCCAGAAAAAAAAGCAGGTTCTCATAAGTGAGAATTGTAACTAACAATAAAGCAACATTTAGTGAAAGGTAGGAAAACTTACTGGTCCAGGCTCAGAACACACCCCTAAAGCAGTAGTAAACTGGGAGAAAATCCCTAGTGATATACACCATCAAAACCCATTACTCGCTCTAGCTGAGGGGGAAGGTGGAATTTTGCAAGCTTGTCACAGAACAGGATTTACTGTGTCAGCTCTAATTTTAATTGTCACTTTGCTCTGGAAATGTGATAAAAATGGCAAATAAATATTAAATAATTGATTGCAAACAAAGCTGAAGTAACTGCAAAAACTGTTAAACTCCTTGTATTTATGTCACTAAAAACACACAGTCTCTGTGCCCATCCAAATACTGCTGCAGAAGTGAAGTATTTCAAAGTGTGCACAGAGCAGAGGGGCAAAGCCTGGAATTATTATCCATTCAGTGGTCAATCCTTCAGATCTTGTTCCAGATAAAGCAAGTACTGTGGCAGAAGCTGTGCTGGCAGTAACACTCCCCTGCATTAGGAGAGCCTCAGGCTCATCTCCAGAGCTGCAAAGTCCACCAAAAAGAGCAGGGGGCTGATACAGAAACTGCATGAGCAAAGCCTGGGACTTTTCTTCAGTTCAGACAAGGGTCTCTCTGAGCAGCCTGATGCTCCACTGACTTTTCTTTCAGGATATTACCGACAGAGTTGGTAACAGAAAGGAAAGCCACAGGTTTTTTTCACTGACAGCATGTTTGCCTTCCTGCCCACCAAGAGACAAGGATGATTTGCTTCTCTGTTGCCAAGTCTGGAGGAACAGAACTATTAGGACTAACTCCATAATCAAGAGTTCGATGGGCCTTCGTCCTTAGCTTTGCAACATTAATGGAATCCTGAGCTTGCCTAAGAATTCCTGCAGTGTCCAGCAGGTATTCCCTGCTAGCACTACAGAAGGTTTTCTACTGAACCATGAGTTTTGCACATGAATCACTTTATTATTACAATGCCCAAGTGGAGAGACATCTACAAATCCTGTTTTCTAACAGCTGCTGCTAAACTCTAGTCCAACAACTACACCACTACTATTATACTTTAATATTATGTTGATTAAAATTATTTTCTCTAAGTATTTGCAATATCCTTACCAGCAGTGTGTCTGTTATGATGCTTTACCATACAGGTTTCCACATCTACACTAGTCAGTGACCTCAACAACTGCAGGTCATGGATCAGCTGAAGCATTAACCCAGCCACAACTTCTGCGTGTGATGAACCCCCCGATTAGAGACTGAAAATATTATACTTTGAAAGCAAAACATTGCTATCTGCCTACCACTCCATTTTCTGCTGAGCTGCAAAACTGCTCCTCTTGCAGTACTGCTTCAGCTTTTTTATCCTGTTTGTATGAATATTGGACAAAGACACATAGCAGCAGTTGGTACAGACAGGAGTCAAACAGTTCAGTCCTCAAACAGATTTTCTATAATTCAAATTCTTACCAGCTGCTTATTCTTAAAAGCTATGCCACTTCTTCACAAAATCAAGTTACTGCCCACAGAGCCACAAAGTTACATTCTTTACCACAACTGACCCTGAATTTTTCAAATGGAATACTAAATTATGAGCTTAACAGTTGTCTGGAAGCTCCAGAGTGCACAGTGAAACAGACTAAAAAACTTTTTTTTTTTTTAAAGTATATTTTCATAAGCCTAAATTTCCTTACCAAGCCGCTTAAGACCACCCACTGACACTCAGTGGAAAACAGTGAACACTGAAGCAATCATCCCATTTATTTTTATTTGTCAAGAAAAAGTGACTTCTGTCTGCTGCAAAATCTCATTAAAGGTTCAAGGATCACACACATCCCTCCAAAACTCCCACCCCAAAAGTCACTCAACATCTTCTGCTTGTCTTTTTCGTTCAGCAGAAGAGCGAGAAGCCTTGGGAGCTGGGCAAAAGGTACTTATGCAGTCTGCGCATCCAGAGCGCCAGTACCTTCTGTACTTCTTGGCCTTGCTGATCAACTCTATACTCTGTAAACAAATGCATCTGCTTGTTTTGAAATCTAAATACATTGAGTTTTAAATGACTGTCTCTCTAAGGCAGATAAATCTCACACTTTACTTACTGCATATCTCAAACAGTCATCACATCTCTAGAACAGCTTTGATGCTGAATGTGTGGTAAATGTAGCTGAATTCACAGTGTTGTGGGTTTTATCCTTAGAGTATTAACTCACTCAAATCAGTTTTGACTAGAGCATATAATTTACTTCTTAACTCTAGAAAAACAGGCTTCTTGCCAAACATATGCAAGATGAAAATTATAAGGTTGTGTGGAAGTGTGTGCATTTTTATTCTTTACATGGTATTTTATGTATATATTTGTCCCCACACAAGAACATTTTTGACCAATCAAGAAAAATGTTAGCTCAGAGAATGAACGTCCAAAGATAGGTTTAAGTAGAACCATGGAGGCATTTAGGTTGGGAAAGATCTTTTAAAGATCATCAAATCCAGCTGCAATAACACACTGGCATTACAAGATAAATGTTTATGCTTGTTTTATAAAATTATCATCCCTACTACGAAACATAGGAAAAAAAAGTTATCCCATCTCTACTTCTTCCCTTTTCTGAAAGGAACTGCACATAAAGGTGAGGGTCCTTTCACTCCTTGTTCATATATACAAAGGCTTTAGTCCACAGGGCAGGAACAGTCCGACGGGTCAGCAACAAAGCAGTTTTACCAAACCCATACATTTGTGTGTTGCTGATGGCAAACATCAGAGCTGAATTCACAAGCTGCTAGAGATAAGTGGTACAACGTTTTACAAAGGTGACACATCTAAAACGGGATCTTCGCGCACATTAACAGAAGATGCAGCACTCAGGGATAAGATCTGTACTCAAATGTTGAGTGTGAAGACGCTGCATGAAAGACAACATCTTTTTCAAACATTCATCAGGACACAGAAAAGATTCCTTTTCACATCAACCATCATAGATAAACCAGAAGCTTAGCAAATGTTCCCAGTCCAGCATTAGAACTGCTCAGTAAAACTGCCCAGGGATACTTGAAATGTAACCAACCTAAAGATGACATTTAGAGTCCATGTGGGCAAATTGTTCCAATGCCTGCCCTGTCTCACTTATTTTTAAAACGGTTTCCATTAATACCTATGAAGCTCCATCCACAAGTCTGCAATGGATAAAAAAAGGCAATATCTGGCTTAGTCTACTTCTGCAGTGATTAACATCACAAACATGGTAGGAGGTTGTGTGGTTGAAGCTGAGGGCAAAGAACAGAGCCACATATACAAAAGTGGTGCTTAAAAGTCCATTGCCACGATTAAAATGAATAATCCAAGGGATAAGCCTCTCATTTCTCAAAATGCTCTAGTCCATATTGCAACACACTGTATCAGACCATGCTGATCATCTCTTTGCATTACATGAGTCACTGGGGTAAGAATAAAATATTTATGAGCTATTTTCATATTTACAGACCAACACCTCAGTCTCAATGATGATGTTTTCTTTGCCCACCTCTGATGCACAGCTGTGACAAATTCTGAATCTCTGTGGCACCAACATTTTTCAGCAGAGAAGTATCATTTGGGAGAATCGTATTGTCTTCTTTTTATAACATAGTTGACTCCTCAAAAAGATTTGCCTAGTCCAAATTTATCCTTTGAATTGACTTTTATATCAACTTACCAAGAGCAACACGATTTCATAGCCCAGGCTTAGCTTTCTGTCCAAGACTAGACACTGCTGTGCAGTAGGGCCTGTGATCATCTGCCAAAGCAGCGACGTCTTTGCTATCCTGTACTATTTTGCTTCAAATATTTGTAAAGCTGTCAGCTTTACCATGATCAAGAGACTGATGAGGAGACTAAAAGTCAATCAGAAGGATGTTACAATGAGCAGATCCAGCAGTTTCTTTCGCAGCAAGTTCTCCTGAAGCTGCTTCAAGCACAGCAGGAATTACCCTTCAGTGATGCCGAAAACACTTAATGTCTAAACAGAATCTCCAATTCATCTTGGTCAATGTACATAAATATTTTGTAAAAAGATTATCAGAAGGCCCAACAAATCATTTAAAGGTCTTTCTTCAGTTAACAGCCAAAACCCAAGGTTTTGCTAAATAACAATATTCTAATACAAAAAAGATCCATGAAAGCCTGAAGGATTTAATTTACAACCAAGTCTGCAGTTATCTATGCTTCCTACTTTCACAATAAAATTGAAAATCTTAAGAAAGGAAGAGGAAATAATTCATCCATCACCTTTGAAATCTCTCTAGGCCTTGGAAGAATCACCAAGACGCTATTTAGAGGAACGTCCCACCCAGCACAAGAAAAGCTGACCTTGCCAACCTCTCTAAAATAAGAACTAAAAAAAAGGAAGGAATCGGTTTTCATTTGTAAGTTAAACCAAGAAATAAATCCTTTTCTTCATGTTTCACCTAACTGGATTTTTAAAATATCTTCATATGAAAAAATAAGCTGAAATGTATCTTACCCAAATCATAACTGTGTAAGAATTACATTGCCTCTAAACCTAATTTGACCCAACAGTTTCTGCAGGACAAGAAAGAAATTACCAGTAAACTAACTCAAGGGAGAGTGTTTGTTCTAAACCATCACATACTGTTAATTTAATGCTCGTGCCAGTCAGTGCATTGGTTTACCACACTGCTTTACAGTAGGAACTGCATTTGACATCTGAAATTCTATAGCTTCCAGGGGAAAAGGGAAAGCATGTTAGTTTCCCTTGGAATTGAAAAACTGTCATAACATGTTCTGCAGTAAAACGTTGCTTAAGATGAAACAAAAATATTTACAGATTCAACTATTACAAGGCTTGGATCATCAGAAAATAGCTATCATAAAACAAAGCATCTGGAGGAACAGTGAACAAAAGGACACTTGGGTACATGAACTCTGCAGCAAGGCCAAACACAGCAGCTCTACTGAGGAGAAAACCAAGGCACTTGTGATGGTCATTATAAGCCACGGCAAAATAAATTAGCGTGAGAAAGATAAGGACTGACACTTTTGAATAAACATCCTCTGAAAATTGGAGGTGGAAGAGTGTCCTATGCCTTGTCCCATAGCCCACAGCTCCCCATGCTCAGGCTCTGCCCCCTTCTCTGGTTACAACTGCAAGTCCCTTCCCGTCAGAGCCTGAGGTTGCTCCTCACATACCTTGGCACATCACGTCACACTCAGCAGGGCTGGCAGGAGGGAGAGCACCAACAGAGAGCCCTGGACAGCCTCCCCACCCAAGCAGGGATCTGCAGGGACCCTGCCAGGAGTTACAAACCCTACAGCATCTGCCCTTCAGAAGGATGAGCACAAACAACACCAGCAACTGGACCTCAGCAAGAAAAATGTGCAACATGCATGCATCTTGCAGCTCTTCCTTACACAATCCAAGTATGGCAATTAGAAATGAGAAAACACAGTTTCCTCCAGAAAACACGTCCTCTTGATTACCTCAATTGTTGTAATGGCTGCTTAAAAAATTTTTAAAAAAATCAGTTGGGAACTAGAAATTGCACAAAATCTGAGAATTTTTTGGCCTTAAATAATATTCTGGTGACAAAAAATTAGTAATAGGAAGTTAATAATGAATAACTCACTTTCATAAGAAGTAGCACAGTTATATCTCTGTAGTCAAACCAAAGTAGGAACTAAAACTTTGTTTACATGTGCTAAAGCTCATACCCTTTGCTTCTTTTAAGGAAATAAGAACTGAGAACACTTCTTATTTTTACAAGTTAGATGTCATTATTTGAATAGACTAGGAGGGGCTTTTTGGGGAGAGAGGTTTTTTTAGCTGATATTTCTCCATCGTTTAGAGGAAAAAAAAAGAAATGAGAGCTTTTACATGCAAAACCACTCAGAATAACAAGTGTCAGGAAGAAATTAAACCAGACTCAGCTGCAGAATTTTCAATTCACACTGCTACTCACACTGAACTATACCTTCCAGATCTGGGTTTTGACTTACGGAGGAAAAATAGAACATATTTTGCAAATGTGTGTAGGCTTAACTATCACTGCATGTTGGCCTCCTGTGTATGTACAGAGGACAATTTACTACTCAAGGCCACCTATACCTGAAACAAACCTGCCAAGCAAGGTCACTAATTCAGAATAGCAGCTTTTCACAATAAAAACATTTCAGCACTTGGGTCTACCGGACCTTGTCAACACTTCTGCTGAGCTCTGCTCCAAACAAGTCCAGGTATGTGCCAATAAACTTTAACAGCAACACATCGTGTGTGGTATTTCACTTTGAACACCTGACTGGCTTCAGGCAGGGTACCCAGACCAGGCACTTCTCCTGTACAGACTATGGGAAGCAGCGTGGAAAGGGAAAACACTGCTCTGCATCCTTCCCCCGTCCAGGAGGCCCAGGCAGAACCACCTGGCTCCCAGCAATGCTCAGCCACACCCCTGCAATCACCTCCACTGACACTTCCCCTGCCATTACCCAGGGTCCTGCTGACACAAAGTGGGAAAAGGATGGGCTCGAAGGATAAACAGGTCTGAAGAAAACTATAAATCATATTCCTTCTTGGTTGTAAGTTATTTCTTTCCTCAGTCAGGTTGTGCTACGAGTGTCACTTCAACACTCAAGCCCTGCTGAAACCCAGAATGCATACTATATTCTCAGTGCTTTTCATACTCCTTGCAGTTACACCTTTTAATGAGTTTATTTTAGTATGAGATCTTAGTTAGACATGACAACTCACTAGAACAAAGGTTTTTCAGCTGAGCAGACCCTCTCATAAAGAAAAGAATCTCTGAAGAATAAAGCATAAGAAATAAGAAGGCCAGCAGTTCAGAATCTGTATATTACAGCAAATTTTAAATGTATATCTAATACATAATGTACAGTATCCAGAAAAACAGCTATGTGGTGCCTAACACCAAGCATATTTCCCTGGTGGTCTCTCTCGTAGGAGAAGGTGGTGTCACCACTCTGAAAGTCTAAAGAGTTCGGAGAAAGTAGTTCTCCTTTTCTATAGAAACACATATGTAAAAGTATTTTGCAAAAGCAGCAGAAGTAGCTATTTCATAGACAGCAGATTTCCAGTCCCATGGTTGTAACCTTATAAAACAGGATACATTTGAAAAATAAAACAGAACTACACAGACTTTAAATAGAATAATAACTGTTGAGTTTGGTAACAGTAGCTTCTATTCTTGCTTGGCTGCAGAAGTGATCATTTTGAAATCCCTTTCAATTTGCATCCAAAGCAAACCTCTTCAGAAATTTTACTTCCCCTCCTAAAAACTGCAGGTTGAGACTTTCTCACTTCTCACATGTGTGATTAAAATACCTCATTACACTGTTCCATCACTGCAGCTTTTGTCCTTGTTTCCTACAAAACTGATTAGCAAAATACTGTTTGTATCCCTCAGTTATTTTCCTCATCCATTTAAGTATGGATAAGTTCAATCTGAAAATATTCCCAACATAGTGCTTTTCTTTATAATGAGAAATTTATAGGACCCATAGAATATAGCATCATTTGGGGGTTTCCTTCCAAAGTAACAGTGTGTTAACAGTGCCGGCAAATTCCAGAGGGAATGTAGGAAGACAAGTGAATTCATCTTTGATACAACTCCACAGAGCGGAGCAGGGAAGAATTCTGATTCCCTACACTGCAGCAGGAGGTCTTGATATCAGGAACTGGCAATGAAGAATGTCTATGTGAAATGCCTTTTCTCCTCAGTTCCATCCTTTCCTTGGGTTTTTAGCTCACCCACAGAAACCCTCTTCCTCACAGAGAGTGGGATTTTACACTGGCATCATAATCCTTAAAAAAAAAGTAAAGGGATACATCTACACTTCCTTTAAAAGCAATAGAGTAGTTAAGACTTGAGAATCAGAATTAAAACCATGGGACAGGAAGAGGATTGGTTCCCTGAGTGACAGATTTCCAAACAGCCAAGAAATTAAGTTTATAGCAAGGCCTCTCTCAAGAGTTATTTATGACCTGCCTGGATTGTCACACTGCCACACTGTACACAGCAGCTCCAGGAGGGGAGAGCAAGTCCAAAGGAAAAGTATCCAACCTGGCAAGAACACACACACTCCAGCAGAGCCAAAAAATCCCAAGGTGAAATTGCTTCAAGCATTGAAAAATGGTAAAGAACAATGAAACTGACAAAGAGAGTGTCATTATTCCACTGAAAAGGAAAATTCTGGGGCTAAAGGGATTCCATCAGTCTGGAAAAATAAGAAGCTTAAAGAGCTTCAGGACACACTCCAGCAAAATGTGAATACTGAGTACTAAACTGGGATCAGCCTCCAAGAACTATTCAGCTTTTCATGTTGGTTGGGAGAATAATGTACATATAATCTTCATCCTGATATGCAGAAGAGAAGGAACACTTGCAGAAAAATAACAAGAAGTATACTAATATTTATAACCAATTCATGCCATACCAGTAACTAACAACTTGGCACACGAGCAATGTGTGTCACATTTAAGACAAAGGTGTCCTTTTCAGTAAAAGCTATTCCCAAGGGAGCAGTGATTCCCACAGCCCATCACACTGACTGGACAGCCGTGGCCAGCAGGGAGACTGGCTCTGCAGGCTGGGACATCGCATCCTCTTTAACCTCACTGACAGCAAACACAAGAGAGAAATATCTGACATCCTCAAAGTTGGATGGAGAAGAAAAAAAAAATGATTTCTTATCCACTGGTTTGAAAGCCTCATCCTTCAGAAGAGATGCTTCATCTCAAAGACTCCTATTCAATAAAATAATCTCTTTGTTGTGTTTTCTGTGCCTTCTCATTTGTTTCTCCAACATACTATTTTTAATCAGCGTTGTAATCATACTGCTTTTTGGGATGACACATTAACAAAACAACAAACCAACCAAACAAAAAAACACCACCAAACTTTTATTGTACTGCACGGTGTCTGCCTTTCTTTTACTATCCATCTTAAAATTAAATGCTCACAAAGCACTTTATCTCCTTTGTCCAACACCTTGTATTCCTCTACAAAAAGACAAAGCATAGGGTTCCATCTCTAAAATTACAGTTACACAGGAACTAAAAACTCACCACTAACAGTACCATGGCAACAAAAATAACAAAGATTTAAAGAGTACTATGGGGGTAAAAGAAATAAGCACAGTATTTGACTAATAATAAGAACACAACATGACCTAGAGTCAGTCTGCAAGCAAAAACTATCTCATGCCATATTCTGAAGTCTTGGGACACCGGTAGAGTCTCCTACAGAAACAGTAATCACAGCTCCATACTTCTGTCAAATATAACACAACTTTTAAAAAGCACGATAAAAACCCCAACAAAACCCCATACTAACAAGTCTGCTGACAACAGGATACTGTCACTCCTGCTAGTTCAGCGTTAGCCCTGCAGTGAATCCCTCCCACAACGTTTGGCAAATTGTATTGTGAATGTGCTGCAAGGTGCTCTCAGGGAGAACCCCAAACACACAGAAAGAGCTGGTTCAATACGGAGCTTTGAACTACTCAGGGGCAGCACAGATGTAAGACTGACTAGCTAAATACATGAAGTCATAACATGAGAGCTTAAGTCACACTTAGCAGGGATTCACAACTACAAGTGTACTAGAAGCACGATGTTTTCTCTGACAGTCATCACATGGGATTTCATCTGGACTCGTGTATTGTTTTTACATACTTAGTCAAACTGTCTTCCATTTCCAAGGAATTTCCCGGTATAGGCAAGACCACAGACCAAAATCAAGGGGCAGATTCTGAGTTGACAGTAACAAGATTATGGTGGAAAGTGAATAGAAAAAAAAGGAATTAAAATCTGAGTGTATATTCACAGGTTGAACACAACTGTGGCTTGGCCAGCCATTTAGAAAAGTGATCACAACAAAAGTTTCAAAGCAGCATAGACATAAATCCAACATACAGGGCAAACACCATTACTGTGTGGACAAAAGGTTGCAGATGTGTGCTTTTTAACCTGACAGTGTCATTAATGATCTTCACCATTAACTGATGGCCATTTGCTTTGCAATAAAATAAAATGTTCTATTTTTAAGTGGCAAGATAAGACTGGAAAAAACCAGGAAAGAGCAAAAGTATTTGGCCATAAAATGAGGTAAAGCAGCTATTTAAAAATGGCTAGCAGACTCTGGCAAAGGTCAGAAATACTTAGTCAAGGCCTCCCTAAGTCCCACTGCAAGCTTTTTCCACTGCTCCCCCAAGCTGGCACACACATTCAGGGATGCCAGGCTCCTCTGCTGCTGACTTTCAACACCAGGCACTGGCTCCTGCAAACTACAGCTAACCAGGGTGAAGCTTTCACACATGAATTACCCTTGCTCACAGGGAGAACAAGAAACTTATACAAGAAATTTTATTTAAAAATTTGAACTCGATTAATGACATATTTTCCCCTCCCCTGTGCCCCAGCCCAAGGGAAGGATTTTGTAGGTCCATCACAATCGTTGTAGTCTATATTAAGAGATACTCCAAAATACCACCCTGTATCTCCCTGTATTTTGCCAATAATAGAAACTCTACTACCATGCAGCATATCCCTGTGTTTTGGCTCCATGCACTCATTACAGTAATTAGCACAAGCAACACCTTCTCCAGCAGATTGTTTATAGAGGATTACACGAGAAAGGTCCTGCAGCGAACGCTCTGCAAGCTCTGCTTTCTCTTCTGGCCAAACAGTCCTTCCCCTAAAAGTCCCCTGTTTCCCAACACAGACCATACTTTTAAGTGAGCAGGATGGGACTGTTTCCCAGGCTGTTCTCCTCCCAGGTGCAGTTATTGGGCAGGTTAACTTTCCGTCCGGCTTTTCCCACCTCTCAGAACAAAGTCCGTGGCGTCCTCAGGGAAGGAGGCACTCAGATTTGTAAAACTAAATACGAATCCATTACAGTAATGACTCCATTAATTAAGCAGCTAGGCAAGGCTGGAAGTGACCTGCTGGGAGAGACAGTGGTAAACTTCTCATGTAGTATATAAACTACCAAGAAACAAACCCTAGAGCAGTGAACAGCAGAGGAAGCATTAATCATTATCATCACTGGAAACACCAGGAAGCTTATCTTAAAAGTTAAAGAACCACTTGAGAAAAGCAGCAGTTCTCCCTAGTGCCTGGATTATTTTACTGCTATTGATGACTAAATCATCACTGAAAGAGAGAAAAGCTTGGCATTCTTTGGTTCTTAGTGGCTCATCTGACATCATTAGAAGCTCATTTAACAGCTCTATAATGTCTTCAGCCATCTCAGGTCCTTCCAGAAGGATGCTTAATACCTCCCTGATGTCTGGGGCCTTAAATGCCCCTAAAGTTAGCTTCTCTAGCATGTTTTAGAAGGGATTTAACATCATAATTGCAGTGGAACTGCCACTACCAATAAAGCCAAGTGTGACAGGTACCCCAAACACTTCCTTGAGGTAGTAAAATCTCTTATTTTGAATTATTAAATCTGTTGGACTTTAATATTTTAAATATTAATCTGTTGGTTACAGCAACCAAAACATGCATTATACATGCAGTAGTAGGACATGAAAAAAGCCTCAACGACATAAAAACAAAACCAAAACAACCAAAAAAAAACCCAAAAAACAAAAAACTTACCAAACCCAAAAGAAACCAACGAAACCCACATTATTTTCAGAAACATGATACAGGGAGGAAATCACCAGGTTCTGCACTGCAGCAAAATCTGGTGTATGGATTAATGAGTAGCCAAGTCTCCTGACTGAGAAGTAACTGGTGATATCAAGTTATATAAATATAGTGTGTTTACATCTTTTCTACAACATTACTTTCTCATATAATTTACTTCCATATTTGCATTCACACATTAATTACTTTATTGAAGCATAAAACATCCAAAAGGGTAATGCAATGTTATATCCAAATGCTCCCCATGGATTCAGATACCAATCCAGACCTGGAAAGGCACAAAGCTCCTGAGGAGAAAATGCATTATGAACAGCCACTGAAAGTACCGGTGGCATGACAAACAAAAAATTACCCAAACCACCACACCAAAACAAAAACAAAAAAACACCAAACCAACACACCAAAAAAAAAAAATCCATGTACTATTTTATTAACTAACTCAACTGTACAGCTGACATGTTATATACGCACAATCAGGAAGATTAAAGAACAATTTCCCCTGTCCAGACTGCAAGTGATTTTTCCATCAGAGACACTCATTGGTCCAATTCTGAAAGATGCCATTCATGTACAACCACCACTATCCAGCACTCATAAAGGTAACATTCACTTATAATACCAAGAGTTTTGCCAATGATTAGTCTTTTCTACTCGTGTACAGCATGGACCAAATCCTACTTTGTAAGAGGCCTAAATCAGAATAAACGAAACCTCTGGCCTGCAACATCTCTGTTCAAGCAATTCTTTTGGCATGAGGAGTGCTCTGTACTGCAGTTTGCCACAGCAGCAAGCTTATTTTAATTAAGAACTAATGCAAATCCCTATATAGACACCCCAGTACCAGTTTCAGTTTTAGATAACTCCTGATGACCATCAGTTCAAAAATCAAGACTTGCCTGTACACAATATGTTCTTGAAAAAATACTTTCAAATAAACCATTCTAAGTTGTAAATATAGAAGGCCAAAAATGGTAGGAGATAAGAGGAAGCACTTCCAACACAGGTCAGTTATTTAGCAGTGTAGACAACACTTAACCTTCTTATTCATGTATCTCTGCTGCAATACTGAACCAAAACAGCTTTTTTCCTTTTGAAAAGATGCTGTGTTTTGCAATAATTACCAAGTTCAGTTCCTGTATTCATGAAAGGAAAAAACATTACCAGTTCCCAGTGTTAAAATCATGTGACAATGCAAAATTTAGTCTAAAAAGTCAATTTAATATGTTATGTGAATTTCTACTATCATCAAAGTATATGCAATACACGCATACATAGATGGATGGGAAAATAACAAACTGAGCAAGTGGAATGATGTTCTTTGGAACACACAGATATCCAGACACAAACACTTCAGTGCTTTCCTTGAATGATATTTGGAGAACTGTGCAATATGTGCTTCTGCTCCAATGTGCCACAACACAAGTTAGAGACATTCTGCCATCCCTGAGTAGGTGTACAGATAGGTAAACACAGGAAATGGCATTTCAAATGAAATACAAAGTTCTGGATTTTACCACACCTACACCTCATAAATGGTACATCTTTATGGAAAAGACATAAAGGGTCATGTCTTTTGCCTCACAACTGTTCAAACAAGACAAAATGTGCCCCGACCTTCTTAGGTTAGAAAGCTGATCTTCCCCAGAAAACAGAACACTGTGCCCACACTGTTCCTTTCAAATCCTCAGATTTCTAAAAGCTATGCCAAATGCATTTGCAGAAAGATATAGCTCATTTTATTCAAGCTGAGAGCTGGGTATTGCTGGAGAAGTTAAAAGCTGGTCTGACGTGAGTATATGGTTTCCTCTCTGCCAGAGCAGGGCTCTGTGGTGCCAGGCACTGCTATCTGCCAATTTCCTTACGAAAGCTAAGAAAAATGTACCGTGCTCATCTGGAAGGCAAGGTACCTCTCCAGGATCCAAATATGGTATTAAGCTTCAGGGTTTTACTTCTCAGGATGCAAATCTTGAAAAGGAACAACACTGCTCTCTTCTCCAGACACCACAGATGCTGCCACAAGCAGGCACCAACAAGGTGTGAGTTCCCAATGCCACAGCTCCGCACTGCTCTGCAATAGCCTCGCTTATCACGCTCCCTGCTCCTCTTTCAGTCTCACCTCTTCTTGGTAAACAGGATCATCCACCCAGCATCATGAACCTGGGCATTAACCCTCAGACAGGGAGCTCTTTAGGTAAAGTCACAAAATTTCATCAAAAGTGCTTCTAAGTCAGCATTTCACAGCACATGGGACATCATTACAGTGAAAGATACTTAAGAGTCTTTACACTGATCAATGCAAAGGAGGATATTAACCTCATTTCATTAAATGAGCCCTTTTTTCCTACCACTTACGCTTTACCTGCTCCCCACACTCATGCCCTTTCAGCAAGGCTACCGAGCCTAGGCAGAACACACTGCTTAGCTCACTCACATTTCACTCTCCCAGGCCAAACAATTTACTTATTCTCCCCCATCTCCTGCTGCAACCCAGCTTCTTCTGCAGAAAGACACCGTGTCCCTGGACTGCTCTATGTGAACTATGCTCAGGATGAGAATAAAACAAAATTTAAATAATTCTAATGGTTAAAAAAAACAAGTCCTCAAAGTTGGGAGGTATTGCCACAGGGAACACTCTTCTGTGGCAACCAGGGGTGCTGGGAGAATGCTCTAAAGTCTACGAGCAGGCTCTGATTTGATGTCAGTGAGATTTGGATCAGCCTATTGAAATTATTTATTTCTAAGCACCTCTTTCTGTCCATCAGAGTAATGGATGTCAGCACTACATATGAAGGTACCTCCCTCTCATCTGTAAAATGAGGCAAACAAAGTATTGAATAGGAATGGAATTGCTAACACGCTTTCAGCTCGAGATGCCACAGCAGCACTGCCAAGCCAAAAATAAACAAAAGCACTTGCTGAGTTAAGTAATCTCCATCTTTGTCTCCCCCTCTGTTTTAATAACAACTTAGTCTTTTTCGTGTTTCTAATAAGAACTTATCTGGAAACAGTCCCCCAAAATTCATTCTTCAGCAGTATCGTTGTTGAGTTTTCAAGTAACACAGTTTTGCCAGAAAAACCTTGCCTAGCTCAAAGTAGAATCAGCATAACAAAATTAACAACACTTGAAGTCCTTGAGAGTGTGAAAAATAAAATTTTGAAGTAAAATAACAGGGTTTAGTGATTAGGTATTTATGTTCAACCCAACCCTTCCTCCATTGATGGCAATGGGAGAAATGCCACTGATTTCAGAGACTGCAGAAACCGTGTTTATACTGAAAATCTGCATTGCTTTAGGGAGCAACTGCCACTGTGAATCATAACTCTGAGCAAGAAATTCACGAGCTATGTGCATACCATGACTTGCATTTCCAAATCACACTCGAGTAGCACCCATTTTACATAACCCTGGGAGATGTGCCTTCCTTCAGGATGCACCCACAGGTCTGTCCCAGAGCAAGTCTGTCCTTACCCCAGCACCAGGACTGGGGTGTTACCAGTAGAACTCCTGCACAGCTTCCAGGCAGCCTCTGGCACTGGGCTCCACCTACCATAGAACACAAAATGTTTGCAGAAGGCCTTTTCTCATATGCCTTGTGAATTCCAATGTCTACCTTTTTAGTCAGTGCTCGCAGAAGCTTTTATTGCAGTATTTACATGAGGCAGCCTGGAGGTGTATCACACCCCAATGGAATATAGTTCTTTTATTAAACTATTACCTTTGCTAAATTAATTTAATAACCTCCTACATAATCTCATTTGAAAAAAGAGGAGGGATTTTACAGTAGTTCATAGTGCTCTCTCTTGACAGCTCTAGCTTAAAGAGTTCAGTAGTTCCTTCAGCTGAGCAAATGCAACATCTAATCAGATAGACACAAAAATGGTTATAAAATTGAAAAAAACAGCAAAAAACATAAAATCACATGGGTCTTCCAAACCGAACTACAGCTTATTAAAAAACTGAATGTGAGAACCCAGAAATCATCTATATTTACAATAAATGTTTCTTAGAATATATTTTGTAAGTACTATGAGAAAAAAATCTAATGAAAGAAAAATGATGGGTTTTATTCTTCTACGAAAATAACAACAGTTGGCTAAAACTGAGAGAATCCACTAAGAATCTCTCTTCTCTCAAAGAATCACAACATGAAAAACGAAATTAAAAGACTACCCTAATATTAATGGGTTCCAACACAACTGGTTTGACAGGAATTAAGTTTTTGCTCCACAACATGCAATGCAGCAAACAGGTTCTGATGTCAGCTGTCTGGAAGGTGTCCATTCTGGATCTCCCTTGAGTAGATGGAACATCAACGTACCACGGTAAGCTATGGAGGTGTGGAAAGCTTAAGAGGTGATGCCCAAACAGGTGGCAAGCTTCCCTCACAAAGAGAGGGATGGAAGGAATTAGATTCAACTGTCAAGCTGACACGAGCAGGACCAAGGCAGCCCTTCATCATCCTCCTCTTGGTCTCTCAACCAGAACTGCCATAAATGCTTGTGGCAAAAAAACCCCACTGGCCTCCTGGTAGCCACCCTGTGCCCATTTAGAGGTTCCCCACTCTACCCCAAAGCTTGCCATTCAGTTGCCACTCCCCTTGAACACCTTCACACCTCTAGCACTGTACATGCCCAGGAGACCACTAATCCAGAGCAATTCAACTCAGGAAACAGGTCTGCTATTTTTCTGTCCTGTGTGACTTTCCCTGCAGGGGAGCTCTGTGCTGGGTCTGCAAATGGGATCCCCGTGGCTGTGTTCCAAATTTTGGCTCTGAGTCCTGGTCCTTCACCTCAACCCCACCACCCTGCCTGTGCCCTCTTGGCTGACTCCTGACTGCACTGCCCAACCTCTCAGTCAGGCTCTCTGGTTCTACTCCAGCCTTGCCTGCTCCTCATGACAGCCTCTCCTCCCAGCACCATTCAGATTACATATAATCCAATTTTCTGACTTTCACTTGAGCTTCTAAGACATGCTCTCGCTCTGCTCTGTCCTGAGGCTTTCCCAGTTACTCAAGCATTGAGGAACCTGATTCCTGATCAAGAAATTTTCCTTCCTATTCCCATTTACTTCCTGCCTTTTTCTTGCAAGCATGGTGTATCTACCATTCTCATGCAGTCACCAAAGCACTGACTTCACAGGACGATCCATTGTTACCTAATTTCTTAAATTCATGGAATCTCTTCCATCAGTACTCCTGGCAGAGGTTTTTGTTTGTCTGTTCATTGTTTCTGTTTTGGTTTGGTTTTTAAATAGACACACTTTCTAGGAGATGTATCAACACAAAACAGAGAAAGGTGCACCAGTATACAGAAAAACAGGACGGACATTGCCATGTTTTCATAAGCAGCAGAGGTTTCATACCACAAGTGCAACGTGTATTTTACTTAAGGAACTCCATTTTTTGTTGTGTTTTCCCTCCAAACTATCTGAAAGAGCTAAATAACAGAAACTTCTTGCAACCTAATAACAGATTAGCAATCCATCAGAACTGTCTAATGAATTAAAAACATGTTGTGCCCACCTATAATACAGTACAGGAAATTGGGTCCAAACGACACTGGGAGAATCACTGCTCCACATTAGCTTGAAGACTTCAGGTCCACAAAATAGTAAACCTCAAGCACTACACTTGAGCTGATTCTTGACTTATTTGGAAGGTATGTGATTAAGTGGCCAGCTTCATACTGAATAGATATGAAACAGATTCTTATTGCCCATTCAGAAGTTGTATCCAAGTTACCAAAGCAAATATCCAGCAAAAACTATTTTTGAGTTCTAATTATACCCTGCTTCTTCTGTAGTCATTGGCACCCACACAAATCAATACATGACAACTTTGCAGCTCTTCAAGGAACTTCCACTTTGCATGGATCAGTATGAACATCAGGAATGTTTCATGTAGCTGTTTTAGCTCTGATTATCCAAGACATGGTGTGATTGTGAGTACTTCCCTGAGCAGGAAACTCAGCAGCAGAATCAAATCCTCACAGTACATATTTGCAGCCAGAACAGTTTTTTTTAAATCCACTCAGTACAGTAGTAAAGCAGCAACATGTTTGGGTCAGTTACCTTTTAGGCTTTGATACACCTTTAAAGAGGCATGCCACAATAACATTACCTGATGCTTGCTGCCTAAAAATAATCCCAAGGCTAATTTTGTTGAGGCTCTGTAACAGGAGGAATATTTTATCTCAGTATGATCCCAGTTAATTTAAGTTCAGGCCTGTACACAGTCTTAATGGTCAGAGACTTTCAACTTAATAAATACACACTGACAATGAAACATGACTAAATGAAGACATTACAATAACCTCAATAATTTGATCACATTTCAGGAAAGGGCTCAATAATCACTTAAAATTGCAAAATTCTGACATAAAAAGATCCTTCCAGAAGACAAGATTCTACATAAGTAGGCTTCAAATCCCAAAATACTTATGATACAATAAGATTTAGGAATAAGGTTTTTATTGTAAATACATTTCCAAACCTATACATACAAAGATCTTTATCAGTTTTCAGAACTTCTTAGTATTTAGTAAAGGCATTTAGCCATTTGTAGAACTTTATTATTCAATCAAGTCTGAGTAGTTCCTAAACTGCCATGCACGTCAAAACCCCCAAGTCACACTGGTGAGAAGAAAAAAAAATAAGTTAGAATACACATGTAATTAAAAGTTTAACCACCATTCCCCATTTCTTAGAAAAAATCACCAAGTTATTGCCAGAAATTACACCTACCAGGTGCATTCTAGAAAGAAAAAAAAAAAAGTTAAGTTTACAAGCACGATCAGCTAAATGTTTCAGCACAGCAGATGCATTATTGGCTCTACAGTCGCTGTCTGCATTTTCACATATACTGTGGGGAAGAACAGAAAAAAAATATACCATTAACTCAATTAAAACATTTTTGTTACAGATGGCGTTGATCTCAGCAGAACTACAAAATGAATAAAATATTAGCATAAGAAACAATTTCCATCTCTGCATAGATATGAAAACTCAGTTTTATTAACAGCTGCTCAGCGTATTTGGGAAACAGTAGAACGCATTCCTCCTCTGGCATTGCTCTACCCACAGCACCACATCAGAACATTACCTTTAATCATTATTTATTATCAATTATTAATCTTTATTAATCATTATTTATGTACTTCTGCACAACAGCCTTTGTGCACATAATTTAAAAGCAAATCAACCAGTATCACCAGCTTCAGCTCTCATTCCTGACCGTAACAGCTTCTACCTCTTACCTAGAAAACCTATCAAACAACTTCCTGAAAAGACCTGCCCGAACTTGTGTCTGCAGACCACTGGACTTGCTACTGCCCTACAGAAAGGTCACCTCTAGGTAGTTTCAGTGCAAGACACTCAAATCACCTTGGCTATTATGAACCTGTATGGAAAGATACCACAAACACAGTGTTATTAACCATCTCTCCCCCATATGGTTGATGAGATCACTAGTCATGTGTTACATTATGTTCTGTGTGGAACCAAATAACAAGGGAACTACTCTAGAGTCAGCTGTCAATATAACAGTCAAGTTTGCTATAAACTTTGAGAGAAGCAGTTTGTCCTGGATGTAGGCTGTTTGAGTTTGGTTCTTTTTAAAGTACTGAGTTTTGATATGTCAGTGTTAAGGTACACAGTGATTTTTAAGAGACTTTTAACCAGGTCCTAAGTTCTCCTTGATTAGAGGTCAACTTCAGTAACTTGTCACTGGAGCACAAAGGTGCCTGGAAATTAGAGTTACTGTATTTTTTTAGGCAAATGTAACCATCAGAAACAGAAAGCCTAAATTAAATATGAAAAATTCCACAAAATCAAATGGAACCTTCAACTATTACTCATAGATTGACTTGGGCACAAGGCACATGATAAAATGCCCAGCAGCAAAAGTGACTCCAGGCCTGCACAGAAAAAGACTCTAAAACTTTTTTTCTGGCAAAACTTAGATCCCTGAAAAGCATAAGAAGCCAGATAAGCATTTAGAACAGCTTCACAAGATCCAAATGACCAAATCCTGCACTTGAATCCCATTTTATAGACAGTGGTTTCCACTGTTACAGATAATTATTATTTGACATCTTGACACAAAAAATTCCAGAAGACTTAAATTTTTCTCATTACAATGTTATCAACTTAGGCACAACAACAGTGGAACTACCAATGTTGCTTTATTTAAGGGGGAAGATGTGGAGGTTAAACCCAGTATAAAATGCCTTTTTGCCCTCTGTGAGAATCTATCAGTGATAAATGCAACAGTTCATAGAAAAACTGTCCATCTGCACTGACACTAACTGCTGTAGACAAGTCATTTGACAAAAGCAGATCTACAACCACTACTTGTTCTGTTCAAACCTGTCCTAAGTAAATGCTTATGAAAAAAACAGTGGTGTATGGAATAACAGGTGAAGTGTTAAGAAAATACAAAGAGCTATGCCACAGCAATCCAAAAAAATCCCTCAACTGCTTCTCTTCTGTAAAGCTGGCAAAAATTAATTTTAAATAACTGAATTAACAAAGAAGAGTCTTTCATTTCCAAGAAATTTTTACACAGGCAGTAATGGAAAACTGTTTCCTGGGTCTCTTAAGAGTTTTTAACAACCAGATACTGGGTTATATAAAGGTTAATCTAGGCTGGTATCCCAGCTACAGAGTGCATGCCTGGAGAGACACAGACAGCAATAAAGTGCAAAGTAATCAATTCTCTGCTGTGGCTTCTCAATCTTCAACCACTTGTATGCAGTTCAGGAACTTTGAGCAGATGCTTTTGCTGCACTGTGAGGCTCTGCTCCATTAATTTGTCATTTTGAAAGTGCTCAAACCCATTTACGTTTCTGACTGCCACAGCTTTCTGTGGCTCTTAAGTGCATGATTTATCACACGCTGCATCAGAAAATACTGCCACGCATTTTGAACCTGTTAAGGAACTACCACTTGGTTTTTCCTGACTTCACATTCTGTGAGAGAGAATAAATATCAGTTCCCTGTTTCTCTCCACAATGTTTGGGAATTTGCAAACATGAAAATATCCCCCACCAGTTATCTTTTTCCAGATCCACATAATGAATTTCTCATTTTGTGGCAGTCATTGCATGGCTAGACATGTCATTCTTGCCTTTCTCAATACCTTTTTAGGCTCTACTGCATCATTTAATGTAATCTCTACCTAAATATTCTCCTCTTTTTCCAGGATATATATAAATATGCCAAAGAATGTAGTTGTGATCAAATCATCATTGGACTATCAAGTACTTAGTCAGCTTTAATGAATCCTACATAGTCACAGTTTTGGACTGTTATGCATCAAGTGTCTAAATGTAAGCTTACACAACCAAAAGCAACCTAGGAGTTACTGGAGAATCATTATAGTCCTGAACAACTCTGTCTTATTAAAAAAAAAACAAAAAACAAAAAACAAAACAAAACTCAAATAGTCATGTTGCATAAACAGATGTAGCATCCATTTAGAACACTTAAATTCTGTCACCACACTTCAGAACACAAACTGAAACCAAGTTTCATTGTTTTTATTGCAGGTTTGTTTTTTTTAAAGCTAGGATCATCACTAGAATAAATATAAGTCTTGAAATAAGACAGCTGGCTATCTTGAGACACTTCCACTGACGAACTCAATTGCAAAACCCTAATCCTTGCAGTTGTTAGACTAGTAGTATATTATGGGCAAGGATATCTCAATTGGGTTTTAAAGAAAAATCTCTGCGTGATGCAAGCAAATGGCCTTTGGAAGAACTTCAGTGAAAGGTCCCACAGCTCTGCTGTGACTGAAGTTGAAGTCTGACTCTGCAGTTGCTACTTCAAGTTCATCTCCTGGGCACAGTCTGTCGCTACTAACTAAATACAGAGCGGCCCTATCTGCTACAGTATCTTGACACAAAGATCCAGGAAGAAATAAAAAACAAACACACGGTCCCAAAAGTTTGTATTGCATGCAAACAAAGCAGAGAGAAGCCTGATAAGAATCGACAAGGAAATATTTTGGTAGAAAGTTACAAAATATTTCATTAGGCATTACATAACAGATTACACAGCCTTCCTACCCACTTATTAAAAAGTTGGTACATGGCAATGTCAGAAGGAACATGCGAGAAGGAAAACATCAGTTAACTATGTTTAGAACCCTCCCACAGGAAGGCTTGCGAAGCATTACATGTAAAGAAGGAAGGAATTCAGTTCTTCGAGCACTGTCTTCTGCTCTCCTGGCCTAGAAGTGGTTGCAATTAATATTTTATTGGCAAAAAATTGGTCCTGGATTATTCACGGGGGAGAGGGGGAAGGAAACACTTTGCAAATAATTTAGTCAATGCATGGTCCATCTTCAGGCTTTTAAGAAAACAGCTCAAGTTCTATGATCTCTTGCCATTTATCTAACTTTGTCTCCCAAGCATTATACTCTGCTGAATTCAGGCTGCTCATGGCAAACTTCCCTCCTTGGTCCAGTTCCGTAGCAAGACCATTTACCTTTTCCTTGCATTAGGGAGAAAAAAACCCACCAAACACAAACCCTAAAAAAAACCCAACAACTAATGTACACGTATTAGAGAAATTTTCTAATGCACAAGAGTGGCCACAAATATTTCTCATGAATCCTCTTTTAAATTCGCCTCAATCTACAAAGCTGTGAACATCAGAAAAGCAAAATGGGAACAAAAATATTCTGGCTACATTTTGTTCTTTTTAAATAAATGAGTTCTCTTGTTTCTGAGGCCAAATATAGAGCACATGAATGCACTGAAGATTATCTAGAAGGGTTCATATTTTACTTGCAGTATATGCCAAGTGTAATTTGCTGCAGGAAAGGTTTTTAAAGCAAGCCCCTGTTCGGTCTTTGTAGTTCATAGTTATACTGTGGGTGCCAGAACACTCCAATGTAAGCAAGTCTGGCTTCCACTGGAACTGCACACTCAGATGCCAACCTTGAGACTTACTGAGTTCTAAAAGATAGCTGGGGAAAAAACTGCTGTTAAAAATGCACTTTGTTCAGCTGAATCCACAGAATTTTAACGTTCTGCTCAATTGAGCAGGACCATTCATGTTTAAAGTACACCTTTAAATAGACAGGAGGGAAATGGGAAAGCAGGGCAAGAGGGTTCAACTCCTGCAGAATAAGAGCTTGCTCTTACTGTGTAACTTCCTTTGCTTTCTGAAGACTCAACTTTCAGCTGGCAAGATCAGCTTAAGGAAAGTGATGGATAAATTTATATGAACATACAGACTTTTTAGAGTAAAATAAAAATAATAAAACACTGTAAAATTAATTCCCCTGCAAAATATACTATGCTTGAGCAGAAGTCCTGAAAAAAAAAGAAAAAAAAGAAAAAAAAAAGTTGAGGATAAATTTTATCCTAATTCCATCTAAAATTTGCATTTAACACCTGCTAAACACGTTCCAGGAAAACAGTACTTCCTGAAAGATGCAGACAAGCAAATTACTTAATTCCTATCCCAAGTTAAAAGTATTTCCTATTCACTAGCATAATAGCAAAGGAAAACTGTGATTTTATATACCACTGAGACAACCTTGTGGGACAAGAAATGCAATGCTCTGTATGGGGCCCCAGCAGTTGCCTTAGAGATGCACAGCCTGGGAATTCTCAAGTTCAGGCACCTGCTATCAGACACAGCCATGTTATCTAATTTCATCCATCTGCTTAACAACTACATTTAAGATTAATTAACAGTATTTTTCATTCCATCTTTATCGTAAGACAGTCCCAAACCCTTACACTGCCTGGAATAACTCCCAAGTTTCCAGACTGGATCTATGCACAGGCATCCTTTGCTTTTGTCCAAGAAATCAAGTTTTCCTGCATACAGTATTCACTCCATTGACCTTATTAGCCCATCCTCATTATCCTCCTATGCACCTGCTCCAGTTTGAACACACTATTCCTGAACACAGGAAACTGAGTTTGCCCAGTATTTCAGATTAGGCCTTAGCAGTTCCTTGTTTAAGAACATTAAGTTCTTCTTATCTCTGTCAGAAATCTCTCTCCTGATAAACACCATCCTAGGATGTATATGGAGAAATTTCCTTTACTTAGAAGAATGATCATTATCACTCTCGGTAGTATTGCTAAGTTATCAACCTGCAGTGAAAAGGCTACCACGTCATTAACATTTGTATACCATTTATGAGATTAAAATGCATCTACCACGTAGAACATGTATAGTCTGTAAAATAATGACAGAACTGGTACAGTCTGTAAAATCATGATGTTTCTTAATCACAACCCAAGACTGCGTGTTTTCAGTTTCTGAAGCCTTCACACAATTTCAGGAGAAAATACCATTTCCGTGCCAATTAAAGAACTTTGGTCCTGAGTTATTAAAGCACTTATACAACTTCAGATTGGAAGTTTTCCCATCACATTAGTCCTCAGAAGACTAAAACCACCCTTCAACGCTTTGTTGGGCTTAATGGGTTAATATTTCAAGGTGAAACCTCAAAAGGATCCTCGAGGCTCTTTTGCACTTAACTACCTCGGTTACCTCCTCTGAATGTTAAAGCTTTAAAATGCAAAAAGCAAATATTTTGCTTATTCTGCGTTTGAATAGACATACTAAGCTGTAAGAGCTAAGCATGTGTTCTTCCTGCCTTGAGCTAGAGCTCTGCCCAGTGCCTTCACACACTTACAGAAGTGAAGTCTCATTTTCCACTGCTCCTGATGCCTTCCAAGTGCAAATCACTACAAGAGGACCACGTGTGACCATATGCTAAATTAACTTTGCCCAGGAGACTTCATTCATAGGTTCCCCAGAAACTAGCAATTAACTTACGTACTTGGCAAGGAGATACCATTTAATTCAAAACTACGTAGTTTATTCTTTAAAATTAAACCGGGGCAAAAAATTAACATCATCGCAACGCCATTTTCCTTACCAGATTATAACAAAGGCAGACGCTTTAAGATCACACCCGACCTGTTAATTTCACATTAAGGGTGCTAAACACACGTAGCAATCTGTACTACATTCCGTCTCCAAACACACCTCCTGTTAATTTGTGACACTGCATATTTTGCTACTCAGCAGCAGAGAAATCCAGCGCTGTGGAAGCTATTTTATTCTGCCCCCAGGTACTTCATAAATATTAAATTAGAACACATACGAGCTGCTACACACACACACACAAAAACCAACCAACTTTACAACTCGTCGGGGCGCTGCCCCGCTGCGAAACCCACGGGTCACGCAGGAGCGCGGGTGGGACCGGAGCCGGCAGCTCCCGGGGCGGTGGGAGTAGCACCGCGGCACAGAGCCCCGACAGCCTCCCGCTGCGGGGACC